>JAANYP010009413.1:132500-228120 GCA_020465985.1 Centrapalus pauciflorus | reverse complement strand
AAAGAAAGAATCGACAGTTTAATGTCATATCCGGCCTAAGAACATTAAAGTGCCTTAGGAGAGGTTGTCATGCAGTACTGGTGAAAATTGTAGAAAAAGAGGCAGAGGAGAAGAGACTTGAGGATATTCCAGTGGTTTGTGACTATCCGAAGGTCTTCCCGGAAGATTTGCCTGGACTTCCGCCAACTAGACAAGTAGAGTTCCAAATCGATTTGATGCCGGGAGCTGCACCGATCGCAAGAGCCCCATATAGACTCGCCCCTTCTGAGATGCAAGAGCTATCCAATCAATTACAAGAGTTGATGGATAAAGGATTCATTCGACCAAGTTCCTCACCTTGGGGACTCCGGTCTTGTTCGTTGAAAAAGAAAGACGGATCCTTCAGATGTGAATAAGACTACCGAGAGCTAAAAACCAAGTCTAACGGTAAAGAACCGCTACCTCTCCCCAGACATTGATTGACCTGTTTGAACCAACTACAAGGATCTAGCTTTCTAACTCATAGATTGCATTCTCGCGATCCGGGTATCATCAAGTTAAAGGGTTCGAGGAGAAGACATACCCAGACAGCATATTCAGAAACTCGTTATTGGAATTACGAATTCCAGGTGATGGCCATTCGGTTAACCAACGCACCAACCGTATTATATGGAACTATTGATCGGGTGTTGTTAACCATATCTGGATAAATTGTAATAGGTGTTCATAGACGATATACCTAATCTTTCCAGAAGTAAAGAAAGAGCATGAACAACACCTCAGTTGCTCTTTGGAGTTGTAGAAGAAAGAGCAGCTATACGCCAAATTTTCAAGGTGTGAATTTTGGTTGCGAGAAGTAAAATTCCTTGGGTGTGATCAACAGCCAAGGGAATCCAAGTTGATCCATCAAAAATCAGGCCATAAGACTTGGCGACCTCCTAGAAACCCCCACGGAAATTCCACCAATTTCTAGGACTTGCCGGTTATTATAGGCGATTTATCGAAAACTTCTCAAAGATAGCGGGTTCCTTAACGGAATTGACTCGAAAGGATGTGAAGTATATCTGGGGTGAAGAGCAAGAAAAGGCGTTTCAGCAGTTAAAGCAAATGTTGTGTAGTGCACCAATTCTGTCCTTACCTGAAGGGACTGAAAATTTTGTGGTCTACTGTGATGCCTCACACAATGGATTAGGTTGTGTGCTCACGCAAAGGGATAGAGTCATTGCTTACGCATCACGGCAGCTCAAAATTCACGAGGTGAATTATACGACTCATGACTTGGAGCTTGGAGCAGTGGTGTTTGCTCTCAAAATATGGAGGCATTACATGTATGGAACTAAATGCACAGTATTCACAGACCATAAGAGCCTTCAACATATTCTGAACCAGAAAGAGTTAAACATGAGGCAACGTCGTTGGGTTGAACTACTTAGTGACTATGACTGCGAAATTCGTTATCATCCGGGGAAGGCGAATGTCGTAGCTGATGCCCTGAGCCGAAAGGAACGGGTTAAACCCTTGAGAGTCCGAGCTTTGGTCATGACTATACACTCAAACCTAAACTCTCAAGTCCGCGAGGCACAAGAAGAAGCAGTCAAGGAGGGTAATATACTGGATGAAGCCTTGAGAGGGATGGATAAGCAGTTCGAAATCAAGCCGGATGGATGTCGACACTTCATGGGCAGAATTTGGTTACCAAAATTCGGAGGAGTAAGAAAGCTGGTCATGGATGAAGGGCATAAGACAAGATATGCTATTCATCCAGGGGCAGATAAAATGTATCACGACTTGAAAGGAATGTACTGGTGGCCAAATATGAAGGCTGACATTGCTACCTACGTCAGCAAGTGCTTAACATGTTTGAAGGTTAAAGCTGAGCACCAAAAACCATCAGGATTGCTAGTTCAACCAGAAATACCCCAGTGGAAGTGGGAAAACATCACCATGGATTTCATCACCAAGTTGCCAAACACGTCTGGAGGTTATGGCACTATTTGGGTGATTGTGGATCGGCATACCAAAACCGCACATTTCTTGCCCATTAAGGAGACTGATAAGATGGATAAGTTAACACGAATCTATCTTAAAGAAGTCGTCTCAAGGCATGGAGTGCCAGTATCAATTATATCAGACAGAGACAGCCGGTTCACATCAAGATTTTAGCAGTCATTGCAAGAAGCACTGGGTACACGCCTAGATATGAGCACAGCCTATCACCCACAAACGGATGGTCAGAGTGAAAGGACGATTCAGACGCTGGAAGACATGTTAAGGGCATGTGTCATCGATTTTGGCAAAAGTTGGGACAGACACCTGCCATTAGTCGAGTTTTCCTATAACAACAGCTATCACTCAAGCATTAAGACCGCCCCATTCGAGGCACTCTACGGGCGAAAGTGTCGATCACCTCTTTGTTGGGCTGAAGTAGGAGATAGTCAGATTACTGGACCGGAAATCATCCAGGAGACCACAGAAAAGATAGCCCAGATTCGTAACCGGTTAAAAATCGCGCGGGATCGGCAGAAAAGTTATGCAGACATTCGACAGAAGGATTTGGAGTTCCAAGAGGGAGATCAAGTAATGTTAAAAGTCTCGCCTTGGAAGGGCGTAATCCGTTTTGGGAAACGAGGAAAACTCAATCCTCGTTATATCGGACCATTCAAGATCACCAAAAGAATTGGCCCGGTAGCTTACCGACTCGACCTGCCCCAGAGCTTAATAACGTTCATAATACCTTCCACGTGTCCAATCTTAAGAAGTGTCTGGCTGATGAATCACTCGTTATACCCATGGACGAGCTGGAGTTAGACGATAAGTTGAACTTCATTGAGCAACCTGTAGAAATAATGGACCGCGAAGTCAAGAAACTAAAGCACAGCCGGATCCCGATAATATAAGTCAGATGGAACTCTAAGCGAGGTCCTGAGTTTACGTGGGAACGCGAGGATCAGTTCCGGGAAAAATACCCTCACCTGTTCTCAGATATTCAAGCAGTGGAGAACACGAGCTAATTTCGGGACGAAATTCCCTTAACAGGGGGAGACTGTAACATCCGGCACTGAACCAGGTTAGCAACAAAACCCTAATCCACATTTAATAGTCAATTATAGCCTAATCAATAGTCATTAGAACTTAATCAAATGATTAACAAGGCTTATTAGAAGACTCAACTCAATTAGAATCAAATTCATCGGTGCGATGAATCGGGAAATGAATTAATCCGATCAACTTACGATATGAGGGATTAATTCAACTAAGTACGTAATTAAATTATGATTAGTGACACTAATCATACACTAATACAATTACTTAACCTTAATTATGCAAGACTAAAACAATTCATTAAAACAATGCATTCAAAAAGTATTTTTGAATTTACAAGAAAAGGAAAATACAAGAATACATTTTAAATACATTTATACAAAAAAAAAAAATACACTATAATTACCTCCTATGGCCGGCCACCATAGGAGGTACACAACCTCATTATTTTAATCCTCCAACCTTGCACAATCTACATCAACTTTTTCACCATGCTTGTGCAAACTTGCACACAATCTCCACCTCCCATCTCTTTCATAATTACAAGACTTTTTCCTTTGGCTATAAATAGAGGACTTGAGCTTCATTCATTTCCACACTACAACAACAAAAAGCTCTCTTCCTCCCTCTCTCAAAATCCGGCCCCAAGGCCAAGTGAAAGAGCAAAATTTCCAACTTTGGTGTTCTTCAAATATTTCAAAGTATTCTTGTGCAACTCTTTCAAGACCAAGTCTTCTACTCATTTTCACTCTACTAACAAATCAAAGTAAGTAAATTCTAGCTTATATCATCTTGTATTCATGTTTATATAAGTCTTGCATAATATATATAATCACCAACAACAACAAGTTTCATAAAAACTCAAGTTTATAAGTTTCTAGTTTTTATTTTTAGTTGTTTTCTTTAAATGTGCATATGAATATATGAACACATTATAAGCATGTTATTATTATGAAAACATGTGTTATATATGTGTTATATAACTTTTATAACTTTTATACAAGTTGTCTTTAAATAAACAACAAGAATCATAAGTTGTTTTAAATTTATAAACTACGGAATTTCGGCAGAATATTTGTATCGACTTTGAAAAATCATAACTAATTCATAACTCAACGAAATAAGTTGATTCTTGTCTCAAAAGTTAGATCTATGTCTTAACTATAGATCTGCAATTTTTCATAATTTATTTTGAAGTTTAAGACCTCCAGAAATTATTTTAGAAACCGAAAGTTTGACAGCTCAAAAATGGCCAACATAGCATTTTTAACGAGATTTTTCACCAACCTAAACAACTCGAAAAATGGCCGTTCTTGATTCTAAAAATCCTTTGTATATAGTAGTTTAATGTACTAGAAAACCAAAGTCTAAAACATTTTGGAGCTTGGTCAAAAACAGCCTCAAAGTAGGCCGAAAAACCTCCGAAAAAGCTGGAAAATTATATATATATAAACTTGACGTTTTAAGCAAATCTTATTTTTAAACTTGTAATGTTGGGTGATTTAAGACATAAAAATCTATAAATATACATATTATCATATATTAGTAACATTAAGTCCTTATTATCATTTAGGACTCTGTTAACCATCTCCGGTTTCATCACCCATCAAACTACGCAAACTTGCATTTTGCGCATATTTCTCCATCACAAGTTCGGTGAGTCTTCATAGCCCCTATTTTTCACTATCTATTGGGGTGGAAATACATGCACTGTTTTTCATATGGACATCAAAACTGTTTATTTCTTATATGTATTACATGTTCGGATTCCATCAGCCCTTATATCATGAACCGTTAATTGCATTTATTTGTAAGCGCGAGTATATTGTGGATAGATCTATTGGGAGTCATGTCCCCCATTCGTGTTAGCTCGGTTCGGCTAACAGCGAGTGCATATATATTCAACACACGGTATTACGTATGGAATACTGCACAGGGCAAACTCATTCTAATTAAGCTTCGGTTGCATGATGGTTTATGTAATACATACACGGAATTTATGATTTTATGAATTCAACTCCTCTGATAATGTCCATACAACTGGTCTTTTCACGTAAACCTATGAGCTCACCAACAATTTTTGTTGACGTATTTTAGCATGTATTTTCAGGTAATTAAGGCAAGTATGTCTTCAGAAGTAACCACTTTCAAGCTTCCGCACTTAAGGAGTCGCATTCTTTTTCAAACCGTCGGAGATTTATTTGCATTATTTTGGATAATTTAATTATGTATTCAAATCTCTGTACCTTGCGAACTACTCTTTATTATTTACGGGTTATGTAAAACATTTCTACCTTTTAAAGTTATATCGATGTATTTCTTTGAAAACGTCCATATAGTGGTCGTTCATTATGATTATGGTCACGCTTCCGCGACGTCACGCTTCGTTGCCAACCGGGGTAGCGGGGACAAGCAAAGCTCAAGTGTGGGGTATTTTGATATGTGCAAAATTATACATGTTTTTGATATCATTTTATCTCCAATTTATGTGGTTTTCAGACCGAAACGCGTGAAAAAGGTACTGATTTTGTTAATATGTGTATTCCGCAGGTCAGAAGCCATTGAATCAACATGGGAACGAAAATCAAGGCTAAAATGACGAGATTTTATGATCCAGCCATCTCCCGTGATCGAAAGCAAAGATTTGGCGAAAAGTGACTCTACACGCCCGCGTAAGACCCTCCACGCACCTGTGTCGCCAAGTCCAGTTGAGCATCCACGCACCCGCGTAGAACTTCCCACGCGCCCGCGTGCACATTTGCAGTCAAAGCAAGCCACGCGCCCGCATAGCTTACCCACGCAGGGGCGTAGGCTAGGTTAAGTCCACGCACCCGCGTGACTTACCCCTACGCGCCCGCGTGACGGGCCCAGCCCACCAAATTCGTTTTTAAAAACCTAAGTTGCGGCAGCAGGAAATCATAGTCGATTGAAGGCAATTTTTAGACGACTTTTGGCGAATTTCTTCTCGGTTTTTCAGTAGATAATCATACTTCATCATAGTTTTAGCTTGGGGTTTAATTCTTCTTCAATTTTTGGAGCATTCGGGGCGATTCCAGCATTAATTCGTGCGTTTCAGACACGATTTTGGCGAATTTCAAAGTTTTCTTTCATCTTTCACGAATTTTTATCATAGTTTAGTTAAAGTTTTCGAATTTCTTGGATTAGAAGCATCGGTTCGAGTTTTGGATTCAAATTCTTTATTGTAGCGGCGCGATTTGGTACATTCGTTCCTTTACTTTCTGAATTTATAATGATTTTTATTAATTTAAGTTTAATTTTGAGTGTTATCATGATTAGTGAGTAGTTTTCTTGTTCACCCGCTTGGGATGACGGATTCTATGTATTAATTGGTAAATTATTGGATTGATTGATGGATTTTGGTTTATATTTGTTTGATTCTTGATTATTTCATATTTTCTTGTTAAAAATCAGATTTTTATTAATCTTTTAGCATTGTTTTGCGATAATAGAGTTTTAATTAAATCTGCGTTTTAAAAAGAAAGAGGCTTTAAATGAAAAATTAATAGTCAACTATCTCTTCTAGGCATTGTGTTGCGATAATGATTTGATAGTTGATTGTTAATCTAGGATTTTATGTGTTTGTTGGTTCTTATGCATTGTGTTGCGATAATAGGATTGGCAAATCATAAAGTTCGATTTTTAAAGTGACAAAGTCAATTTGTTGGATTTCGGTGTTAATCGATTATCTTTATGCATTGTGTTGCGATTATAAGATTAATTGGTTAATATTGGAGTTTGATGAGTTGCTTTGTTTTCATCACGTGGTTATAAAGATTAAATATTTTAACTTGAAGTAATTAAATAATCGGTAAATTAAACTGAAATCCGGGCTTAATTGAATTCAAAAATTGGTTATCAACCGATTTGTCTTTAGTCAATCAATTCAATCCATCGCCAGTTATTATAGTTTTCTAATTCCAAGTGGGTGACGTTTTCGTAATATAAGAGTTCGATTCAGTTGTCGTTACTTGCTTGCTTTAGTCGTTTAGTTTAATTCTTGTTTGCTAAAATTAGTTTTTATTTTAATATTAAAAATCCAAAAATATTAGTTTAACTTTTTATACTTGTGTTACTTAGTTTGCTATAGTTATC
The DNA here is from genome assembly GCA_020465985.1 of Centrapalus pauciflorus. Lineage (NCBI taxonomy): Eukaryota > Viridiplantae > Streptophyta > Magnoliopsida > Asterales > Asteraceae > Centrapalus > Centrapalus pauciflorus. The sequence goes on along the minus strand of JAANYP010009413.1, from coordinate 220,986 downwards.
CTGTTAGTTAAATTTAAGTATTGTCTCTAGTTGATAACTTCCTCAAAACGTCAAAAATAGCTGAATATTGGTTTAGGTTGTAGTATTTGAGTCTCCAATCTTTATTCCGTTCCCTGAGTTCGATAAATCCTGGGTGATTCTTAAAGCTATATTGCACACGATTGGTACACTGCCAGTTGTGTAATTTATACTTTGGGTTCATTTAGATATTAAAACCTGAGGTGTGTTTTACACGCGTCACGAATCAAGTTCCGAGGGAGGTAATCCGACTGATGCTTTTTGCTTACTCTCTTTCAGGACGTTCCATGATGTGGTATGAGTCTCTTCCCTCGAACTCCATTCGTACTTGGGACGATATGGAGTCCAAGTTTCTCCTCAAATTCTGCCCTCCTTCCCGGACAACTAAGCTTATGAGTGACATTCTCTCATTTAAGCAGAAACCTGATGAGTCTTAAATTTTATTGTCTTCACGTTTTTTGTCATGATTTAATTTATATTTGGAGAAATCAAATATTCGGTAAATTAATCCATAATCCAGGCTTAAGTGAATATTTATAATTTGTTATTAACCGATTTATCTTTAATCGATCAATTCAGACCGCCGCCAATTAATTATAGTTTTCTAATTCCAAGTGGGTGACACTTTTGTAATATAAGAGTTTCATAAGTTTTAATTTATTATAGATCTTTACTTAAGTTAGTTCTGATTTAATTCTGCTTCTGTTTGTTTGACTCGTATTATTTAGTTGTCATTAGTTATTTGCGATCGTTATTTAGTTTAATTAGTGTTTTCCGGTATTAGTTTTTATTTAAAATTGAAAAAACAAAAAAAAATTAGTTTAACTTTTTAATCCTATGTTACTTAGTTTGCTTTAGTTATTCGGTTAATTAATTTTAATTATTGCCTCTAGTTGTTAATTTCCTCAAAAATTCCGAAATAACTAAATATTGGTTTAGGTTGTAGTTTTGGAGTCTGCGTTGTTTATTCCGTTCCCTGAGTTCGATAAAATCCTGGGTGATTTTTAATGCTATATTGCACACAATTGGTACACTGACAGTTGTGTAATTTATACTTTGATTTCATTTGGACATTAAAACCAGATATGTTTTGCACGCATCAACAAAGGTCAACGGTATGGTCATATATACTATATACGATTACACTTGATCAAGACTATCGTATAGTCTCTCCTTCCCAATTGGAAACCTCACTTGCCAGGTACTTGATTTCAACTTTTATATATATTTTTGTTTATTTATATCATCATGGTTTGATTTTGGCTGCTCATTAAGTTGGCTAACTCTGAAAATTCGAAATCGTATTTGTGAAGTCACTGTCTTAGGGTTTGAGATTATACTCCCATTGAAATCACTATAGTTTAATATAATAATACATTTTAATATAATAATAATAACTATTATATAAATAATAATAATGATTTTAATTTTAAAAACACACATATTATAAATTCGTTTGTATATCTATTTACAGCCATGAATATTTTAAATATATATTTGTCTTGTATTTTTTTTTTCTTTTGGAGCCGTTTTGGCTGGGCGTACTAAACCCACTACGTACTACACCACCGGGCAAACAAGAATATAACACATTTTATCCACATTATAAGTTTAATAGTTTTTCGATACAAGTTTAATATTAGTGTTTTATTTATTATTAATTTGTATAATGCACACACATATATATTAGTTTTTAATAATAAGTATTTACTAAACTCATCACATACAATATAGGGTTATATGTCAAAATCAACAACTTTTTTTAGTTTTAATGTTTATAGTCACATTATTTATTTTTATCATTAATAGCAACAATTTTTGTATTTTTTTTTACCGATTATAACAATTTTTGACCTGAAAACCTGCTATCGCTGGTTACCATCCATTAATAGCAACAACTTTTATATTTTTTCCAATAATAGCAACAACGTTTATAATTTATGAAAATCAAAACACGTTCAAATAAGTTTACAATTTAAATTTGTGTCCAAATTTTGTTAGAGATAGAACAAATGCAATGTGCGGCAATGAAAGATATAACGAATAAGTTTTGTTATAAACGTTAAGAAAGGAAAAATATTTTAATATGTTATATTGTCATTCAATGATCCAAGGTATATTATCATTATCAGGTTTATTTACACGTAACAATATTCAAGTAAAACTTCAACGCAAGATAATTAAAAATAAACCACAAAAACAATACTATATCTCAAGTTTAGGAATAAGAAATCATCATTAATAAAATAGAATTGTATCTTTTATTCCAACAATATGAACAAAAACAATTCAAATGAGATGTTTTTGGTGTTACCGATGATGATTACAAAATTGCATCTAGAAATCTAGGAACAACAGATAATCTAATCTTGTAATTATAATATTAATGTACTAGAATCTATATTTGAACTTTGAAGTATACGTCTATTTGAAACATTTAACAATTATGTTTGTGTTATAAAACATATTTTTGGATGTTATGTAGACATAGCAACAGGCGTAGGTATAACCAGGGATTTCAATTAACGTCCTCACCCCCATCCCCGTCGGGTATTGACTTCCCGTCCCCATCCCGGTCCCATTAGGTTTCGTGGATTCCCGTCGGGTATCGGGTTTTTTTAACATTCTAATAAATTATTAAGTTTATACTACAAATTATAGTTTTTAAAAAGTACATATAAATAAACTTTATAACAAATTATCTCAGCAATTTTTAGTTATATATGTTCATAACAATATTTTATAATACAACAAAAATAAAAAAAATATACATGTAAAAAACTTACAAAATGTATAGAATAAAATAAATAAGATAATTTAACAATCATACATACATACATACATACATACATACGTGTGTGTGTGTGTGTGTGTGTATATATATATATATATATATATATATATATATATATATATATATATATATATATATATATATTCAGGTTCAAGTGAGTACCCCCATAATGCAGCGCACCAGAAGGTACCACCCTTAAAATTATTTTAAAATTTTTTTTTCATGAACATGTTTAATTAACATTATGAAGATCATATGTGAATTTCACGCAAATCCGAACACTCTAAGTGCATGAAATCACGCATCACATAAATGCACGTTCACATGTATTCAAATTTATGTAAGTGTGTGTTCACATCACTTTTTAGGAGCTAGGAAGTGTGAATTTATGTGAAATTTACATATGATCTTCATAATGTTAATTAAAACATGTTTATTAAAAAAAAAATTTAAAAACAGTCTCTTTAAAGTTAGTACCTTCTGGTGCGCTGCATATGAGTGGTACTCTCTCGAACCATATTCTATATATATGTATATATATATATATATATATATATATATATATATATATATATATATATATATATATATATATATATATATATATATATATATATATATATATATATATATATATATATATATATATAAACTATAATGAATAGTTTACATTATAAAATGGGTTTGTTATGAAATAAACCAACATTTTTCACGTTTTTTTTTTGCGTTTTCGTCCCTCTATGTTATTTTTTTCATAAAGCCCTCAAGTTAATTTTTTATTTTTGGTCTAGTGAAAAATGAATATTAGAACCCGATTTTTCAGTCTTTAAAACCCCGGTTTAATAATTAAAACCGGGGTCTATTAGTCAAATTTCACAAAACTAAAAAAATAACATTGAGGGACGAATACGAAAAAACCGTGAAAACATGTTGATTTTTTTAGTAAAAAACTCTTATAAAATTACATAAACATAATAAAATATATTATGATATTAAATATATAGTACCGGGGTCGGGGTCGAAGTCGGGGAATAAAGTGTTTCCCATCCCCATCCCCGTACAACTGTGGGTCGGGAAATCCCCAGTAAAGTCGGGGTCGAGTTTCGGGTTACCCATCGGGGTCAGATATCTTTGCCAAGCCTAATGTTATGAATAATTATATTCATATTTGAGTATATATAGATATGTTGTATGTATAATTCTAAAATTTACATATAAAAAACTTCAATCTGACTACTCCAAGCCTAAGTTGACTACTCACAAGTCTCCAGTTGGTCAGTCGACTACCGTCTACTGATTTCTACGAGAATGCTTTTAATCCAAAATTATATCCCTTAATTGGATAATTAAATGTATATAGTTATCAATAAATAAATGGATACCCTTTTATATATTAAATAAATAAAAAACTAATTGTCCATAATTATTTATAATATTATACATTTATTTATCAAATAAATAAATAATGCAAATATTGTTGTAATGAAGTATCCAAAAAATAATACAAATGTAGCATAATATGTTCATAATATTTATATGACATCGTATACAAAATAGATTGAGTTTCGTGTTGTCATATTACAATTGAATGGTCGTCCCTATTATACCCGTAAAAACCCGCTATGCATGAAAATATGACATATCAAAATGATTTTCATTTTTTATGATTATAAAAAAACATATTCGTTATCTCTTTTATAGACATACATTGTATTTGATTTCTCTCTAACAAAATTGGAACAAAAAATGGATTATAAACATATTTAAATGTGTTTCGATTTTTATAAATTTAGTTTCTTTTAAAATAATAATAATTTAAAGATAAATAGCGTTTTAATTTGATACGTCACTGTTATTGATTAAAAGTTAAATGTTGTTGTTATTATCGGTTAAAAGATAAAATGTTGTTGCTATTATTGGTAAAAAAAATATAAGTTATTGTTATTAAAGAATTGTAACCTGTTATAGCAGGTTTCCAGGTCAACAATTGCAATAATCGGTAAGAAATACAAAAGTTGTTGATATGAATTATAAAAAAAATAAATAATGCGGCTATAAACAGTAAAATTACAAAAAATTATTGTTATTTTTGACATGTAACCTATAATATATGTGTCAATAAACTAGCATGTATATATATAACATAAATAATATATAAATAAGGGATAATTGCGCAAAAAACCTTCAGCTTATCAGTTTTTTGTTATTAAAACCCCAAACCATTTTTCGTTGCATAGAAAACCCCGAACTAACCAAAAATCAGTAAATCAAGGTTTTATCAATGGGTAATCGGTTGAAACCAGTTATTAATCTTACATGAACCGGTAAATAACTTACGTGGAATAAATTTTAATTGTTGAAACCGGTTGCCAAGTATTACACATCATTTAAACCTCCGTTGATAATTTTTAATTGTATTTTTTAAACGGAATTACATAATCAACGGGAGTTTAAATGATGTGTAATACTTGACAATCGATTTCAACAATCAAAGTTTATTCTACGTAGGTTATTTACCGGTCCACGTAGGATTAATGACCTGTTTCAACCGGTTACTCATTGATAAAACCTTGATTTACTGATTTTTAGTTAGTTCGGGGGTTTTTATGCAATGGAAAATAGTTTGGGGTTTTAATCCTAAAAAACTGATAGGTTTATGGTTTTTTACGCAATTATCTCTATAAATAACAAGCAATAATAATAATAACAGTTTGTATGACAACATAATTGAACAATGCATGATACAATATTCACTTAAATTTTTCAAAAAATACAACATTAATTACACTTTTTCATTAAACAAGGTAGTCAAATAATTACTCAATCACAAGCCACAACAATGGGATAAAAACCCTAGGAAACATATTCATGAAGGATACACTCATCCAATTAACGATATAAAAAATGTTTTGACTTTAAAATTAACATTTTCAGCTCAATACCCATAAATTTAATTGACTTTTCTACAATTATAACGAATTTGACCTCTTTTTCCTGTTAATGGTTTTATATCTCCCATTTTGATCATAGACTTTGCAAAATCCATCCAAAAAGCATATTGGTTCTCATTGTATTTCTTCACAAGACTATTAGTCTTTCCACCATTAAACAAAACCTGATCAGATGTCAAAACCCCTTTTTTACTCACCAAATTATTGAAGTATTTCTTGTCAAAGGAGGCTGGTGTCGGGTCGAGTGGTGCGAGACTTGAGTCAGCACCAACTTGAGGACAAATGCTTTGAAGTTGGCGTGCAAATGATGGATCGATGTTGGTGTCGTTGTAACTTCGAGCCCTGAATGTTCGACACTGAGCAAAACCTAGGGTGTGTGCACCAGATAACACAACAAGGTCTTGTTTGTCGAGGCCTTGGTTCTCGAAGCTTTTTATTAGCGCGTTTAAGTCCATGAATGGTGACGGGATGTTTGCATTGGCGGCTGCTCGACTTGCAGTCGTCGAGTCTCTTCTTCCTAGCTTGACTTTCCATGAAGGGCCACCAAGCTGCACATAATTGCATGTATATAAACAACACAATTTTAATTACTCAATGGTAAAACTTATTTTGATTATGATAAGTACTACCATAACAAAAAAAAATCAATTTTTTTCGTTACATGTCTTTTATTAATTTAAAAATAGTTGATGGTCATTGAGTACAAGTTTGATTTGTGTGGTTATATATACCAACTAATTCTATAATAATTCTTTAGGTATTCGATCATAAATATGTTTTACTTACCGCGACAACAGAATCACGAGCTGCAACTGCTAAGATATCAGCACAAGATACAACTGGTTTGTAACAAACTTTGTCCACCTCAGACTTGATTTTGTCGATAACCTCAAATCCTCTAGCAGAATTGGCATTTGGACCTGCATTTTTCTCGCTATCGATTGTTGACGTTTGATCCAAAAGAATTGAAGCATCACACCCCTACATGATCCATAAACAAAGTCTTTGTATTATTCATTGAATAGATGAAGAGTTGGTGGATAACAAATATTAAAATTGATGTTTTTATTTTGATTTATAAGATTTGACCCAATCCAAAATAGTTGTATTGTCTTGTATTAGCATAACAAGCAATTCTTTTGGGTTTTGTGACTTCTACTAAAATTTATAAATTGTAAAAGTCCGGGATTGTAATTGTATATATACAAGAAATATTTTCATGGATTTAAATGTGTAGAAATAGTAAATTGAATATTTAAAAAAAGTTTACGCTTAACATGTAGATTTAAATCATTTATTAGTTAAGCGTTTTCATGTTTAAAAGTGTGGAATTAAGATAACATGTCCACACTTCTAAATATGAATATTTAACCAACTCGATTACAATTTTAAGCGTGACGAATAGAATTTTTGGTCACGACACATTTGTGCAAGAATCTAGAGATTTCTCAACACTTTTAAGTGTGTACACGTTCCAAAATAAACGTGGACAATTGACACGTATTTTTGTAGTGATGTTTCAGAAGGTGATCCTCATCGCTAGTAAAAGCTATTCATAAAAGAATGATGCAATTGAACGTTGACTCAAATCGGAAAGAGATTTGTTACTTACATTAACAAAACAATCGTGAAAATGAAGACGTAGTAAAGAAGCACCCATGCGTCGTTCTTGTGCTACTGCATCCTCCACAACCCGTCTGATGGTTGGGAGAGCTTCAAGGCACGCTCGATCATAATAACTTGTTGAAAGATCATTGTCCGAAGATGCAGTGACAATGGAAAACATGAGTAAAACAAAGAGAGAGAAGAAGCTAATGATGTTCATCTTCTCGATCCGTCGTTAATTTGTGATCGAAAGAATCGAGTACTTAGCAAGATGTACAAATTAATTGTGTTGTATTATGTTGATGAATGTATAGTAGTTGTGTTATATTGGTATTTATAAGCTACAAACTATGGTTAGGTTTTTTGAAAGGGTCATAGAAATTATATTAGAATATATATGATATATGTTACCTTCTTATACTAAACAATGTACAGGAGACTTGTTCATTATTCCAGAACTTTTATTGAAAATTTGAAACCGTGAATTCTCAAATTATTATTTAAAAATGAGGAAAAAAAATCATTATCATCAAATTATTTAGAAAAAAAACAATGCATGAAAATCTACACATGCATGTTATTTGTTCTTTAAAATACTGTAAAATTGTAAATTCTCTGAGAATTTAATTCTTTTTTGTACGTAGATCTATTGGAATTTTAATTACTCATAAAACACATACAAAAATATTTGCAGCATATTTAAAGTGCAACTTATGAGAGTTTAAACTTGATTTTTTTTTTTTTAAATCCACAAATTGTATTTAGGCTAATTAGTTATTAAGGAGTTCAATAAAATCGTCATAAGCTATACTTTATGTACCTTTGAAATTAGTTTAAACTTATGAAAAATAATTTATTAAAATATCTTTAATCAACTAATTTTTAAGTTGATTTATTCATGTGTCTTTTTTATGTTATTTTACATTTTTTTAGCTTCAGTTTGTTTACCAAACACATCAATTAATAAACGCTACAACTACGAGATACTTTTGTCTAACATTCTGTAAATGACAAAAAAAAAAAAAAAAAAAAAAAAAAAAAAAAAAAACAAAAACAAAATGACTTTTATTAAAATCAAATTGTGGAAATAAGGTAAATAAATATTTTACTAAAACAAACCATTTTAATTTGCAATTTATAAGAAATATAAATGCATGAAAAAGTCTTGGTTTCGCAAAACGTGTATACGTAATACTCTAATTTGTACATCAAAATTTAGTTGATTACTTTATAAAACCGAATGGCCACTACAAAATAATGTAAAGAGGTAGGTTAATTAATAAATAATATACATATATATATATATATATATATATATATATATATATATATATATATATATATATATATATATATATATATATATATATATATGACGTTAATATTAATATTAATAATAAATAAACAAGTTGAATTAGAGGTGGTTGAATTATTCGCAAAATTAATCCAAAATTGGCCGGTTTATTATATTAGTAACCCAAAAGAAATTGTCATATACATCTATGTTTGACAGTTCACAGTAGGTACACACCGGTTACAAGGTAAATAGCATCAAAAGTTCATTATTTGTTCAGCTGAAACTTGAAATATAATGTGGCGTTTGGTTTAGGGGTGAGCTCGGTACCGTACCGTACCGAACCGGTACCGATCCCGAAAATACCGAAACCGAATTATTAATTTTGAAAGAACCGAATACCGAACCGTATAATTTTATATGGTGCCAGTTCGGTTCCGAATACCGAATTTTAGCTAATTTAAAAACCGAATACCGAACCGAATATATTAATTCGGTATCGGTCGGTACAGGTTCGGTATCGGTCGGTACAGGTTCGGTACCGGTTCGGGTTCGGGAAATGGTAACCGTCGCTCACCCCTAGTTTGGTTCACATATTCTAATATGATTGAAAAGAAATCAACATTTCATTCCTTCTTTGGTATGTTTGGCTGTCAAATCCTATGGAATGATAGATCTCTTCCAAACAAAACATTCTCTCCACTAAATGAATGTGTATTGTATTGGAGTCCTCAAGGAATGAACATTCCATTCCCATGATATATCATTTTTATTCAATTCATACCTAACATATCGACCGGCCTAAACACAACCTTACCACCTCACCTCACCCCAGCCCACCCCACCTACCCACTCATCTTACCCTACCACCAATATACTCACCCACCAAACTTATCACATCTCTTTCCACTCTTATATGCCCATCATATCATACCTTAACCCACCACATCAGATACTATTTTGCTTATGTAGTAAGCATTAATATTTAATGTTATCATTTTAAGACATATATTGTATGAATATATAAAGAAAATCAAGAAAAAAGTTTGTTTTAAGAATAAAAAAAGAACATACTTTTAAAATATTTTTATAACTAAAAAATTTAAAAAATTATTTATAATATATTTTGGTAATTTGTCATAATTATACTCCAATTCCTTTAACAAATTTATAAACAAAATAGAAAACAACAAAGAAATTGAATCTGAATTCCAACCAAACAAGCTACAGTATTTGGATTCAGATTATCTTCCATTAATTCCAGAATTCCATTCCTGTAGTAAACTTTCTGTGAACCAAACGTCGCCTAAGGTTTATAGAAAAAGTTTAAATGGGTTCTGAATCTCCAAAATTGATCATTAAAATGTGCTACAATCTTCAATCAATCGTTGTAATTTGATCATTTATCATGTTAATTTGCCATTAATCCTCTTATTTTGCTTGTTGTGGAATAGTTAAAGTGTAAATATGTGTGTGTTTGTAAGTCCGTAACTCAGCATTAGGATGAGTCTCGGACTGAAGTTTTATTCTTTCCTTCTGTTTTTAATATCGAGATTGGTGGGCATATAAATCAGCAGCAACAATAAATTGATAAATATATAAACCAAGTATCAAATGTGTGTGAGTAAGTGTGTGCAAATGGTTGCTGGAAAACAGAACAAAAACCACAACAACAATCGATTTATATATATAGACACACACACACACACACACGTGTTGTAATATTGGGTTGAAAAACAGAAAGAATATTAGCATAGTAGCAGCCCCTCAACAGTCTATTAAAATCCACTAGTTTGTGTGTTTTGTGTCTGAAAAGCAAAATCAGCAAAACAACATCACATTAATTGGAATGTTGTTGTCCAAAACAGAAAGGAAACATCAGCAGCGGCAACAACAAGATAAAATTAAGCTTTTGTGTGCATGATTGTTACTGAAAAAAATAGGAAATGATGTTGTGAGTGTGTGCAGTCCGACACTCTATCCAGTGATGAGTCTCGGAGTGTATATGTAGTATAGGTGTGTGTATTTCGAGTTACAAAACAGAAAGAAAAGATCAACATTAACCCTTTATTGATGAATGAACTAAGTATTTATGTTGTGTGTGCTTGTGGCTTGAATACATAAAAAAATCAGCAACATGCAATACATGTATGTATGCGTAAACAAGTGAGTTTTGGTGAGTTAAATGGCCACCACTACAAGAAAAATGGCATTTAGTGACACAACAAAGTGTCCCTATATCTTACTTTTAGTGACACTTATATAAAAGAGTAGGTGTAGAGCAATCTTTTACCCACACTTTTTCTAAATTTTGTGACAAAATTTTTGTGTCACGAATTTAGAAAAAGTGTGGATAAAAGATTGCTCTATACCTACTCTTTTTCATAAGTGTCACTAAAAGTAAGATATAATGACACTTTTCTTGTAGTGCACAATAAAGAACCAAACAACCAAAGTTAAGCATAAAATAGTAGCAAAACAATAAGAATGTATGTTGTATGTGCATGTTGTGTGTGCTTTAAGTCGTAATACCGGCAACAACCAGTGATACTTGTAGGTGCGCGCGTGTGTGTGTGCTGGTACATTCAGACAGAGGCGGATCCAGGAATATTTGTTATCGGTGTCACTTTTTTAGAGTAAAGTTAATACTTAGATTTTCAAAATATTTTCTAAAATGAATCGGGTCACTGAAACGGGTTCCCAATACAAAATTAACGAATAACAAGATTTTTCCAATTAAAAAAAGTACATATTATACCATTAACCTAAAATTTGATTAAAGGATTAACAAATAATTTTTACAATTTATAAAAAACTTAAAAATATACACTAAACATTTATACTTTATTATATAATTATATTCAGCAAAATTAAATAATTAAACTATTAAAGAATTAAATAAAATCTCAATTACACTTAAAGACTTAAATAAGCATCTCTGTTACAATATTACTCACTTAGCCACAAGCCACTCAAGTCTAACAGTTAACACAGTGAAAGTCAGATCAGAAAGTAAATAGAGAGAGAGTTGGAGAGATAGAGCTACCGACATACCGTCAAGTGAGCCCCGAGCGCCGAGCGCAGAAGGAGATCAGGCAAGCACCGAGCAGCGTCAGGCAAGCACTGCAGCGGAGTCGTTCAAGCATTCAGGCGAACAGACGGTCAGCGTCGCCGGCGTTTAGTCGTTCAGGCGGCCAGGCCGACGTTCAGGGTTTCAAAGGTGAACCGTGAGCAGCAAATCTGCAGTTGAAGGCTGAAGCAAGCGATGGCTGAAGGAATAAAAGCAAGAATGATTTTAGGGTCTCAAAGGCTCCTCTAACAGATTAGGAAATTAATTTTTAGGGCTTTTTGAAAACTTTTGGGCTTTTTAAAATTTTTTGGACTAACTAAATTTAATTGATTGATTCTTTGATATTGATTTTATATGTTTTTGGGCTTTTCTAAAAAGATTTTTAATTAAAACTCAGTGTTATTTTAATAAATTTAAGTAATAAAAACAACAAATATAAATTAGTTTTTGTATATTATAATTGCATAAATTTTCGTGGGTGTCACTCAAAAAAAAATCTTAGGTGTCACTCAGATTTTTTATACACATGTAACTCAGTATTTTGAAAATTTATCGGTGTCGAGTGACACCTATCGTATTACACTAGGTCCGCCCCTGCATTCAGACAGCAGCAACAACAGAAAGACTTATGTTTGAAGTGTGTGCGTGCGATAGTAATAAACATCGCAGAGTGTTGTGTGTGTTTGAAAGTGCATATGTGTTTCGTATATATGTGCATCATGATTATAAAAATATAATAGCAGGTCAAGTAATATGTTTATATGAAGCATTCATGAAGTTAAATATCATGTTTAATCATATAATGCCCTAAACATCACTGCATTCATTCACATGCATTATGTGCAACTACAAAGTCAAATAAAATCCAGTTAAGGTCACACATGTTGTAACATCCCTAATTTTAAGCACTTATAATTTACAATTTAAAGACTCGGTTAATGTGTTAATGGATTATCATTTCAATTTCGGCAAATTCCGTTCACAAATTTAACTATGAAAAATAATGAGGAGAAATCCTCAACGTAGTTTTTTGAGCAAACATAACAATGAGAAACCGACTCGGACATTCAAAGAGATTAAAATGAAGGAAGTACAAAGTTAAGGGGAGTAAATTGCAATATAGGAAAAATATAAATAATAAAATGAATGAACCGTTCATTTTGCCAATTCTACTTCTCTCTCTAAAACAGTAAAACCCACCATCTCTCTCTCCTTCTCTCTTTAAACTTCACGGATTCAAAAATCAAGAACATCAAAAATTGTGGAATTAGAAGCTGAAATTTTGGATTTAAGTTGTCATTGAGGAACTATTAACACTGCAAGCAACAAATCGAGGTAATACTTACTTCAAATTTACGATTTTTGAGACTTTTGTGTTCGGTTTTATGAATACAAAATCATAGATTCCGGAATTTGATGTTACTGCATGTCGTAGATTCTTGCTAATATATTTAAATCGAGTATGAGGGATGTTGTATACCAAATTTTAGATTCTGATTCGAACTATAAGTGGGATTTTTGAAATTTAAATGTGTGTTTTAGTGTGTGTTTTTCAACAGTGAAGAAAAACGGACAAAAGAGATTGATTTTGGTATATTTAGGTTGTGTTTTGAGTTAAAAAGGTACATTTAAGTTTATATCAATAGCTTTCAGTCACAAAAAAGGCATAAATTACCAAAAGTGAAATCTGGAAAAATATTATAAATATCCAAGTATGAACTCTGATCTGATGAACACATCTCGGACCATCCGAAATTAGGACCATATGAATTTTGGATCATGCAATTTCGGATCAAGTGAATCTCGGATGGAAATTCTTGGAAAATCACAAGTATAGACACGAATGTCGGATGAGAATGCATCCGAATTTCAGATCAGAGTGTCATCCGAATTTAGGATGATTGGCACAAATTAAAATGCTAAGTATGGATCTCGGAACACCCGAATTTCGGGTACATCCGAATTCGGTTGGGATCCGAATTTCGGCTCATTTTAACTTAAATTACAAAATTAAGTTTTAAGCAAATACTAACAATGATTCACTATTACACTGACTTAACAGGATCTTTGTGGTGTTAACTAACACACATTGATTCAGAGCCAATTTACACTGTATAAACCACTGTGAGTAATAGATTAGTATTCGAACATTTATTGTCTTTGCATTCATTTACTTTTCAATGGCATGTTCCTATTGTTCAATATACATCAATTGGCACTCACATATGATTCATTGTAATGATGCACACTCGTACTTGACATGAGACAAACATGTAGCCAGCGTTCATTTGAAAGTGCATCCTATCATTCATGCTTGCATTGCACGATGATTACTTCACAATCTGTTGCAACCAGGACTGAGGCTAACAGCAGGCCACTGTCGGGGACTGATCATCCCACACACTTTCCTGGTCAGGTTCGGCACATCCTCGATTAGCATTTTGAACTGCCAAACCCCATGCTTGCACTGCATGGTTTTCACTTGTAATGGAGCTTGCATTGCCCGTTTTCACAATAGTTTGTAAAGAAATATCTGTTGAATGATTAATATGTTATCTCACTAAGCATTAGCTTACCCATTGACTTTTAATGTTTTCAGGCAAAGGAAAAGGTGTAGCTGGACCTTCTTCTTAGGCATTTCATTTCAATTCTCGGTGACCCTAGAAGCTTATTGGTATATGGATTATATAGCTTTGGGGATGGGTTATGTTGTTATTGGATTCAAACAAAGATGTTGTAATAGTTAGACTATGTCACTGTAGCCTTATACATTTCTTGCTTTAGTGTGGAGCTATTTAAAACTGTTTTAAGTTTATCAATTTTAAATTGCATGTTGATTATTGGGTTGCATGTTGATCCTGGTGTTACCAATTATATCACTAATCAATGAGGGTGTCTCAGTTTGGTATCAGAGCATTAGTTTGAGATTTCAAGTGTCCGTGAGGACTTGGACTCAAACTTAGGTTATGATATTAGAATCGACTCCTAAGAAATGATCTGAAGTAATATAGGATTGACATGCACACGGGGACAAATAAAGGGTAACTGTGAACACTTAGGACTCAGAAATAAATGTTCTAAATATTATTTGTTATATTTCAGAACATGTCAAGAGACGATATGACTCCTCAGGAAATGTTCCAAATGATGCAAAGTCTAATGGAACAGAACAACGAGTTACAAGCTAAAAGAATGGCTGAGCAGGCTCAGTCATTTGCTGATCAATTAAGAGCTAGGGATGAGGTTGAGGCCAAGCGAAAGGCAGATAAAAGAAAGAACAAGGAACGACAACAACAAGAAGAACAAGATGATAGACAAGAAGACATTGGTTCGTATAATACAACAAAGGGATGTAGGTTCAAAGACTTCAAGAGTAACGGGGTTGTTACTTTCGATGTGACTGGAGATGCTGTGACAGCATTAGAGTGGATCACCACCACCGAAAGAACCTTCCGAATCAGCGACTGCGCTGAAAAGGACATGGTTCAATTTGCCACGACAATGTTTGCAAGAGATGCCGTTATGTGGTCGGATGCCATGATCAATGTGCTGACGATGGAGGTAGTGTCGCACATGTCGTGGAATGAGTTCAAGAAAGTATTTTCTCAACAGTATTGTCCTGCTGACGAGAAGCGCCGTCTAGAGGCGAAATTTTTAAGTTTGACCCAATGAACAAAGACAGTCACTCAGTATGCTGTCGAGTTCACTCGTTTAAGTCTGTTCGCACCTCATCAGGTGATACTGAGGAGAGAAAGATATGTCGGTTCGAGGCCGGTTTAGATTATGAAATTCGCCGCACAATGAGTGGGGTTCGGTACACAACTTTTGCTGGTATGTTGGAGGCTGCTCGAAATGTGGAGCAGCTTGTGTTGTTATTTGGGTATGTCATGGGGTCAACTGCTGCAGTACCGAATCAACCGTCGCCGCCAAAAAGGCAACGGGAATCTGGATCATCTCGATCTTCTCCCCAATCCAGCCAACCCTCTTCCTCCCCAAAGAAAGGAAAGGCATTTTCAGCCAACATTGAAATGAAGGATTGCAGGCGATGCAGAAAAGCTCACTCTGGGGAGTGTAAAACTCAAGACATGTATTGTTTCTGTTGTGGGTAGAAAGGCCATCATTGGGAGCATTGTCCACGAAAAGGCGATGCGTGCTACAACTGCCATAAAATTGGCCACTTTGCCAATGATTGCCCAAGACCCCCAAGATATCAAAGTGCTCAGCAATCAACCACAAGATCTTCTGGAGCTTCCACTGCTCGCAGGGATCAAACTCAGAGGGCTCCAACAAGGGCTTTTCAGATCACAGCTGAGGAAGCAAAAGATGACCCGGAGGTGGTCACTGGTACGTTCTTAGTTAATTCAATTCCTGCATGCATTCTATTTGATTCCGGAGCCAATCGTTCGTTTGTCTCCATTTCGTTTGCTCGTCAACTAAACATGTCAACTTCAAAATTGCAATCTGTGCTTGATATTGAGACTGCTAGCAATATGTTAGTTAAGGCAGACAAAGTATATAAGAATTGCACTTTACTGATAGAAGATGTAGTATTCAATATAGACTTAATTCCTATGGAATTCGGAGAGTTTGACGTAATAGTGGGTATGGACTGGCTTGTCCATAACGAGTATCAAATTGTATGCAAAAAGAGAATGATCAAGATTACTACTCCTGAGGGTCGCGACATTTGCATTTACGGTGACATACAAAAAGGCGACTTATGCCTTATCTCTATTGCAAAAGCCCGAAAGCACGTCACTAAGGGTTGTTCTGCTTATTTAGCCTACGCAGTTGTTGCAAAGGCTGAAGTTCAATCTCTTTCTACCATTCCAGTAGTCTCTAAATTTCCAGATGTCTTTCCAGAAGATATCTCGGGATTACCACCTGACCGTCAAGTGGAATTCCACATCGATATTATTCCCGGAGCCGCTCCCATAGCGAAAGCTCCGTATCGCTTAGCCCCTACAGAAATGCAGGAGATGATGAAACAATTACAATAGCTACTAGATAAAGGTTTTATTCGCCCAAGTTCATCTCCTTGGGGCGCTCCTATTCTATTTGTTAAAAAGAAGGACGACACATTGCGAATGTGCATTGACTATCGAGAGCTCAACAAGGTTACGATTAAGAACAAGTATCCTTTGCCCCGGATTGACGATCTTTTCGATCAGTTGCAAGGCGCTAGTTACTTCTTCGATCGGATATCATCAGCTCAAAGTCCACCAAGACAATATTCTTAAAACGGCTTTCAGAACTCGTTACGGACACTACGAGTTTCTGGTGATGCCGTTCGGTTTTACGAATGCGCCGACTGCTTTCATGGATATCATGAATAGAGTCTGCCGGCCAATGCTCGACAAATCTGTCATTGTTTTCATCGATGACATTCTTATCTACTCAAAGACCAAGAAAGATCATGCAACGCATTTACGAGAATTGCTAGAGTTGCTGCGAAAAGAGCGACTTTATGCCAAATTCTCAAAATATGAATTCTGGTTGAGGCAGGTACGTCTCAACATTCCAAACAATTCCTTGATTCATATAATTACTTATAAACTATTGTTAGCTTGCTCTTTCTCAACATTTAAATTCAGATTCAATTCTTTGGGCACGTAATATCTGGTGCTGGTATTGCTGTTGATCCTACAAAGATCGAGGCTATCCAGAACTGGGAATCACCTCGTAATACCTCTGAGATCCGCAGTTTCTTGGGATTGGCTGGTTACTACCGCCGATACATCAAAGATTTCTCCAAGATAGTCGTTTCTCTTACCAAGCTTACTCGCAAGAACGCAACTTTCATTTGGGAAGTGGAACAACAAACGACTTTTGATAAGTTAAAAAAGGTACTAAGTGAAGCACCGCTTTTAGCCCTGCCTGAAGGGAATGAAGACTTTATAGTCTACATAGATGCAATAGGCATGAGACTTGGAGCAGTATTAATGCAGCGGGGAAATGTCATAGCATATGCCTCGAGACAACTTAAACCACATTAGAAAGACTACTCCACTCATGACTTGGAGTTAACTACTGTGACGTTCGTCCTCAAGCTCTGGAGACATTATTTATATGGAACCAAATGTCAGCTCTACACTGACCACATGAGCTTAAAGTATATATTCAGTCAGAAGGATTTAAATATGAGGCAACGAAGGTCTATGGAGCTGATCAAAGATTACGACTGCGAAATCTTATACCATCCTAGAAAGGCAAATGTGGTGGCAGATGCTTTGAGTAGGAAAGCTTATGGCAAAGCTTATTGTTATGCCTGGACTTCTACTATACTGACATCCACTATCATTAATGATGTAAGGGCTGCTCAACTGTAGACTCTAAAAGAGGAAAATGTTAAAAATGAGAACATCAGAATTCAACTACCACTACTGCAAGATGACGGAACCGGACTCAAAGGTATATATGGCAGAGTATGGTTTCCTAAGTTTGGAAATATGCGAGAGATAATTTCTGGAATAAGCTCACCAATCAAAATTTTCTATTCACCCTGGTAGCACAAAAATGTACAACGATTTGAAAGCTGATTTCTGGTGGCCGGGGTTGAAAAGAGACATCGGTCAATACGTGGAGAAGTGCAGATCTTGCCGTTTAGTCAAAGCGGAGCACCAACACCCCTATGGTATTATGCAACCTCTTCCTATACCAGAATGGAAGTGGGGCCATATTACTATGGACTTCATAACCAAGTTACCCAAAACTCGTCGTCAACATGATTCCATTTGGGTCATTGTTGATCGCCTAACCAAATCTGCTCACTTTATACCTATCAAAGAAACCTATTCTCTGGATCGTCTAGCTCAAATTTACATGAATGAAATCATTACAAGACACGGTGTTCCCAAGTCTATTGTCTCTGATCGACATAGTAGATTCACTTTAAATTTCTGGGCTGCCCTGCAAAACGGTCTTGGTACTCGTATCGCAATGAGTACTGCATATAGACCCCAGTCTGATGAACAAAGTGAAAGAACGATTCTGAATTTAGAAGACATGTTGAGAGCCTGTGTCATGGATTTGGGTGGTAACTGGGACGATCACCTTCCATTGGCTGAATTCGCCTACAACAACTGTTACCATTCCACAATCAAAATGGCATCGTTCGAGTTTCTGTATGGAAGGAAACGTAGGACTCCAAATTGTTAGAGGGAAACAGGAGAAACTCCTATCGCCGGACCAGCTTTGCTGCAAAAAACTAACGAAAAGATTCAACTCATCTGTCAATACATGAAAACGGCGCAAGATCGACAAAAGAACTATCTCGATCCCCGTCATAAAGCAATAGAGTTTCAAAAAGACTATTGGGTGTACTTAAAGGTGTCTCCGATGAAAGGTGTCACAAGATTCGTCAAGCGAGGAAAGCAATATCCTTGGTTTATAGGACCCTTTCGGATACTTGAGAAGGTTGGAAATCAATCCTATCACTTGGACTTACCGGAAGAACTATCGGGAGTTCACCCCGTCTTCCATGTGGGATATTTAAGAAAAAGTCTGGTGCCCGAGAGGGAACCATGGACTGACCATTCTGAGATAAAGGTTGATGAACAACTAAGGTTCGTTGATGAGCCGGAATGCATATTGGAGACAAAAGTCAAGAAACTCCGCAAAAAAGAAATCAAAATGGTGTTGGTCAAATGGAAGCATCTCAGGGGCATCTCAGGGAGCTAACCACACTTGGGAGTCTGAAGAGGACACGAAGACCAAGTACCCAAGTTTGTTTAGCGCAACATGACTTTGCGGGCAAAGTATAGGCGTGGTGAAGCCCATGCTGTAACATCCCTAATTTTAAGAACTTGTGATTTACAATTTAAAGACTTAGCTAATGTGTTAATGGATAATCATTTCAATTTCGGAAAATTCCGTTCACAAATTAAAATATGAAAAATAATGAGGAGAAATCCTCATCGTAGTTTTTCGAGCAAGCATAACAATGAAAACCGACTCGACATTCAAAGAGATTAAAATGATGAAAGTACAAAGTTAAGGGGAGTAAATTGCAATATAGGCAAAATAGAAATAAATAAAATGAATGAACCATTCATTTTGCCAATTCTACTTCTCTCTCTAAAACCCACCGTCTCTCTCTCTCCTTCTCTCTCTAAACATCACGGATTCAAAAATCAAGAACATCAAAATTTGTGGAATTAGATGCTGAAAGTTTGGATTTAAGTTGCCATTGAGGAACTATTAACACTGCAAGCAACAAATCGATGTAATACTTACTTCAAATTTACGATTTTTGAGACTTTTGTGTTCAGTTTTTATGAACACAAAATCATAGATTCTGGAATTTGATGTTATTGCATGATGTAGATTCTTGCTAATATATTTGAATCTAGTATGAGGGATGTTGTATACCAAATTTCAGATTCTGATTCGAACTATAAGTGTGATTTTTGAAATTAAATGTGTGTTTTAGTGTGTGTTCTTCGACAGTGAAGAAAAACAGACAAAAGGGACTGATTTTGGTATATTTAGGTTGTGTTTTGAGTTAAAAAGTGTTAAAAAGGTATATTTAAGTTTATATCAATAGTTTTCAGTCACAAAATAGGCATAAATTACCAAAAGTGAGATCTGGAAAAATATTATAAATATCCAAGTATGAACTCTGATCTGATGAACACATTCCGGATCATCCGAAATTCGGACCATATGAATTTCGGATCATGCGAATTTCGGACCAAGTGAATCTCGGTTGGAAATTCTTGGAAAATCACAAGTATAGACACGAATTTTGGATGAGAATGCATCCGAATGTCGGATCAGAGTGTCATCCGAATTTCGGATGATTGGTACAAATTAAAATGCTAAGTATGGATCCCGGACCACCCGAATTCGGTTGGGATCCGAATTTCAGGTCATTTCAACTTAAATTTCAAAATTAAGTTTTAAGCAAATACTAACATTGATTCACTATTACACTGATTTAACACGATCTTTGTGGTGTTAACTAACACACATTGATTCAGAGCTAATTTACACTATATAAACCACTGTGAGTAATAGATTATTATTCGAACATTTATTATCTTTGCATTCATTTACTTTTCAAAGGCATGTTCCTGTTGTTCAATATACATCAATTGGCACTCACATGTGATTCATTGTAATGATGCACACTCGTACTTGACATGTGACAAACATGTAGCCAACGTTCATTTGAAAGTGCATCCTATCATTCATGCTTGCACTGCATGATAATTACTTCACAATCTGATGCAACCTGGACTAGGGCTGACAGCAGGCCACTGTATCTGACACACTTTCCTGGTCAGGTTTAGCACATCCCCGATCAGCATTTTGAACTGCCAAACCTCATGCTTGCACTGCATGGTTTTCACTTGTAATGGGGCTTACACTGCCCGTTTTCACAATAGTTTGTAAAGAAATATCTGTTGAATGATTAATCTGTTATCTCATTAAGCATTAGCTTACCCATTGACTTTCAGTGTTTTCAGGCAAAGGAAAAGGTCTAGCTGGACCTTCTTCTTAGGCATTTCATTTCAATTCTTGGTGACCCTAGAAGCTTATTGGTATATGGATGATATAGCTTTGGGGATGGGTTATGTTGTTATTGGATTCAAACAAAGATGTTGTAATAGTTAGACTATGTCACTGTAGTCTTATACATTTCTTGCTTTAGTGTGGAGCTACTTAAAACTGCTTTAAGTTTATCAATTATAAATTGCATGTTGATTATTGCGTTGTATGTTGATCCTAGTGTTACCAATTATAGCACTAGTCAATGAGGATGTCTCACATGTTCATGAAATTGATAAAGTTTATAATCTTGATAAAACAAGTCTAATGAACATCTAAATGTCATAAATAAGTTATACGATGACACAATCATGTCATGGTTTTGTTGTTTATGTTTTTGGCATTTTTAGTCTATGAAAGTCAATCTACTACCTCAAATGAAAAAAAAATTAGAATAACTGTTATTTTTGCTGTCCATTTAGTATGAAAGTATACATGGTTTTCAAGTTAAATGTACAGAACTTGTTTCTACCTTAAATGCAAAATGGCTTGCTTTTACATGCCATAGAAGTTAAACATATTTTTAGATTTGTTTTCACTTATATTTGGTTGACTTAAATTATGGATTCATTAATGTTATTTAGGATAAAGAATGATACTAGTTTGATTTTTAATCATATTTTGGCGACTGTACGCAAATCTCAGGCAAGGTTTGTTTTTATTGTTTATTATGATCTACAAGTGTGAGATATTTGAGATTCAATTTATGTATTTACAAACTTGTATCATGATCAACAGGATGAGATGTTTGAGATTCAAAAGGAGATGTACAAAGGTCAGCAGTATAGTCATATATACTATATACGATTACACTTGATTAAGACTCTCATATAGTCTCTCCTTCCCAATTGGAAACCTTACTTGCCAGGTACATGATTTCAATTTTTATATATATTTTATTTCTGTTTATTTATCTCATCATTGTCATGATGTTCGATTTTGGCTAAGTTGGCTAACTCTTAGAAATTCAAAATCGTATTTGTGAAGTCACTGTCTTAGGGTTTGAGGTTTTACTCCCATTGAAATCACTACATTTTTACATAATAATAATTATTATTATAAAAATAATAATGATGATTTTAATTTTAATAACACACATATTATAAATTGGTTTGTATATCTATTTACTGTTCCATGAATATTTAAAATATATACTTGTATTGTATTTTTTTTTTCCCTAGAACTAGAATATAACACATTTGATCATATTATAAATTTAATAGTTTTTCGATATAAGTTTAATATTAGTGTTTATTTATTATTAGTTTGTATAGTACACATATATATTATTTTTAAATAATAAGTATTTACTAAACAAGCCAAATATAATATATGGGTCAATAAACTAACATGCATATATATATATATATATATATATATATATATATATATATATATATATATATATATATATATATATATATAATATTTAAATAACAAAAATAATAATAGTTTTGTATGACAACATAATTAAACAATGCATGATAGAATAATCACTTTAATTTAAAAAAAAATACAACATTAATTACACTTGTTCATTAAACAAGGTAGTCAAATCAGAATTCAATCACAAGCCACAACAATGGGATAAAAAACCCTAGGAATCATATTCCTAAATGATACATTTATCCAATTTACGATATAAAAAATGTTTTGACTTTAAAGATTAACATTTTCAGCTCAATATTACCCATAAATTTTAATTGACTTTTCTGCAATTATAACGAATTTGACCTCTTTTCCCTGTTAATGGTTTTATATCTCCCATTTTGATCATAGACTTTGCAAAATCCATCCAAAAAGCATAATGGTTCTCATTGTATTTCTTCACAAGACTATCAGTCTTTCCACCGTTAAACAATACCTGATCAGATGTCAAAACCCCTTTTTTACTAACCAAATTAGTGAAGTATTTCTTGTCAAATGAGGCTGGTGTCGGGTCGAGTGGTGCAAGACTTGAGTCGCCACCAACTTGAGGACAAATGCTTTGAAGTTGGTGTGCAAATGTTGGATTGATGTTGGTGTCGTTGTAAATTCGAGCCCTGAATGTTCGACATTGAGCAAACCCTAGGGTGTGTGCACCAGATAACACAACAAGGTCTTGTTTGTCGAGGCCTTGGTTCTCGAAGCTTTCTATTAGCGCGTTTAAGTCCATGAATGGTGATGGGATGTTTGCATTGGCGGCTGCTCGACTTGCAGTCGTCGAGTCTCTTCTTCCTAGCTTGACTTTCCATGAAGGGCCTCCAAGCTGCACATAATTGCATGTATATATACAACACAATTTTAATTAATCAATGGTAGAATTGATTTTGATTGTGATAAGTACTACCATAACAAAAAAAAATCAAATTTTTTCATAACAATCTTTATTTAATTCAAAAATAGTTGATGGTCATTGAGTACATATATGCAAGTTTGATTTCTGTGGTTATATATACCAACTAATTCTATTCTTATTATTTAGGTATTCAATCATAAATATGTTTTACTTACCGCGACAACAGAATCACGAGCTGCAACTGCTAAGATATCAGCACAAGATACTAGTGGTTTGTAACAAACTTTGTCCAACTCAGACTTGATTTTGTCGATAACCTCAAATCCTCTAGCAGAGTTGGCATTTGGACCTGCATTTTTTTCGCTGTCGATTGTTGACGTTTGATCCAAAAGAATTGAAGCATCACACCCCTACATGATCCAGAAACAAAGTCTTTGTATTATCTGTTGAATAGATGATGAAGAGTACGTTGGTTGATAACAAATGTTAAAATTGATGTTTTTATTTTTATTTATAAGATTTGACCCAATCCAAAATAGTTGTATTGTCTTGTATTGGCATAACAAGCAATTCTTTTGGGTTTTGGGACTCCTGCTACTTGTTGTGCAAGTACAAACACTACAAAAAAAACATGTTTAACACACTACTACAAAAAAGCAAATCAAGCCCGGTTAAAAAGTGTAATAGAGCCCGGTTTTGCAACCGGGTCTGAAGAGGGGATGGCTTGATTATAATCCAAATATAGCCCGGTTATTTAACCGGGTCCAAAACTTTATATAGCCTGGTTTTTTACGAAGGAACCGGGTTTTTAAGAATTCTTCATAAAAGGCAGCTCTATTTGGAGGGCTTCTTTACACTTTTTGTAGTAGTGACAGGTAAAAATATATATCGCACTTATACTAAATTTTATAAATTGTAAACGTCCGTAATTATAATTGTATATATACAAGAAATATTTTCATGGATTTAAATGTGTAGAAATAGTAATCTGAATATTTAAAAAAAGTAAAGAATGTAGAGATTTCTAAACACTTTTAAGTGTGTACATATTCCAAAATAAACGTGGACAATTTACAAATAATTTTGTAGTGAAGTTTCCGTGGGTGATCCTCATCCCTAGTAAAAGCTAATCTTAAATGAATAATGCAATTAAAGCTAGACCTCGAATTGGAAAGAGAAGTAGTTACGTACATTAACAAAACAATCGTGAAAATGAAGACGTAGTAAAGAAGCACCCATGCGTCGTTCTTGTGCTACTGCTTCCTCCACAACCCGTCTGATGGTTGGAAGAGCTTCAGGGCACACTCGATCATAATAACTTGTTGAAAGATCGTTGTCCGAAGACGCAGTGACGATGGAAAACATGAGTAAAACAAAGAGAGAGAATAAGCTAATGATGTTCATCTTCTCCGTCGTTAACTTGTGATCGAAAGAATCGAGTACTTAGCAGTTAGTAGGTTGTACAAACTAATTGTGTTGTATTGTGTTGAATGTATAGAAGTAGTGTTATATTGGTATTTATAAGCTACAAACTATGGTTAGGTTTTTTGAAAGGGTCATAGAAATTATAACTAATGTGTAGTATTAGAATATATATAATATATGTGTTACCTTCTTATACTAAACAAAATGTAGGAGACTTGTTCATTATTCCAGAACTTTTATTAAAAAGTTGAAGTAGTGAATTCTCAGATCACTATTTAAAAATGAGAATAAAAAATTCATTCTCATAATAAATAAAAAAAAAATTTCAAAAACAATGCATAAAAATCTACACATGTGTATTTAAGTGAAGCTATTTCTTTTTAAAAAATCTGTAAAACAGTAAATTCACTGAGAATTTTAATTCTTTTTGTAGATCAATTGGAATTTAATTTACTCTTAAAACACATACAAAATAATTTGCAGCATATATTTGAAGTGCAACTTAGCTTAAATTTGATTTTTTTAAACTTTAATTAACTCTTTAATAATTAATATCCACAAATTGTATTTGGTTTAATTAGTTTTTGAGGAGTTCAATAAAATCGCACAAGCTACTTTATGTATATTTGAAAGTACTTTAAATTTATAAAAAATAATTTATTAAAATATCTTTAATTAACTAATTTTTATGTTGATTTATTTATTTATGTGTCTTTTTATGCTATTTTACATTTTTTTTATATCCATTTAGTTTACCAAACACATCAAATAATAAAAGCTACAACTACGAGTATAGTTTTGTCTAACATTCTTTTAATGACAATTAAAAAAAAAACAAAATGATCGAATTTATTAAAATGAAATTGGCAAAATAAGGAAAAAAATATTTTACTAAAACAAACCATTTAAATTTGCAAATTTTAAGAAATACAAATGCATGAAAAAGTCTTGGTTTCACAAAACGTGTATACGTAATACTCTTTTTTTGAGTAAAATATAAAACCGAATGGCCAATACAAAAATATGTAAAGAGGTAGGTTAATTAATATAACATATATAAGACATTAATATTAATAATAAATAAACAAGTTGAATTAGAGGTGGTTGAATTATTCGCAAAATTAAACCAAATTGGCCGGTTATATTAGTAACTTAACCCAAAAGAAATTGTCATATACATTTCTGTTTGACAGCAGGTACACACCCCGATTACAAGGTAAATAGCATCAAAAGTTCAATATTTGTTCAGTTGAAACCTACTGTTCATAGAAAATTTAAATGGGCTCTAAACCTCCAAAATTTAGAGAGATGTGTGTGTGTGTTTGGTATATTGGGGCTGAAAAACAGAAAGAATATTAGCATAGCAGCAACCCCTCAACAGTCTATTAAAATCCAGTAATTTGTGTGTTTTTGTGTCTGGAAAACAGAAAGCAAAATCAGCAAAACAATAGCCCGTTAATTGATTGTTGTTGTCCAAAACAGAAAGGAATTGAAACATCAGCGACAACAGCCCAGCAACAAGATTAAATTAAGCTTGTGTGTGCATGATTGTTACAGGAAAAAAAAACAGAAAATGGTGTTGTGAGTGTGTGCAGTCAGTCTGAGACTCTATCCAGTGATGGGTCTCGGAGTGTTTTTGTAGTATATGTGTGTGTATTTCAGTTACAAAACCAGAAAGAAAAGATCAACAATAGCCCTTTTATTGATGAATGAACTAAGTATATATGTTGTTTGTGTGTTTATGGCTTGTGTAATCGAAAAGTCTTTTCTTCTTTTATAAACCAGGAGAATATAGACGTATACAAAAAACAAAACTAAAATCCTACGGGCCTATTGTACATGGGTCAAGACTATGCGTATGTATTAACATTCTAACACTCCCCCTCAAGCTCGAGCATAGATATCAATCATGCCAATCTTGTTACATATAAAACTAATCTGACTTCTTGTTAACAACTTAGTGAAGATGTCTGCTAACTGATTTCCTGTTCTAACATGCGAAGTAGTGATCGTCCCATCTTCTATCTTCTCCCGAGTGAAATGACAATCTACTTCAATATGCTTGGTCCTTTCATTAAACACAGGATTATTCGCAACATGAATTGCCGCCTGATTGTCACATACACTAATTGCCGCCTGATTGTCACACCATAAACTCATAGGCTTTGATTGTGCAAATCCAGTTTCACAAAGTAGAATACGTAGCCATATAAGTTCACAAGTGGTTTGTGTCATAGCCCTGTACTCAGATGCTGCACTTGATCGAGACACAACATTTTCTTTTTTGGTCTTCAAAGAAATGAGATTGCCTCCCACGAGTGATAGATCGTCTAGTAGTTGGATCTCCAACATAGTTGGCATCAGTAAATCCCTCTAGAGTGTGATGACCACGGTTTTTGTACAAGATGCCTCGATTGGGCGCTCCCTTCAAATACTTTGAAATATGTTTGAATGTTTCCCAATGTGAGTTCCTTGGAGCTGACATGAACTGACTCACAACACTTACTAGATAAGCAATATCAGGACGGGTAATGGTAAGATAACTTAGCTTTCCGACAATGCTTCTATACTTCTCTGATCTGGTTTTAATTTCACATTTGGTACCATTGCATGGCTTGTCAGTCAAACCAGAATCTCTCAATACATCTATGCAAAACTTCCGTTGAGACAAGGAAATTCTTATTCTACTACGTGAGACATCAATTCCCAAGAAGTATTTCAAAGAACTAAGGTCCTTTGTTTGAAATCGAGTTCCAAGAAAGGCTTTTAGGCGTCACTTCCAGTAATCTCTATATCGTCGACATAAACAACAAGTAAAATGCATCCAGATGACAATAAAGTATAGAAGACTGAATGATCGTATGAGATCCTTCGTAAGCCAAAATCAGTTACCACTTCATTAAATTTCCCAAACCAAGCACAAGGTGATTGTTTCAAGCCACACAATGATTTCCGCAATTTATACACTTTCCCACTCTCCCCTTGAGCAACAAACCCAGGTAGTTGCTACATATAAACCTCTTCCATTAAATTGCCATGTAAAAAGGTATTCTTGACATCAAGTTGATGAAGTGGCCAACTATAAGTAGTAGCTATAGAACAAATAATCGAACAGTTGAGAGTTTCGCCACAGGAGAGAATGTCTATGAATAGTCCACCCAATATGTTTATGCATAACCTTTAGCAACCAGACGTGCCTTTAGTCGGGCTATAGATCCATCAGGATTAACCTTCACAGTGAAAACCCACTTGTAACCAATTGTCTCTTTGCGAATACGTAAATCTACCAAAGTCCAAGTACCATTATGATTAAGGGCATTCATCTCCTCAAGCATAGCAGTACGCCATTCCATCATGGGCTAATGCGGCACCAATAGTTTTGGGAACAAAATTAGAGTCTAGATTGACAATAAAAGCACGAGAAGAAGTAGACAAGTTATCATAAGGAATAAATGAACTTATAGGGGATGTACAAGTGCGTTTACCTTTTCAATCTCCTCCTGACTACATGAAGAAGAAACTGAAAATATGGGAATAGTTTCATCAAAGGTGACATCTCGTGAAACAACATACCGTTGAAGTGTAGGCGAAAAACATCTGCACCCTTTTTGAATACGGGAACATCCGAGGAAAACAAACTTAAGGGATTTAGGATCTAGCTTAGTGATATGGGGTTGAGTATCCCGTACAAAACATGTACTGCCAAAAATCTTAGGAGAGATGGGAAATAATGGCTTGGTCGGGAAAAGAACCGAATAAGGAACATCACCATCCAAGACAACCGAGGGCGTGTGATTTATTAAAAAAAAACAAGCAATAGACACAACATCAACCCAAAACTGTTTCGAAACACTCATCTGAAACAAAAGTGTTCGAGCAACCTTAAGAAGATGTCGGTTTTTCGTTCAACAACCCCATTTTGAACATGGCTGTCAACACAAGATGATTCATGACAAATTCCGTGCTCGAGCATATAAGATTGAAATGACTCACATGTGTACTCTTTCGCATTATCACTTCTTAAAGTTTGAACAGAGACATTAAATTGTGTTTTGATTTCAATAACAAAAGAACAAAAATGCATAAAAACTTTAGAATGATGTTTCATTAGATAGAGCCAAGTAACACAAGAGTAATCATCGACAAAAGTAATTAAATATTTAAAACAGGTAATGCACCCCAAATCTATATATATTATAATAAATGAGAACATCTCATTGCCATTTTTCATCCTATCAACGAATTACTTTTGAATTTTTTTTCTCTCTTTTTCCTAATTTAGAACTTTTCAATAATAAATTTAACTAATTAAAAATATATATAAATAACCTTTTATCTTTCTTTCCTAATTTATTTCCTTATATGAATCACTTCAATTTATTATATTAAAATCAATTAAACCAACAGGTTACTAATAACTAAAACATATACATTGTCTTTAAATTTGAAACATGCATATTATAATTGTATTTATTTTGTATAATTGATATCTTAAAACAAATATTTATTTATTAATATAACATAATTTTTTTAGTTAAATCATATTAAGTATAAAATGTTGACAAATTAGATACAGTTTTTCCTTCTTAAATTTCATATGTTTCCATTCATAAATATTCTACAAAAGTATTGATTAAACTAATTTATAAAATTTTAAATCTATTGTTATTCTTAAAATTTTCTATTATTATTACTTATTAGTAGAAATTATAATAAATTATCAATTCTAAAAAGTATGAATTGATATAAATGGTACACTTAATAATCTAATCTTGATTTAGGTTCAAAAAAGTACTCTTGAGAATTGAGTGTACCAATGATACCCTTCCAAAGCCACAAGATTTTTAAAAAAAACAATGGATGTGATCAAAAGTTGAAAAGTGCATGTGCGTCCCTCTTTTTTTTTAACTGGAATGGTATTTTCATAATTACAACGACCATTCACTACACTTATAAAGTGATCATTCACATTGCTTAAATGATCATTCACATTGCTTAATTGACTATTCACATTACTTAACTGATCATTCACATTACTTAATTGATCATTCACAACACTTATTTGATCATTCACATGAATTATTTGACCATTCACATTATTTATTTCATCATTCACAATAATTATTTGACTATTTACACTTCTTCTATACCTATTTGATCATTCACAATAATTATTTGATCATTCACACTTCTTCAACACTTGTTTGATCATTCACAACACTTATTTGACCATTCACAATTCTTCTACACTTATTTGATCATTCACAACACTTATTTGATCATTCACATGAATTATTTGACCATTCACAGTATTTATTTGATCATTCACAACACTTATTTGATCATTCACATGAATTATTTGATCATTCACAATATTTATTTCATCATTCACAACAATTATTTGACTATTTGCACTTCTTCTACATTTATTTGATCATTCACAACACTTATTTAATCATTCACAAGAATTATTTAATCATTCACACTTCTTCTACACTTATTTGATCATTCACACAACATTTATTTGATCAATTAAGTAATGTGAATGGCCAATTAACTAATGTGAATGATCAAATAAGTGTTGAAGAATTGTGAATGGTCAAATAAGTGTTGTGAATGATCAAATAAGTGTAAAAATTTATAAATAGTTAAATAACTCTTGTCAATGATCAAATAAGTGTTGTAAAAAGTCAAAAAAAGTGTTGTAAATGATGAATTAAGTAATGTGAATGGTCAAATAAGTGTTGTGAATGATCAAATAAGTGTAGAAGAAATATAAATAGTCAAATAATTATTGTGAATACTCAAATAAGTGTTGTTGATGATCAATTAAGTGATGTGAATGATCAATTAAGTAATGTGAATGGTCAATTAAGTAATGTGAATGGTCGCTGTAATTATGAAATACCTTTGCCTATGTGGGGTACGTTGGATATGCGAGATTTTCTTTGGTACGCAGGAGAACTTTCTTCATCTTATATATATATATATATATATATATATATATATATATATATATATATATATATATATATATATAAAATAAAAACATCTCATGCCACGTGTCACTACCTCATCTCTCTAAATTTATGATTTCCCGGCTTTTTTTCATAATTAGATATTTAATTTTACTATTTCATTATTTAAAAAAAATATAAAATCTAATTCAAACACTTTCGTATTTAATCCATGTAATTAAAAAAAGAAATATTTTAAAATTGTAATACTAATCTAAATTTACTTTTAAGATAAAAGAAAGTTGATATTTTGATTAAATTTTGGTTATAAGTTTATAACATATAAAATTATTATCTTACAAATATGATATTTTCTCGGTATAAAAAACTCAGTTATAATCCATGAATTGTAATTTGAGGATTCATGTTTTGTTATTTATAATATATCCAACGGTCATTGAGAACTAAATATTTGTAATTTCATGTTAAATATTTTAATTGACGGTAGTTTATGTTACTTCTATAAACTGGATTTGGATTACATATTTGAGTTTTTCTTATTTAGGAAAAAATAATTGATCTTATTGTACGTATTAATAATTAGATAAAACTATATTCTTTTGAATTTTATGTTTGGATGAGTTTAATGTTTATACGTTTAAATTTAAATCGAGCACACGTTTTTTAGTATTTTTTTTTATGTTGAACTAATCTCACATGCCTATAAAAAAAAGTAAAATTAATTTTGTGTTAAAAGTTTATGGATTACTTTTTTATGACATCCTACATTAATTGTGTACAAAATGGTATATTGATAAATATTATAAATGTTTTAGTTGAATTGAACTTTTGATAAACTAGATATATGTTTATATCATATGGATATCACAATTGTATATTTGTTTATAAGTTTTTATTCTCAAAAAATAATTAGTGTTTTTTTTAAAAATACTCATGTAACACATGGGTTAATAAACTTACATAATAAAAAAAAATATCAAATGTCATGTGTCACCTTCACATTTCATCATAAAAGATTAATACAACTTATTATCATTAAAAAAAGATACATACAATTTATCATTTTTAATCTATAAATAATAAAAGATAAATACAATTATTTTTTTAAAGATAAATAACTCTATTATTTTTAGTATATAAATATTAATTTGTAGTAAAATATATAAGTATTATATTATATATAAACTAAAATATCAATTTATATAAATTAAAACATATTAAACTAAAAATAAACTTTTAAAAACAATCATTGACAAATAATAATAATATTCTTACATTATTTTAAATAATTAATAGATATGTATTTTTATTTTTACTTATATATATAAATTTTATAAAAAATATCCACTATAACACCCCGACTCCCGAGCAGCTACGTGTAATTATCCTATTGACTAATTATAATAGTGATTATTGCGTTGGTCCAATTGCGTCCCGTATAGTGGATTATACGTGTTGGGACGGGGATTTCGTGGATTCGTGATATAATTTTAGTGGATTAATTATATTTATGGATTCACGGATTTATATGGGATTTAATGATATAAATAGTGGATTTTTTATAACGGGGCCGGGTATCGGTGTCGAACCAGCGATATAATTAGAAACGTATAATACGTACGTTATGTTCGTGACCTTCTTTCACTTCCAAAACCTCACCAAAGGTGTATGTGTGTGTTATGTGTGGCTGGAGATCAGATTCAGAAGCAAATCGAAGCTATAACAAGTGATTAAAGGTGTTGAATTTGGATTTGAAGCTCCAAGTTGTGTTCTTGAAGTTCTAAGGTGAGAAACCTTTGAATTGAATCTGATTTTTTGTGTTAATTGTTATGGAATTGTGGGAATTCGTTTCTGTCTATTCTATAAGTGTTTTAGGGGTTATTTTACAAATTATTACTGCTAATATCGGTTTTGGGGTCGAAATCCCCATGGATAGAAGCTGAAAAAGGAAGAAGATGAGTCTGACCGCGAGCGCGGCCGTGATCAGATGAGCGCAGGCGTGATCAGGGCTGTTTTGGCCAGATTAGGCTTTTAGACCCTTGGAACCTATTTGGGTTGCTTTTTGAGGGTTTTATCAATTGTATTAATGACTATTGGGCATTTTGGGCTTATCTGTTGAACTGGGATTAATCTGGGAAGATTCGTTGTGTGTACAGGAAGTTACCGAGGTCGGTACGAGTCACGTTCGGGTCAGCGACTTGGGGATTTTGTGCAAATTGATCCAGGTGAGTACACGAGTTCTTTTATTAAGTCATAATATGTGCATATATTATCGTTGTGCTTGTGTTTGGGCACTGCGAGTTGCCCCTCAGGTATGGTCCTTCTCTCTTTATATGTGTTATATGTATGAGATCCATTATAGTGTATTGCGATGAGTTATCGTGAGAGCTGTGTAGCTCTGTTTAATCCTGTGTGTGGTTCCCATATATATATATATATATATATATATATATATATATATATATGCGGTCGTCATTCCTGTTAGCCTCCACGGGCGTGGCTTGGCTCCGGGGGGGGGGGGGGGGGGGGGGGGAGGGATTCCCCAATTGAGATGAGAATCTCTTCCTGTATTGGATCTCTAGTGTCTCTGATTAGAGGCCGGTTGGCATGTGTTATGCCACGTAGTGTAGGGCTGCCATGTGACATGCGATACGTGCTTATGTGAATTGTGCAGTGTTTAACCCTTGTGTACTCACGAGCTGCGAAGCTTACGTATTCGAGTCTGATGTGTGTATCAGGGGAACCGATGATAGGACCGCCAGCTCCTGAGCGAAGATAGGAGCGTGACTTGCTGTTGTCGGGAGATTCCGCATTTTGTTATATGTATGTGTTCCTTATACTGTAGGGGAAACTGTGGGTCAGCTATCCGGGGGTGTCTGTGGATATTGGGATCTGGGTCGGGCTTTGTATGTTGGGTTGAACGTTTTACAGAGTCGTTTATGCTTGTAAAAATGTTTTAATTAATCAGTGTTTGTGTAAACCCTTGACATGTGTGATGGACTTTATATGCGATTATGCCACGTGTGTATTGTAAATGACGTGACTTTTAGCTGGGTTTAGAGGGTGTTACATGTATGGTATCAGAGCTTGTGGTTTTAGTATCGAGTATCAGTGGATGCTTGAGCTTAGACCGTGTTCAGATTCTTGGGGAGTATTCCGGTGACGGATACTAGAGGATTTAATTATCCTGGCTTAGTGTATAACGCTGGGAGACTCATCTTTGTGCTTAATTGCCTTGTTTTGTGCAGATCAGTATGGCAGATCAGGGAGAGGGTTCTGGTGCGGGTAAGCCGCCGGGTGATGAGTATATCCGCAAGTCACAGTTGCTTGAGGTCCTTACAGAGTTTTACAGACAGTAGAGAGAGCAGGAGCGGGAACAGGGACAGGGTACGGGACCACGTGCTGGGGGTGGTCAGGATACAGGTGCGGGTGCCTCTTCGTCTACGTCTCAGCAAGGGGGTTCGTTTAAGGATTTCATGACTGGGAATCCTCCAGAGTTCAGAGGCGGGGGTGAGCCAGGGATGGCATTAGCGTGGGAGCGCGAGATCGAGTCCGCCTTCCGGGTTGCTCATGTGGACCCAAAGGACATGGTTGGGTATGCCACGTATCAGTTGAGGGGTGGGGCCTCACAATGGTGGAGATCGATAGAGTCTTCTATGTCTGATTCGCGTGCGTATGCGATGTCCTGGGC
Source organism: Centrapalus pauciflorus (assembly GCA_020465985.1). Lineage (NCBI taxonomy): Eukaryota > Viridiplantae > Streptophyta > Magnoliopsida > Asterales > Asteraceae > Centrapalus > Centrapalus pauciflorus. The sequence goes on along the minus strand of JAANYP010009413.1, from coordinate 186,330 downwards.
CCAGTTTAAGGCGATGTTTGAGATTCAGTATACGCCCCGTGACGAGCAGCAAGAGATGGAGCGTCGTTTCCTCCATTTGCAGCAGAGGAATTTGTCTGTACAGCAGTATGTGGATCACTTTAACGAGTACTCCCAATTCGCGCCGCAACATGTGGATACAGAGAGGCGCAAGGCCGATGCTTTTGTTGACGGCTTGAGACTGGATATCAGGGAGTTCGTGGGATTACAGGAGACGTCATCTTTCGCCAGGGCGCTAGAGTTAGCTCGTATGAGAGAGCGAGAGATCGAGAGGCAGCGAGAGCAGCCGCCTACCCAGAGACAGCGTACGGGGGCCTCCGAGCAGTCTAGTTACTGGCGTGAGCCGGGAGAGCAGCAGCCCGAGCAGGGCCGTCATCAGGAGCAGAGTACGGGTTCTCGGAGAGATAGAGGTAGGGACAGAGGCAGATATAGAGGCCGAGATGATAGGTCCTGGGGACAGGGTCAGAGAGATAGCCATGCGGCTAGCCAGAGCAGTGTTGGGCAGGGGTCTCGGGCAGCGGGGAGTAGAGTCGATAGTTCATCCGGGGAGCGAGATTGTCCGTGGTGCCACCGTAGGCATGCCGGGCCATGTGCTAGTGATCAGTTCAGATGTTTCAAATGCGGCCAGTTCGGCCACACAGCTACATCTTGCACAACCCCTGAGGCGTTATGCTTCCGATGTGGGATGCCAGGTCACCGCATGCGGGATAGTCCAGAGACAGCACCAGCAGTACCGGGGGCGAGCACGAGCGGCGCCAGAGCAGAGCCTTCTTCTTCCACCTCTCGCAGGGATGCAGCTCCGAGAGCCAGAGGCCGAGTGTTCTAGGCCACAGCTGAGGAGGCCAGAGATGCTCCAGATGTTGTTACGGATACGTACATTCTGAACGGCTTGCGTGCGCGAGTCTTATTTGATTCTGGAGCCGACCGCTCATATGTGTCAGTGTCGTTCTGTGCTTATTTTACTGTTGCTCCTACTGTGTTATCTTTGCCATTGATTGTCGAGAGGGTAGACGGCAGTACCGCGTTAGTGAGCCGTGTTTATTGAGAGTGTGTACTCGAGATCGATACTCACCGATTCGTGATCGATTTACTGCCTATTGAGATCAGCAGCTTTGATGTGATCGTCGGTATGGACTGGATGACAGCCCGTCAAGCATATATTCTTTGTGCTAAAAAGATGATTAGGATACCGATTTCTAAGACCGAGACCGTGACAGTATACGGGGAGAGGCGAAAGGGCGAGATAGGGATTATCTCGATGGTTAGAGCTCAGAGATATGTGACTAAGGGTTGCGAGACTTTCCTGGCTTATGTGATTGACGCCCAGAAGGAGAAGACGAAGGTAGGGGATGTACCTGTTGTGCGAGACTACCCTGAGGTATTCCCAGATGAGTTACCTGGGCTACCGCCAGATCGCCAGGTAGAGTTCCGGATCGACCTTATCCCTGGAGCGGTGCCGATTGCGAAGACGCCTTATAGGCTGGCACCCACTGAGATGCGAGAGATGATGACTTAGCTTCAGGAATTGTTGGATAGGGGATTTATTTGTCCGAGCTCATCACCGTGGGGAGCACCGGTGTTGTTTGTAAAGAAGAAAGACGGTATCATGCGAATGTGTATCGATTATCGAGAGTTAAATAAAGTGACGGTGAAGAATAGATATCCACTTCCGCGAATCGAAGATTTATTCGATCAGCTACAGGGATCTAGCTTCTTTTCAAAGATTGATTTATGATCTGGATATCACCAGCTGAAGGTCAGGGAAGAGGATGTGCCCAAGACAGCTTTCAGGACGCGCTATGGACACTATGAGTTTCTAGTCATGCCATTCGGACTGACTAACGCACCTGCAGCCTTAATGGATTTGATGAACAGGGTGTGTAGAGCCATGTTGGATCGATTTGTGATCGTGTTCATAGACGACATATTGATCTACTCGAGGAGCGCTGAGGAGCATGAGCAGCACTTGAGGGAGGTCCTGAGCGTGCTGCAGAGAGAGAGACTCTTTGCGAAGTTTTCGAAGTGCGAGTTCTGGCTCCGAGAAGTGCAGTTCTTGGGCCATGTTGTGAGCAGTGAGGGCATCAAAGTGGATCCCGCGAAGATCGAGGCTGTGATGAGTTGGGAGCAGCCTAAGACCGTTCTAGAGATTCGTAGTTTCCTGGAATTAGCAGGCTACTACAGACGGTTCATTCAGAACTTTTCGCGGATAGCCATGCCGTTGACGAGACTGACATGGCAGGGCGTACCATTCGAGTGGAATGACGAGTAGGAGACTGCTTTTGCTGGGTTGAGAGCTCGATTATGTCAGGCGCCGGTGTTGACTTTGCCCGAGGGTACGGAGGACTTCGCCGTGTACTGTGATGCATCAGGGACGGGGTTGGGTTGTGTATTGATGCAGCGTGGCAAAGTGATTGCCTACGCTTCGAGGCAGCTGAATACATATGAAGAGAATCATACTGTCCATGATCTTGAACTGGATGCTATAGTCTTTGCGCTAAAGATATGGCGACATTATCTGTATGGGTCCCAATTCGTGGTATATACTGATCACAAGACCCTTTAGTATCTTTTCAGTCAGAAGGATTTGAACATGCGACAGAGACGTAGTTTAGAGCTCCTGAAAGACTATGACTGTGAGATACAGTATCACCCTGGGAAGTCGAACGTAGTAGCTGACGCCTTGAGCCGTAAGGCGTGTGCCCAGACAGTTACTTCCCGAGCTGTGAGACTCGAGATCACCTCGACCCTGATTGACAGTCTGATATTGACACAGATAGAAGGTTTACGGGAGCAGAATATGAAGAGAGAGAGGTTACTGGGGCAGACAGAGGCGTTGGTCAGGGATGACCGGGGTTTGTATGTGTTGAGAGGCAGAGTTTGGGTTCTGCTGATCCTTGATGAGTCGCATAAGTCGAGGTTGTCTATTCATCCTGGGAGCACAAATATGTACCGAGACCTCCGAGAGTTCTACTGGCGGCCGGGTATGAAAAGGGATGTGCGCCGTTACGTCGAGCAGTGTATAACATGTTTGCGGGTTAAAAGTGAGCAACAGAAACCGCACGACCGTCTACAGCCACTGGAGATTCCCGATTGGATGTGGTACCACATCACGATGGATTTCATCGTCCGACTTCCTCGTACCGTGCGTGGGAATGACATGATTTGGGTCATAGTGGACCGGTTGACTAAAAGTGCGCACTTTCTTGCGATTCGGGGTACGATCATGATGGATCAGCTAGCACGGCTGTATATTGATGAGGTGGTGTCGCGGCATGGGATTCCGAAGTCGATTACTTCTAATCGCGATACTCATTTCACCTCGCGGTTCTGGCAGAGCTTCCAGAGAGAGCTGGGTACCCGGGTTCAGCTAAGTACAGCTTACAGGCCTCAGACAGATGGGCAGACTGAGCGCACCAACCAGACACTCGAGGACATGTTGAGAGCATGTGCCATAGACTTCAGAGGTAGCTGGGATGTGCATCTCCCGCTAGTAGAGTTTTCTTATAATAATAGCTACCACGCCTCGATTAAGATGGCACCGTTTGAAGCGTTATATGGTCGTAAGTGTCTAACCCCAGTGTGTTGGGGTGAGGTCGGTGAACGACCGATCAGCGGGCCCGAGCTACTTCAGGAGACGAATGACAAAGTAGCCGTGATCCGTGAGCATATGCGTGTCGCACAGAGCCGTCAGAAGTGCTACGCTGACCGTCGTACTTCAGAGCTCGAATTCAGTGTCAGGGATCAGGTGTTGCTAAAAGTATCTCCGTGGAAAGGGGTAATCCGATTCAGACACCGGGGCAAGTTGAATCCGAGGTATATAGGGCCGTTTGAGATCATAGCCAGGGTCAGAGATCAGGCCTACCGATTGAGATTGCCGCCAGAGTTAGCCGGTGCACATGATACATTCCACGTGAGCCATTTGAGAAAATGTTTAGCGAAAGGGGATCAGTATGTGCCATTGTCTGATATATCAGTGGATGACCAATTAAGGTATGCTGAGCAGCCAGAAATGATTATTGATCGCAAGGTGAAGAGGTTGCACAATAAAGAGATATCATTGGTACTCGTTCAATGGAGACACCATAAGGGTACCAGCACAACTTGGGAGCCTGAGTCTGATATGCGGAGTCGCTATCCTTTCCTGTTCCAGAGCCAGAGTTAGATTCCGGGACGGAATCTTTGTAAGGGGGAGGATTTATTACACCCCGACTCCCGAGCAGGTACGTGTAATTATCATATTGACTAATTATAATAGTGATTATTGCGTTGGTCCAATTGCGTCCCGTATAGTGGATTATACGTGTCCGGACGGGGATTTTGTGGATTCGGGATATAATTTTAATGGATTAATTATATTTATGGATTCACGGATTTAAATGGGATTTAATGATATAAATAGTGGATATTTGATAACGGGGTCGGGTATCGGTGTCGATCCAACGATATAATTAGAAACGTATAATACGTACGTTATGTTCGTGACCTTCTTTCTCTTCCAAAACCTCACCAAAGGTGTATGTGTGTGTTATGTGTGGCTGGTGATCAGATTCAGAAGCAAATCGAAGCTATAACAAGTGATTAAAGGTGCTGAATTTGGATTTGAATCTCCAAGTTGTGTTCTTGAAGTTCTAAGGTGAGAAACCTTTGAATTGATTCTGATTTTTTTGTGTTAATTGTTATGGAATTGTGGGAATTCGTTTCCGTCTATTCTATAAGTGTTTTGGGGGTGATTTTGCGAATTATTACTGCTAAAATCGTTTTTGGGGTCGAAATCCCCATGGATAGAAGCTGAAAAGGAAGAAGATGAGTTTGACCGCGAGCGCGGCCATGATCAGATGAGCGCCGCCGTGATCGGGAGCGCGGCCATGATCAGATGAGCGCGGGCGTGATCAGGGCTGTTTTGGCCAGATTAGGTTTTTAGACCCCGAGAACCTATTTGGGTTGCTTTTTGAGGGTTTTATCAATTGTATTAATGACTATTGGGCATTTTGGGCTTATCTGTTGAACTGGGATTAATCTGGGAAGATTCGTTGTGTGTACAGGAAGTTACCGAGGTCGGTACCAGTCACGTTCGGGTCAGCGACTTGGGGATTTTGTGCGAATTGATCCAGGTGAGTACACGAGTTCTTTTTAAAGGGCCTACTTTTATTAAGTCATAATATGTGCATATATTTTTGTTGTGCTTGTGTTTGGGCACTGCGAGTTGCCCCTCAGGTAAGGTCATTCTCTCTTTATATGTGTTATATGTATGAGATCCATTATAGTGTATTGCGATGAGTTATCGTGAGAGCTGTGTAGCTCTGTTTAATCCTGTGTAGGGTTCCCATATATATATATATATATATATATATATATATATATATATATATCCGGTCGTCATTCCTGTTAGCCTCCACGGGCATGGCTTGGCTCCGGAGGGGGACGGGGAGGGATTCCCCAATTGAGATTTTCCTGTATTGGATCTCTAGTGTCTCTGATTAGAGGCCGGTTGGCATGTGTTATGCCACGTAGTGTAGGGCTGCCATGTGACATGCGATACGTGCTTATGTGAATTGTGTTGTGTCTAACCCTTGTGTACTCACGAGCTGCGAAGCTTACGTATTCGAGTCTGATGTGTGTATCAGGGGAACCGAAGATAGGACCGCCAGCTCCTGAGCGAAGATAGGAGCGTGACTTGCTGTTGTCGGGAGATTCCGCATTTTGTTATATGTATGTGTTCCTTATAATGTTGGGGAAACTGTGGGTCAGCTATCCAGGTTTGTCTGTGGATATTGGGATTTGGGTCGGGCTTTGTATGTTGGGTCGAACGTTAAACAGAGTCATTTATGCTTGTAAAATTGTTTTAATTAATAAGTGTTTGTGTAAACCCTTGACATGTGTGATGGACTTTAAATGCGATTATGCCACGTGTGTATTGTAAATGACGTGGCTTTTAGCTGGGTTTAGAGGGTGTTACATCCACGTATTACGTGGATCATAAACTAGTATCAGAATGAACTAACTCAAATTGGGTCGCAGCCCGTTTATTGACTCTAGGACTTAAATGCTTAAATGGACACGTTGATGTTCATGAAATTCATAAAGTTTATAATCTTGATAAAACAAGTCCAATGAACATCTAAATGTCAAAAATAAGCTATATGATGACATAATCATGTCACTATTTTGTTGTTTATGTTTTTGGCATTCTTTAGTCTATGAAAGTCAATCTACTACCTCAAATTAAAAAAAAAAAAAATTAGAGTAACTGTTGTTTTGTTGTCCATTTAATAGAAGTATACATGGTTTGCAAGTTAATAGTAGAGAACTTGTTTTTACCTTCAATGCAAAATGCTTGCTTTTACATGCCATAGAAGTTAAACATATTTTTAGATTTTTTTTCACTTATAGTTGGTTGACTTAAATTATGGATTAAATTTAGGATAAAGAATGGTACTAGTTTGATATTTAATCAGATTTTGGCGACTGTATGTGTGGTCTATACGGATCTTTGAATCATTTCTATATCCATCGCAATTTCTTCTACTTGATTCACCAAACTCAAAGGTTGCAGTGGTCTTTGATCCATCATGAACATATGGACCATTCATACGGTAATGATCTTTGGGCATAGTAACAGTATGTAGAACAAGAAATCAGATAATACTAAACTATAATTTTATTAATATCACTTTGTAAATTACACACACATATATTGATAATAACAGTACATATTATATATAGGAATCTAATCTGTGCAAGTCTGAAAGGTTGTGACCGTTTGAATGAGTGGTTGTGACTATTTCGAAACTGTTGCATCGATTTCTAATATTGTTTATGCCTAAATTTAGTCCCTAATAAACATACTAATTACATGCATACATGATATACTTATTTTATGTTGTTAATAGGTCCAACATCTCCCCCTTAACAACAAAATTAAGTAATCTTCTATCCTTGATGAACTTTGCTGCACATGTTGGTGCTTGTGATCTGTCTTTTATCGTCTTTGCATATTCTCGGTTTGTACCTTCAATCTTTACTTAAGTTTCCCTTTGATGAGCATCTCCACTTGCTTCATCTTTTGTATGCTGACCATTGCATACTTTGTGTGCCAATCCCTGGCTATAACAGTGAACTCATAGTAGCAATGAGGGTGCAATAATATGGCTTCAAACATCTCCTAGAATTAGTTTCATAGCAACCTGAAAAGCCAAGTCCTTTGGCAATTCCACTTCTTTTTTGTTGGCTAGAAACCTCTTCATATCCTCCATTTTCTTCAACTATCTTGTAAAGATCAAACAAGCAAATAGATACACCAAATAACTTTGGTGGTATCTCAGTTTCAATTCCAATACCATCCTTATGATACCAACTTATGCATTTTTCAAAAGCTTCCTTGAACACCTCTTTGTTTTTCGTTACTGATTTTGTGTCCTTAATTAAATCCATAAATCTTACAAAGTTATCTATCATTTCAATTTCAAATAAAACCTCTTCATGTGCTTCTTGAGCAGTGGGTACTTGCACATACATAATTTTATCAATTTCATCAAAGTACCCACGAAGATATTCATCTTGCAACATTTTCCTTTTTTCTTCATTGAAACCGGTTATGTCTTCTTTGTTAGACATAAGATCAAACATATGTGTTATTGTGCGTTTTGAATCATCAAACTTAATCTCAAAGCCTTGAAGCAATAGTTACTTCAAACTTAAAAGATTAAGATTGATTTCTGGCACAAACTTCACATATGGAATTATGTAATCCATTTCTTTTGTTTCTAACTTAATACCCCATATTCCATGTGTAAAAATAGTTATCTTCATGATCCTTGTGGTTAACAGAGAAGCATTCTTTCAGTCTCTTGAATAGGTGCTTACTTGGTGACATGTGTGTTGAGATTGAGGAATTAACATCAGATTTCATCCCAATATTTGTGTTCGGTTCCTATCACCACATACTCTCCTTTAAACAAGATTTTCTCCACATAAATTTGTTCACAAGGCTTCATTGTTTCAATTATAGGTGTGGAAGGTGTGTATTCCGGTGATCCTCCGTTGTATTTCTCTTTATCTTTGCTGTCTTTTTCTGCAGGACATTCCTATATGAAATGTCCCCTTTCTTTGCACTTGTAACACTTAGCCTTCTTCTTCTTTTTTCTCCATTTCCTTATTGTAGAATCATTCCAGATTGATACGATTCTGATTCTTTGATCTCTGCATGCCTCTCTGAACCTTAGTTTGTCAAGTTTATGTCTAATTCAAGAGACATCTTCATTTTTGCAATTGAAATCACCATTTACGTCCTTGCTCTGATACCAATTTTTAGTGTATGGTGTGTAAAGATGACATTACTACCGCATCATGGCTGATTTCATAAAACACTTAAGAGTCACACCGATGAGCAAAACTGAGTCGATACAAACTATTGAATAAACCCTAAAAAGTGTGAGTCACACACAAAAGAAAACGCATAACTAAACAAAAACACAATTGTGTGTGTGTTTGTGTGGGGTTCGGCCGCAAAGAAACAAAACCTAGGGTTTGTTTCTGCCGTTCTTCGTGTGTTCAATTGCCTACTTGGCGCCGCTCGACCGTGTCATCACCGGTGGATACCGAGAGCATCTCACTTGTGTATTCTTGTTATCGAATACAAATGTATGATTTTTATATGCTTTCACATTTAACTATCTTATGTATACTTGATGATCTGTGTACGGAATTCATGATTTTAAAAAGCTTCCGTTGTGCATTTAATGTGATTAATGTTTATGTTTTTTATGAAAAATGATACGAATTCTCAACAGTGGTATCAGAGCCACCTCAAGTAACATAATGAGAGTATTATTCAAGTATTATGTTCAACCTTCTTAAAGTTTCGATTTTTATGATTAAAAGTGTTTAAAAGATCGAAATCAATAATTAAAATGTTTAAGGTTTTGATTCGGCTTGGAGAAAATCGACCAAAGGGTTTGAGACCCATGACCTCTCGGCTATGATGTGGTAGCCGAAGTCATAGACGGTTTGTTCCGTCGTGTCGTTTAATTTACGGTTAAACTCGAACGAATAAATTAAATGCGTTAAAATCGAATTAATAAATCAAAAGTGTTTGGTTATTAATATTTAAACATTTGTGACAAAATATATGTAAATATGTTTTCGGTTTTATAAAATTAAAGTGGGAGACTTTATTAGTTTTTTAAAATTCACAAATCGGTTTAAATATTATTCGATTCGATAATTAAATGATTAATTGGAACATGGAAATCGAAATAATCAAAGTGAGTTGATTAATGGCTTCGATTAATTTCAGCCCTCAGAGGGTTCAATACCCTACTTATTTTCGGTTCATATGGGTTATTGAACCTGAGTATGAGTCGGTTAACTAAGTTGATTCGTTTCCATTTTCCGATAATTCGTCGTTTAATTAAATCGGTTTTAATTAAAGGTTAAGTTTTAATGTTGAAATTAAAATTAATTTAATGGTAACTTTAATTTATAAACTGGATTTAATTTATGCATTTAATATAAGTGAGAGCTCACGGGTTCGACTCTTGTCGGAGGCAAGTTGAAATTTAGGTGGTGAAAGTAAGTCATGTGGTAAAAGGAGTGGGAGTAGGAAAGTTTGTCGTTCAAAAAAAATTTAGTTCCATAAAATGCATTATAAAATTAAAGGGAGTTTAATTTAAGGATTCTATTTTCAAATTGATGAAATCGTGACTTTAAGTTTCATGTTCGGTCATGGTTTAATGTTTTGAGATTTAATCTCGACATTAACGTATTTGGTAGAAATCGTTTAAAACCATAAAGAAAAGTTTTTGGTGTTATTTAAAGATGATCAATTTTCTTTAAATATTTTTAAAGACATATTTTATTGGTAAAATTGTTTGTTTAGAAAATTGAAATTTTAAATAAAGTTTATTTATTTTTGGAAAGATGTTTCAATTGAATAATAGTTGATTGATAATTATTTAAAGGAAATTTAAATTATTTATCAATATTATTTGAAAATAATAACTATATTTATTAAAGGTTGTTTAATAAAAAGTTTCTTAAAAAATAGTAAGTTTGAGTTTCAAAGGTGTTTAATTGTTAATTGAATATTTTAAGAAAAGCGTAGTTATGAATCCAAAGATAATGCAAAGATGGAATTGAATTTGAATTTTAGGGAAAAAGTTTCTAATTTTGGAAGTGTTCCTGAATTTCAAGTTTACGAACCGTATTTAATTTAAGAACGATTATTGGACATGATTACTACAATTAATGGTAGATTAATTGATTTTGGAATTTTTTTTCATGGCAAGATGAAAAAGAATTCTGGATTATTTATATGTTTTACTGCTTTATTTATGTTTGTGACATATTCGAGCCTTGAGACCTCTTGTTTGTGATGGTTGTTTATTTAATCGTGATGTTTGCTATTAATTATTGGTTATTTTTGGAAAGGCCTGTGTGCCATTGGAATCCCGGTTTTATGATGTAATCTGTAATAGATTAGAAAATAGGCAAACGTATTTAGATTAAAATTATGTATAAATCTTGGCGAAGATGTCCATCAAGAAGGAGGTCATTCATCAAGGACGCTCGGTGACATCATCGGATGCTGAGGCTAGTGGGAGCTGAAAGAGTTCAACCTTGTTCCCTTGTGTGTTGATTTTGTCCCTTATGTTTGACCTAATTGGTTTGTCCGTATGGCTCTCGGAAACCAATTTAGTTTTTGCAAGGCTATGTCACCATGTGATTGTATGTTTTTATTTCTTTATGCTTTATTTATATATGTATGGTTGTGGTGGCAAAGTAAATAAATAAGAGAAATCAAAACTACAATCATTTTTTGATGAAAATTTAAAGTATTTAAAAAAAAGTTTAAATTGGAAACTTTAATTATTTTTGTCAGGTGTTAGATATGACATTTTTATGAAATTATTTTTTCAAATAAAAATTTATTTTTAAAATGTCATATGATCAAAGAGTTGAAATTCTTAAAACTGGTAAATTAGCTGGACTGTTTACCAGAATAGGTGGTGTCTAAGACAGTCTCGTTCGGGCTGTGGTTGTAGGAATTTCCGAAAGGTTTATAACCGAAAGGATCTTGCCCGCTGACTAACCATTAGTTCTTGGTAAGAGACTGGTTATAAACCCAAATTAGAAATCTGACACAACACACCGTCCATATAGTGGCACTCACGGTGACCGGTCGTCGTAAGTAGGTTCAGCCTTCGTTGGGTGCTTACGCCGCAAACTCGGAGAGCTGTGAGGTGAGCATTGTGGATCCTAAGTGAGACTTGGACCAGTGACTTGCAGTTTTTATATGGTGTGTGTCAGTGGTAGTTCCTCAGTAAGACTGTTGCCTAAGGTGTGGATGAGATTAAACATGATGAGTTTAAGAAATTAAAAATCTCATAAGATCTAAGAGTTGCAAGAGAGTTGTAGCTGGTAATAAGTTGTCTGTTTGAGTAACTTATTCATGTAGGTTCAGCCTCCGTTGGGTGCATGAATAAGTAAAATGATTCTTAGGATTAATAAATCCTTTTCTAACTTTTGGGTTATTGATTTATTTAATGGTTAATCAAATACTAATTTTTGAAAAATGTTTTAGATGGTTGAAAGAAACAAAGGTAGAAACGGCTTAAATAATAACGACAATAACAACAACAACAATAATGATAACCTCAAATCTCCCACCTCAATCTCCTCCTATTGAAAATCCTCCTTAAAAACACAAAATTGCTACTTTGAGGACCATCGGGAAATGGAAAGCTCAAAAGAAGCAATTCCCTGAACTGGGAATAAGATCTTACTAATGTTCTGAGTAAAGAGAGAAAGTCGTATGTTCTGGAAAGGGCACCAGGACCTGCTCTTGCAGAGACTGCTACAGTTGAGGAGAGAAATCTCCACAAAATGCACTCTGAGGATGCGGTCGATGTTGCCTGTCTAATACTATAGACCATGACATCTTGGCTTCGGACTAACCTTATGGATGTCTCAGCTTACCAGATGTATTGCCGGCTAAAGGATATGTTCCAAACTCAGGCTCGGACTGATAAACATAATATGACTAGAGCTCTGAACTGCTGCAGAATGGCAGAAGGAACAGTTGTTAGACCTCATGTGCTGAAGATGAAAGGTTATCTGGATCATCTTAGCAGACTTCGGTATCCCGTGACACAGGAGATGGCCACAGATACGATTCTCAATTTCTTTTTGAAGGAATTTAAGCAATTTGTATTTTATTATAATATGCATGGAGAAGATGATCAGTGGGTTGCATCAGATGCTCCAGAATGCTGAGGGAATGATTAAGGAGAGAGGGTAGGGAAAGAGACGGAAGGGAAAGCAAGTTCTCAAGCCGGAGGTTAAAGCTAAGGAGTAGCTAAAGCCTAAGACTAAGAAGTCAAATCCAAGGATGACAAATTCTTTGAGTGCTAGGAAACTGGACACTGGAAAAGATATTGTCCCAAGTCCTTGGAAAGGGTCAGGGCTGACCGCACCGAGACTTCGGGTATCTGAATCATTCACTTCTATTTGTTCTTGGATATGTGATACCCAAATGAACAAAAATTTTGCATAAAATCTGCAATGACTAAAATGAAGTGAAAAAAGAGATGATAGATTCGGTGGGAGCATAACGACATCTTAGAGAATACTCTGTTGGACACTATTTTTCATTTCATCAATAGTTTTTCATGGTGCAGTGAACAATTTTGTAGTTGAATTTTTTGCAAGTATTTTATGGGATAAATAAAGAAATTTTTGGAGTTGAAAATTTATTGCTTGAAATTCCTATTGTTTAAGATTACTAAATCATGATTATAGACTATTTATTCAAGTGGAGCTTGAATAGTAACTTGTCAATGGAGATTGGACAAGCTAGTAGTCATATTCAGATAAAAAGGTTACCATGTTGTTGTGTAAATTGTTCAAGTGTTCAGATGCAGTTTCATTGAACTTGTTAATTCTTGAAAGTTAGTTCAAGAGATTATGAGTTGGATAGTCATCCGTGATTATATAGATGAAACTAATAAAATGCAGAATTACATGTCAAAGAGTTACACCGAGGTTAATTCACTTAACTTGTCAAAAACAATTAAAGACTTGATAAGTCAGGATTGTTTGGACAAGAGATAATCACATTTTATAAAATCGCATGTGAAATGTATACAACTTGTGTGATGGTTAATCAAGTAATAGCCTTTGACTTGTTTAAACACTCGTCGGCAAGCTTGACGAAACACCACATTGAAATGTTGTAGATAACCAGGTTCTGGTGGTTATGGATACACATCACAAATCTTGAACATAATGTTACTGAGTTAAGATATCTTGTTAAGATATAGATAAATTGCATACTGTCAGATTCAAGACTAAACATCTAAACGTATCACTAGTAGCAATTAATCTAAATTGCTAGAACTCTTAAATTTTAATCATGGTGTCTTTATGAGTGATTTACCAGTTAATCTAAAGATAATGGATATAAATTTGTAAGGAGATTCAGATTGGATCTAAATAATATTACAAGAACTTGTAATAAAGAACTAGTATAATTTTTCAAAGATAACGGTAATGGAAGTTAAGTCAGTTAACTAGAGAACATTTCCACTAAGATCATGTCTGAAATTAATTTTTCGATAGATCATATTACCGTTACATTTGATAAAGGAACAGTTGCATTAAATTAATGGAAGTCATGTTGTGTTTATTGAGATAAAGGAGATCAACATGATATCTTTAATGTCGTTCTATTTTGCATGTTTTAGAAATCCAAGAATAAATTTGAAGTTATTCTAAAACTATTCCATAGCTGCTTATTGTTGTGGGAACCACAACAAGAATTAAAAGGCTACTATGGTTTTTGGTTGATATTTATGGGTGATGAATATAGCAAAGGTTGGACCAAATTCACAGGTATTTGTTGTGAACAAATATTGGATTGACCCACCGATTGAGACCACTTTGTGGATCATAGTCATGAGTCGTCTCAGAAAGGTAATCCTTAGTACCTGAGATGTCTACGTACTTTAGTGCGGGTGCTGCTGTACGCTTGGCCTAACCTAACGTCATCCGTAACTGGGTGATCATAACCGGTTCGAGGCTGGTTGCAGTTGGAGTCGTGCTGGAGGCCTAGATAGTCAATATGGGATTTGCACCTTCTTTTAACTAAGAAGAGATATTTCTGGGCCCCTCGATGATCGATACTGACAGAAATGCATGGTCATGCTCGGACAGAACTGTTGTGTTCTACTCGGTCTGTTACAGTTCAGTATGAGATCAGGGAGTCGAGAAACATAACCGTGTTTGCTACAGTTGATTTAATCCATGCCTAGCTTTCACATTGAAATATCGCGATGCATGAGATATAACCTAAGTTTTTTTGGAAGGTTGTTTCAACAAGAATGCCCGAATGGGAGTCAGAGTTTTATGACCTTTGTTGCATAAAGTGTCTAGTCATGACCTCCTTTAGGCGCAAGCTGCAGGACAGTATGTCGTCTTACACAAGTGGGAATATGTTAATGTATGGTGTGTAAAGATGACATTAATACAACATCATGGCTGATTTCTTAAAACATTTAAGGGTCACACTGATGAGCATAACTGAGCAGATGCAATTAAACTATTGAATAAATAATATTGGATATTGTTTATGACACGAAATAATCATTGAGATTAAATTAATGTGTGATTAATTATATCTCAAAGTACGGGGACTATAAGTGCAATATTAGATATTGTAGTGATTTAACTTTAATTGGATGATAATTATCTAGTCTTTTATTCATTATTGAATATTAAATAAAATATTGATTTATTTGAATTAGTATTATCATCTATTATTAGATAATTAAATAAATAATTATAAACAAATAAATAGAGATAATTATAAATATTTATCTAGTCATTTATATATTATTAAATTATATATAAAAGATAAATATTATTTGATAGATACATAATTATAGAGATAATTATATGAGGTTTAAATAATAAAGATAATTATTAAGATATATATTATTTTATTTTATTAGAGTTTGATTAAACTAAAACTCATATCAATAATAATAATAATAATAATAATAATAATAATAATAATATATAAAAGATACGGCCGTATACAGATATAAGTGTATTTATTTACATAACCCTGCAAAGTGTGAGTCACACACAAAAGAAAACGCATAACAAAACACAAACACAATTGTGTGTGTGTGTTTATGTGGGGTTCCGCCGCAAAGAAACAAAACCTAGGGTTTTGTTTTTCCCGTTCTTCGTTTCGATTGCATACTTGGCGCCGCTCGACTGTGTCATCACCGGTAGATACCGATAGCATCTCATTTGTGTATTCTTGTTATCGAATACGAATGTATGATTTTTATATGCTTTCATATTTATTTATCTTATGTATACTAGATGATCCGTGTACGGAATTCGTGAATTTAAAAAGCTTCCGTTGTGCATTTAATGTGATTAATGTTTATGTTTTTATGAAAAACGATACGAATTCCCAACACCTATGATGGTCCCTACAGATCTTTGAATCATTTCTATATCCATGGCAATTTCTTCTACTTGATTCACCAAACTCAAAGGTTGCAGTGGTCTTTGATCCATCATGAACAGATGGACCATTCATATGGTAAAATCAAATCTTGCCGGAGATATCTAAAACTCAAAGTAGAGTGGCGTGTAAGATTATGTAAAAGAACAAAAAGAAAAGAAAAACAAACCTCTAGAAGATGACCGGAGATGCCTAAAACACAAAACCAACAGGAAAACTCCAATGTGATCCGGAAAAACGGATCTTGCCGAAGTTGATGAAATCGAGAGGGGTAAGATGATAGAAACCGAACTAGTCACCAACACCGGAGTTAATAACCAAGAATATGGCTGGAATCGACGGAGATGCAAAATCACTTCGAGTGGGAGAGGAGAGGTTTGATGACTGTGTAGAAGATGAAAAGGTTGTGCAGTAGGGTAATAAATCGAGGGTCGCCTTTGGCGGCGACTTTGTCGTCGCCAAAGGTGCTGAAATTTTGGGCGGCTTTTTCACCGTGTAAATAGTTTTTTGGTGCCAAAAAAAAAAATAATATATATATATATATATATATATATATATATATATATATATATATATATAAAGGTTTTGCGACGACTATCGTCGCGGAATGTTGTGAAAAAATTGTGAAAACGTTTTGACCGCGTAAATAGATTTTTGGTGCAAAAAAAAAAATTTTGATATATACATAGTGAGAGCTTTGGCGACGACAATGTCGTCGCGGAAGGTCATGTCTGACTTTTTTACTAAAGGAAGCCAAAAAGTAATGTATTTTGGCGTGTAGCGAGCCTTTGGCGACGACTCGTCGCAGAAGGTGTTGGTCGATTTTGTTGCTTTTTCTTGTAGTGTAATGATCTTTGGGCATAGTAAGAGTATGTAGAACAATAAATCAGAGAATACTAAACTATAATTTTATTAATATCACACTATAAATTACACACACATATATTGATAATAACAGTACATACATACATACATACATACCTACATATATATATAGATTGGGGTTCGATTGAGAACTTTTGTGCATCGAGGCACCATTGAGAACTTTTGTGCATCGAACTATCTACCAAGGGTGCACAAAGGACATTTAGGGGATATTAAATGTATGGAAATTATTTTTGAATTTAAATGTTTTTAAGATAATTAATAGCTAAATTTGGTATGAAAATCATCATTACCTTCTTTCCTAAAACCACTCCCTCTTTCTCTCTATCTCTCTCTCTCTCCTCTCTCTTAGCCCCCTCTTGATTTTGGAAGAGATGAACGATATGCATGATTTATGTTTGTATGAACGATGCATGTTTGTATTATGATGTATTTTGATTTTGGAAGAGATGAACGATATGCATGATTTATTTTTGGAAGAGATGAACGATATGCATATATTTTGATGCATTTTGAATTTGTATTATTTTTGTTAATTTTGGAAGTGTAATAATTAAATAAGGATTGCATAATTCTTGTTTTACCCCTCCATGAATTTCATTATGTGCACTTGATGCATAAAACTTTCTATTTAATTACCCTTTTGCCATTTGATCTAACCCACATATTTTTTTCATCCAATGGCCAATGGAGGTTCTTTTGTGCCTCGATTCACAAAAGTTCTCAATGGAACCTCCCTATATATATATATATATATATATATATATATATATATATATATATATATATATATATATATATATAGGGTTGGAATAATTGCAGAACCTTAATTTAGTGCAGAACCATAGAACCAATCCAAGCCACTGGATTATAATATAACACTAGGGATAAGATGATAATTATGCAATTAACATTGAATTAATAGTAGTCTACCAAGTTTGACTGTCCACTTTGACTTTTTTTTACTCTTTTAATATTGAATGGACATGCAGTGTTGCATATATGATATATAGTATCACTTCGACGTTGAACATGTGATATAAACTATAATTCGACATTGAATGATCTCTATATAACATATTAAATGGTCGTCTGGGTAAAAAAATGTTACGAAAAATAAACACGTAAAATGTTACGAAAAATAAACACGTAAAATTTTTTCGAAAAAATATATATCATGATCGTTCTCGTTAAATCCACCATCTTTGACTACTAAGTTTGACCATTATTTTGGCTCTGTTAATAGTGAACGTATATGCAGTGTGCATCGACGTTGAATATATGATATCAAGTGTTTCTTCGACATTGAATGATCTCACCATGCTATATTGCATCGTGATCTGGGTAAATTTTTTTTACGAAAAATAAAAACGTAAAATTTTTTCGAAAAAAATATATCATGACAGATGTCGTTTTAAAGAGTATAAAATTTCGTTTTTATGGTATAATTTTTTGATTTAAAAATTAATCATATTAATGTTATTTTAATTTGAAGAAAATGGTTATTTATTTTGCTAATGTCAATCTTTTTGCTATTTTCAATATTTTTCTTTTTTACCGAATTAAAATATCATTAATACCAATCTTTTTTTCACTAATTCCAAACTTGACTCTTTTAATCAAGACCATTAGATTAATCTAATCTATGGATGATATTGATTTTACAGTTCTATACTAAATTTAGATTCTGCAATGATGTTATATATATATATATATATATATATATATATATATATATATATATATATATATATATATATATATATATATATATATATATATATATGAATCTAATCGGTGCAAGTTTGAAAGGTTGTGACCGTCTGAATGAGCGGTTGTGATTGTTTCCTAACTGTTGCATCAATATCTAATATTGTTTATGCCTAACTTTAGTCCCTAATAAACATACTAATTACATACATACATAATATACGTGATTTAAGTTGATAATAAGTCCAACAATATGCAAATCTCAGGCAAGGTTTGTTTTTAAGTTGCGTTTGATAGAGAGAATCGTAGAGAAAATAATTATGTATAAAATCAATTGTTTTTTATACTATCAAAGTTGAAAATGCAATAACCATATGGTGGTTGTAATTCTCTTTCTCTAATTTTAGTTTATACTTAATTCTCCACAATTGCTAGAGAAATGAAAGAATAGATTTTTAATTTATATATTGATCCAACTTGAGAATTCATAGAGAATTTATATATGTAATTCAAGTATCATAACTTGTAATTTGTCCTCATTTCTTTTCTCTTCGATTCACTCTACCAAACGCAACATTATTGTTTATTATGATCTACAAGTGTGAGATGTTTGAGATTCAATTTATGTATTTACAAACTTGTATCATGATCAACATGATGAGATGTTTGAGATTCAAAAGGAGATGTACAAAGTCAGCATTATAGTCATATATACTATATACAATTACACTTGATCAAGACTCTCATATAGTCTCTCCTTCCCAAATGGAAACCTCACTTGCCCGGTACATGATTTCAATTTATATATATATATATACATATATATATATATATTATTTCTGTTTATTTATCTCATCATTGTCATGAAGTTCGATTTTGGGGTGCTCATTAAGTTGGCTAACTCTTAAAATTTGAAATCGTATTTGTGAAGTCACTGTCTTAGGGTTTGAGGTTTTGCTCCTATTGAAATCACTATAAGGTTTTAATTGTCTACCATCTGTATTTGTGTATGATATATCATGGATGCATCAAGTACTGGGAATTGATATATCATGGATGCATCAAGAAAAGACCACACATACATGCTTGTGTTGCTGTTATTTCTATTTATCAGATTGAAGTCCCCGAGGCTATGTCTCGGGGACTAAGACACACACACACACTATACTTAATTATTACTATTATGGGCATGGAACACATACATAAGACAAGATGATGTTTAGGAAATTAAAATTGGGGCTGCGAAATATTAATTTTATATGGATACTTTCTGTCTTGGAATTGTGCTTTTGGTATATGTTTACACGTTAATGACACATACATACACTACTAGAAAAACAGCAATTTGCGACGAAAAAAGTCGTCGCTAAAGGTCTAGATGTCGTCGCAAAAGACCTTCTGCGACGACGTCGCAAAATCTTCGTCGCCAAAGGTCCGTAGCAGAAGGGTTTCTGCGACGACAAAGTCGTCGCTAAAGGTCATAAAGCTTTTGCGACGACAAAGTCGTCGCCAAAAATTTATAAAAAAAGAAAAGGAAAAATATTGTTAATTACCTTTGCGACGAAAATGTCGTTGCTAAATGTTTTTTAATTATTTTTTTTATTACTTTCTGCGACGACATTGTCGTCGCCAAATCTCAAAGACCATTTTTGAAATAAATTTTTTTTAACCTTTGGCAACGACTTTGTCGTCGCTAAAAGTGTTTTTTTTTTTAAAAAAAATAATATTTATATACTAATAATTTATTCCCCGTACATTTCTATTAATAAAGTAACTTAAACTAAAAGTTGCATAAACTAATTTTAAAATTAAATACAATATTGAATGCATTTGTAATAAAAGTTTACGAATTTGTTACATAATAAAAGGTTTACTAAAAAGCAAATACGTATTAAACTAGTCGTAATCATCCGAGTCCTCATCATCATCATTCTCGCCATCATCGTTCTCGAAGTTATCATAATTGGTCGAAGGGACAACCGGTTGAAAGTCGGGAACCGGCAAGTTTGCATTTTTTAAGACGCTATAAATAGAACCAAGTTGTGCGTTAAAATCCGCACGAATAGCCGCATTATTTGCATCAAGCATATCTTGCACTTGTTGTCTCGTAAATACTTCTTGTTGAGGTTACGAGCTCGAAGAAGAAGCGGAACCGGGTAACTTTCGACCCCGTCCACGATTGTGGCCACGCCGTTCCCCCAATACCTCTTGCAAAATTTGTTGATCATTTAATGGATTGGGACTCCCGGTTTGGCTTTGTCGAAGTTGCTCCATTCGTTGCTATAGAATTATAAGATGAAGAATAAAAATAGTTATTATAGGCATAAACACACAAAATCACTAATTTTTTAAGAATCCAACAATACTAGTTATTATATAAAACGACTAAACGTAATATATTTTTCACATGGACATCAACATTTACCTTCATCATTCAAGTGGTTCTTACACCTCTCAAGGAATGTGTTAAGACCAGTAAAAAACTCCAATGATGAACGCCTTTTACAACTAGTCCAACTCTTATCAATCGTCATAACTGCATATATGACTAAGTGATGAACGCCTTCTAGTTTGAATGATTAAGTATGCTTGTATCACATGAAAGGCATAACTATCACAAAAATCATATTAACTTAACAAAAGTAGGATCCTAAATGAGATCAAACATTCAAAAAGCAGTCCAAAATGAGATCACATGAAAGGCATAACTATCACAAAAATCATATTAACTTAACAAAAGTTCGCATCCTAAATGAGATCAAACATTCAAAAAGCAGTCCCAAACAGGGGACATTCCGAAATTAATTTCTAGTAAATTAATTTCAGACGGGTGACTTATGTTAAAAACTCACACTTATCATATAAACACATTATAGTTAACTAAACACCAATAAATTTTAGAATGTGATTATAGACGTTAACACTTTAAAGTAATAATAACAATATCTTTGTTTTAGTTTTATGCTACTTGTTACATTTTTTTTATTTTTTTCTAAAGTTAAGGTTACTTTTTATGTATTAATAATGTTAATTTAAAGTAACATATGTTATAACTTGATGTTACTTTGTGTTTTCGACCTCAACTAGCCGGTTAATAAAATCCATAATGGAGATAACAATAATCATATCACATGTATAATTAAACAAAAGAAACAACAATATGACATAATTAATACAAATAACCATGAATCATACATTTGTATAATTTAACACCACACGTTAATAACCCTTCAATTTTATACATCTATTATTAGTTATCATGAAACATTTTTTATAATATATTTATATATAAACGTAGATCAATATTGAATATTAATTATTACCTATTTTTGTTAAGATATTGCAATTCATTGTTACAAGGCCAAAAACAATAAATAAAAAAAACATAGTTAATAAAATATTCTAGTTCATGAAAAATTTTATGTAATATATTTATACATAAATACAATGAAACATTTATGTAATATTTATACATAAGAACAATCAAACATTATATAAAAAACAAAAAAGATAAAGATAAATAGAAATAAATACAAACCTGAAAAATGTGACCGGAGATGCTTAAAATCGAAGTTGACCGGAGAAGACCGCCGGAAAAATCAAATATTGTTCGAGAGATCTAAAACTCAAGAATAGTGGTGTAAGATGTAAGATTATGTAAATAAAACAAAATACAAAATAGAAAGAAATAAAATACGAACCTCAATAGGATGACCGGAGAACTCGAAGGTGATCGGAAAAACGGCCGGAAAAATCAAACATTGCCGGAGTTAACGAAATATAAGGGTGTAAGATGGCCGGAATCAAACTAGTCGCTACCACCGGAGTTTTAACCAAGAAAAATGGGGGGAATGAAGCATCTAGGAAGGTCCGATCGAGAGGGAGAGAAAGAAAGAAGAAAGGGAGGGGCTGCGCAGAATGGGAAAAGTCGGGCAATAGGGTTAAAATTCATGCCAACCTTTTGCGGCGACATTGTCGTCGCAGAAGGTCCTAAATGTCGTCGCAGAAGGTCTAAAAAAAAGGGCGGCTATTTTCACCGCCTAAATACTTTTTTGGAGCCAAAAAAAATTTTTTTTTAATATAATTAGTATCTGCGACGACTTTGTCGCCGCAGAAGGTGTTCAAAATTTTTTTATTTTTTTCCACCGCGTAAATACTTTGCTGGAACCAAAAGAAAAGTAAAAAAAAATTATTTGACCTTTTGCGACGACATCGTCGCTGAAAGTTTTTTTTTTTTTTGACCAGAGAAAGTCAAAAAGTGGATATGTATTTTGGCGTCTAGTGAGCTTTTGGCGACGACATTTGTGGTCGCAGAAGGTGTTCGTGATTTTTGCTTGTTTTTCTTGTAGTGATATATCATTGTGCAGTTTACAAATCAGTAAAGAAAATCATTAAAACCGAGAAAACTGATAAAAGCAGATTCACAAGCTTTCATCGATCGGTTATACAACATAGGTCAAAGGATGAAAAACTAAGCACCAGTGATAGATCTAAGAGCAAAGAAAGACGGGGAATTGAGTGTTGGTGTGATGGTGCCAACATGGTAACTAAAAAAAAAAAAAAAGAAAAGTTGTGATGGTCCAAACATGGACCGGTGTTGGTGTGTAATGTATTAAATTTATAATAATATATAGATCATAATAACAATAAATGTATATATAAATTTGGTTGTCTCAGAGCAACCACTATTCTATTCTGGTCTTCATGTTTATGATATATCATGGATGCATCAAGTACTTGGTAGGATACTCTTTAGTATAACTTTTATTACTCTCTAAAGTGACTTTTTTTCATCTCAGTAAGTGTCAACTAGTACATTTTAATCTCGAGTTGTTGAGATCAACTGCTGATTTTTTGTATTTGTAACACAAACACACACACTTTACTATCTAGAAAAGACCACGTACACATACATGCTTGTGCTGCTGTTATTTATATTTCTCATATTGAACACCCCGAGACTATGTCTTGGGGTCTAAGACACACACACGTACTGCTATTATTTCTTAATTTTATGGGCATGGACAATGATTATGTGCAGATTTCATGCAATGGCTCTTTAAGATAAATAAAAAAAAAAAAAGATTCAATGATTACCTGAAAGAGAAGGATAAGTGATACAAAAACAGAAGCGAGGTGGCAGATTTAACAATCACAATTCACAGATCCTGCAAGAGAAGGATATACCACGTTGAAATAGCATATTTATGCACCACGTTGGATCGGATCTTCTGAAGGCCGGCTCTTTAAGACAGAATAATCACAGCTCCTACAAGAGAAAAGAAAAGAATTTCAGCTGCAATAGAAGAATAAACACCACCGAAAATGTTTCGATTGAGGAAGAGTAGGAAAAAGAAGTTGCATGGATAATGTTTCTATTACACACACAGGGAATGAAAGAATAGCAGGGATTGAAAGATTTAGTATAGATAGCATGGAATGAAAGTTGTTATGGGTAGTGGAAGAGTTGTTATGAGGGAATGGAAAAGTTGCTTTATGAGTTATGGGGAAATAGTCTAATTGGTTGTTGATTCTTTTTTTATTTGAATATAAAAACGTTCTTTTAGTTGCTTTATGATATTGTACCATATGCATAAATGGTTGTATGTCTTAACTTTCAAGATTATGCACTAAGAGTTTGTACATTTTGCATATAAGTTGTAATTAAGACCAACTATGTAAATGTTTTATACAGTAGTATAGATAAATGTTATCGAGCTCTCAAAAACTTCATAATCATTTGTTATAAAATTAGCTGAGTAGTGGTCTACAAGTCTTTAAGCTTGAAAATTTTGAACTTATGAGCTTGATCCAACTTAGATTTTGTCTTTTCCTGTCTGAAATTTGTTACGCAATAACTGTAAACAATTTCGCTTAATGAGTACATAAATTTAAGGGTTAATATTGAAAAAACCCCATAAACTGTTTTCATTTTCACGATTAAGTCCCTAAACTTTTTTTCCGATTGTTTAAGTCCCTAAACTATTTTTGTATTATTCAAAATGATATATTTTTTACCGGCTACCGGATGAGTAGGTAAAACACAATCAATAAAACAAAAAGTTTAGGGGCTTTATCGCTAAAACATGTAAAGATTGTGAGTTTTTTGAATAAGACAAAAATAGTTAAGGGACTTAAACAATCAGAATAAAAGTTTAGGGACTTAATCACAAAACTAGGGAAAGTTTACGGGGTTTTTTCGATATTAACCCTAAATTTAATAGCATATACAATGTATTTATGATAAGATGATGTAGGTATAGTCTTTGGCATATGCATGATTTTTATCACAGTTGGTCACCATCCGTCATTGACGAGACATAGTTTGTCCTTGGTATTATACTGTTAGAATTGTACATTTGTACTTGGATTGTTGTGTGACATCTGATTAAGTAAACTATTTGTGAAAGATGGCAATTTTGACCCAATGGGTTAAACAGGCGAGATGGTCAAAATGACCCGTGGTAAAAAACTAAGCTAGAACATAATTTTATATTAAAAAATGGAATTCTACAAAATGGCGTATTAAACAAATTATTTTTTGATAAACTTTTCAAAATTATCTTAAATTTTTGTATTTTGACCATCGATCAGTTTGCTTTAATGGGTCGAAACTGACAACTAGTATTGATGATCACTTTGTTTTTTTGGGAGTACTTTTGGTGTGTAATTGATGAAGTTTAGCATCTAACAATTATAAGATCGAAAATTTTACACAAAAATAATGTATAGATATTACTTGAGAAGCCATAGAATATTATTTGAGAAAAGAATATGTGTAATCTTATGCTCACTCACACTAAACAAGCACCTAATAAAATTAACTAGGGGTGAGAAAAACTGAACCGGAAACCAAAAAAAAAAAAAAAAAAAAAAAAAAAAAAAACCGGACCAAAAAAACTGGAAAATCGGGAAATCAAAAAACCGAAAAACCAAAAAAACTGAAACTGAAAAAACTGGAGTAAACGGTTTGGTTTCGGATTCTCTCTCAAATCCGACCCGAAAAAACCAAACCAAACCGGTTTTCTAAATTAATTTAACTTTCATAAATATTTTATATACTTATTGAGTTGTTTTTACTTTCACTCATATTCACTGTATGTCCTAATCCTATAAATGATATTTATGACGTTAAAATGCTAATTAATTGACATTGTTAATAGTTATGCTTATTTTAATTATATGTGAAGTAGAAAATGCTAATTAATTTGTATAAACATTATTATTATATTTCTACATGATGAAATTACTTAAATTATTTCAAAGTCTAAGTTAGTTAATTTAATAAATTAAAGTATCAAACTAACTAAATTAATATTTAATATCCAATTTCATTAAATCAAACTATCAGAACTAACACATAAGTCAATTAAAAATCCAAACGTAAGCAATTATTTTTGATGATGTATCAAATAGTTTTAGTAAAGAAAAAAAATAAGTTTAGTAAACAAAAACTCAATTTTAGTAAAAAATATCAAAGATTTTTCGGGTTTAAACCTAAAAACCAAACCAATTTTTGAAAAACCAAAAAACCCATGGGTGTAAACAGAAAAACCGATAATCCAACCGGAAAACCAAAACTGAACGGTTTCTCCATTTCAAAAACCCGAATTTTCAGTTTCGGCCAAAAACCGAACCGTCTCATGCTCACCCCTAAAATTAAGTGAGAGGACAGTGTGGGGGCCGGGTGAGAAGCGACGAGAGGGAAAGGGGGTGTACATGACGTTTAAGTTAATATATTAATGAGTGATTTTGTTAATTAAAGAAATAATTCAATATATCTGATAACAAATTGACTTGTAGCTTAATGGATAAAGAGGTTTTGCGTTCGATTTACAGCTAAGTAATTTAATTTAGTATTTTATTTTTTAGATAAGCATAACAATGATGGATTGACTTCGACTAATTAGACACTGTCAAAAGTCGAACCGGTTTGCCACTAGTATGACACCCTTGCCACAATAACCACCATTTACATTACACCCAGGATTAATCACCATTCACAATTACATAATGATCTGAAAGCTTAATTAAAGTGCTGAAGCATTATAGTACATAATAGAAATAATACAAATGTGTCAAAACACCCTATGGTGCTACCAGGTTCCAATACTAAGTCTACATACTCAATACATTACATCACCCCAAATTTATTACAACAATAATCCCATATACCAAATACCAAACGGAGTAGCATATATCTTCAATTACTTCAACAGACGACCTAGCTAGAAGGTCCCGCAGCAGATTTCTCTTTTCTTGTAAAAACGTCAACAACTGAGGGGTAAGCGAATGCTTAGTGAAGACCAATTATTTTACACATTTCACAAATCCTTATGATGCCCCCAAGAGTAACACCGATAACACATACCGTATACTCCACACGTACACAAAGTACGCAAACCCGAGCCGCAACTCCTTCGAGATGACGCTCGGCATAAGAAAAACCAACCATCTGAGGCAAACATAACATCGGGGATGACCTACTGTCTATCCTGACCACAGAGGTGTCAACTCTTGGTCATATAGCACAGTAACATCAGAGTACAAATGCGACCCGCCGGTCCATCAATAAGATGCACAACAAAGAAACGGACATGCAACAAATATGAATGTGCATCAACATATACGCAAGTTAGTAGAGTGTCAAACGAAAGTGAAACAACATGCCTCAGCAGGCAAAGCAAACATAAAGCAGATGCAGCCATGTTAAAATCAAAGGTACTCACAGTGGGAGCGTTAGTTAACTTCAAGTTATCTTATTTCTCTTCGGAATTTCAACCGGACTCAAAAGTACCCCACTGTGGGTTAAACAGCACCACAAGGGACCTGTTACATTTCCATAAGAAAATCATATCATAAACATGTTCCTCAACAAATGTACATCAAGATGTACAATTAAAAGTGTTACAACATTCGGAACCGTCATCCGAAACTCACGTTAAAAACCATCATTCGAGGTGTTATTATTTCCAATTAACCCTTATTTATTTACCTTAATATGTTTCAAAAAGTATCTCAAAAGTGTCTTTAATTAACCATAAATTCGGGTCCTTAAAACCCATCCGAATTACACATGTACTGCAGGCGACTCACCGAGTCAGTCCATGCGACTCGCAGAGTCAAGGTCCGAAGTTCGGATCCTTGGCCGGATTTCGGATCCATCCGAATCACTTTGACCCATCCGAGTTCGGGTCCATCAGAGTTCGGGTCTTATTCAAATTCGAGTCTCATCCGAATTCGGGTCCCAACCGAATTCGGATCCAACTGATATGTGCAAAATTATACATGTTTTTGATATCATTTTATCTCCAATTTATGTGGTTTTCAGACCGAAACGCGTGAAAAAGGTACTGATTTCGTTAATATGTGTATTCCGCAGGTCAGAAGCCATTGAATCAACATGGGAACGAAAATCAAGGCTAAAATGACGAGATTTTATGATCCAGCCATCTCCCGTGATCGAAAGCAAAGATTTGGCGAAAAGTGACTCTACACGCCCGCGTAAGACCCTCCACGCACCTGTGTGGCCAAGTCCAGTTGAGCATCCACGCACCCGCGTAGAACTTCCCACGCGCCCGCATGCACATTTGCAGTCAAAGCAAGCCACGCGCCCGCATAGCTTACCCACGCAGGGGCGTAGGCTAGGTTAAGTCCACGCACCCGCGTGACTTACCCCTACGCGCCCGCGTGACGGGCCCAGCCCACCAAATTCGTTTTTAAAAACCTAAGTTGCGGCAGCCAAAAGTCATAGTCGATTGGAGGCGATTTTCAGACATAGATAGGCGAAATTCTTCTCGATTTTCAGTAGTTCTTCATAGTTAATCATAGTTTTAGCTTAAAGTTTAATTCTTCTTCAATTTTTGGAGCATTCGGGGCGATTCCAGCATTAATTCGTGCGTTTCAGACACGATTTTGGCGAATTTCAGAGTCTTCTTTCATCTTTCACGAATTTTTATCATACTTTAGTTAAAGTTGTCGAATTTCTTGGATTAGAAGCATCGGTTCGAGTTTTGGATTCAAATTCTTTATTGTAGCGGCGCGATTTGGTACATTCGTTCCTTTACTTTCTGAATTTATAATGATTTTTATTAATTTAAGTTTAATTTTGAGTGTTATCATGATTAGTGAGTAGTTTCCTTGTTCACCCGCTTGGGATGATGGATTCTATGTATTAATTGGTAAATTATTGGATTGATTGATGGATTTTGGGTTATATTTGTTGGATTCTTGATTATTTCATATTTTCTTGTTAAAAATCAGATTTTTATTAATCTTTTAGCATTGTTTTGCGATAATAAAGTTCTAATTAAATCTGTGTTTTAAAAAGAAAGAGGCTTTAAATGAAAAATTAATAGTCAACTATCTCTTCTAGGCATTGTGTTGCGATAATGATTTGATAGTTGATTGTTAATCTAGGATTTTATGTGTTTGTTGGTTCTTATGCATTGTGTTGCGACAATAGGATTGGCAAATCATAAAGTTTGATTTTTAAAGTGACAAAGTCAATTTGTTGGATTTCGGTGTTAATCGATTATCTTTATGCATTGTGTTGCGATTATAAGATTAATTGGTTAATATTGGAGTTTGATGAGTTGCTTTGTTTTCATCACGTGGTTATCAAGATTAAATATTTTAACTTGAAGTAATTAAATAATCGGTAAATTAAACTGAAATCCGGGCTTAATTGAATTAAAAATTGGTTATCAACTGATTTGTCTTTAGTCAATCAATTCAATCCATCGCCAGTTAATTATAGTTTTCTAATTCCAAGTGGGTGACGTTTTCGTAATATAAGAGTTCGATTCAGGTGTCGTTACTTGCTTGCTTTAGTCGTTTAGTTTAATTCTTGTTTGCTAAAATTAGTTTTTTTATTTTAATATTAAAAATCCAAAAATATTAGTTTAACTTTTTATTCTTGTGTTACTTAGTTTGCTATAGTTATCCTGTTAGTTAAATTTAAGTATTGTCTCTAAGTTGATAACTTCCTCAAAAGGTCAAAAATAGCTGAATATTGGTTTAGGTTGTAGTATTTGAGTCTCCAATCTTTATTCCGTTCCCTGAGTTCGATAAATCCTGGGTGATTCTTAAAGCTATATTGCACATGATTGGTACACTGCCAGTTGTGTAATTTATACTTTGGGTTCATTTAGATATTAAAACCTGAGGTGTGTTTTACACGCGTCAAGTTTTTGGCGCCGTTGCCGGGGAACGGTGCGAGCTTTAAGAAACAACCAACGCCGGTAGTTTAGTTGATCCTTTTTAGGGGCAATCCCCCTGAAAAGTTAAATTTTCTGTCTATTTTCACTTTTCTTTAAAAGGGTGTTCGGTGTATGAGTCGTCGTAATCCTAATATCGTCAGCCCATACTCCGAACCTGAGCGAGCATTCCGTAACCGTCGTCGTGAACAATCGCACCCTTTAGTTGAGGGACTGTCAAGTTTATCGGATTCTACGGACCATATTGTTTCTCATCCGGTGGAGGAAGATCACGTAGACATCTTTGTTCAGTTACCTCCAATTTCTAGTCCTTCACCTTCTTCACCTTCTTCGCCTTCATCATCTTCTGATTCTTCATCTTCTTCTGACTCTTCATCTTTCACTATGGGAGACCGAAGGACAATGCTTGAGCTTAACCAACCGGTCACCGATGACTCGGAAGGTGCAATAGTTATTCCTGGATTCGATGCCGTTAATTTTGAGCTAAAGTCGAGCCTTATCGCTTTAGTTCAGAATAACGCACAATTCTGCGGTCTATCTTCTGAGGATCCGTATTCCCACCTGAAGAAATTCAGAAAAGCATGCGGTGGGTATAAGGCAAATCAAGTTCCAAGGGAAGTAATTCGACTGATGCTCTTTCCTTACTCTCTCTCCGGACGTGCCATGATGTGGTATGAGTCCCTTCCCTCGAACTCGATTCGTACTTGGGACGAAATGGAAACCAAATTTCTACTTAAATTCTGCCCTCCGTCTAGGACCACTAAGCTTATGAGTGACATTCTCTCATTTAAGCAGAAACCTGACGAGTCTCTATATGATGCATGGGAGAGGTATAAAGAATCTATCATGAAATGCCCTAATCATAACATGACACTTAATCATCGTGTCAAGGTTTTCTATGAGAATGTTCACCCCATGTATCACTCACTAATCGACTCAGCCTGTAACGGGTCGGTGTATAAGAGGACTCCTGAAGAGGCTTTTGACATAATCGATGATCTGGTCTTAAGTCAAACTCAGACACCGAGTGAATACTTTGGTTGGGGTGCGAATGATTCAAAGCAAGCTGAAGCCATTGCTAATCTCACTGCTCAGATAGCCATTCTAACTAAGCAGTCAAATGACCAATCACAAGCTTCATCATCATACCCTGTGCACGCCATACAGCAAGGGTGTGAACATTGTGGTGGAGCTCATTTTGGTTATGAGTGTCAGGCTGCATATGCTGCTGAGTACCAACAGGAGGAAGTTTACCTTTCTTCTGGAGATTATGAGTACACACCTGAAGGTTTTCCAAGACCTAACAATAATTTGAATTACTCCTCTCAGAACACCTTTAGACCTCAGGGGTTTTCTAACCCCCCTCGTCCTCGACCTCCAGGGTTCTCTCACCCTCGCCCACAGTTTAACCCTCACACGGGTTACAACCAGGGCAATTCAGGAGGTTACAATCAGGGTAATTCGGGAGGGTATAATCAGGGGTATAACCAAGGCTTTCAGCAGGGGCAAGGTCAGAGGTTCCAACCTCGTGGCCAAGGATTTGTACCAAACCAAAATGTTCAAATTCTTCAGAATCCTCGCCATCAGCAACAATATCAGGGGCAGAACCAAAACATTTCTACTCAAGAGAAGCCGAGTTTGGAAGAAATGATGGCAAAGTACATGGCCGAGCAGTCTGTGATCAATCGTAATCAACAATCAGCAATGAGGAATCTTGAGAATCAGCTCGGCCAGATGGCTAAGACCTTGAATGAGAGGCAGTCGGGGGAGCTCCCCAGTAACACTATTCCGAATCCTAGGGGGGAAGCAAAGATGGTCGTAACAAGAAGTGGAAAGACAACCCAAGGTCCTGAACCGTCTAAACCTACACCACCTCCTCCTTCTTCACCCTCAGCTGAGAAAGGGCCGGAGACCACTACGGACGAGGTGCACCCACCAGAATTAGTGAGTCCCGCACAAGTCCCATCTCCAAAAGTCCCTACAGCAAATCCTTACCAACCATGTGTCCCATACCCTAATCGCTTGAAGAAAGAGGTGCAAGATAAGCAGTATGGCAAGTTTCTGGGTCTGTTTAAACAGTTGCAGATCAACATCCCATTTGTTGATGCAATTACATAGATGCCTAAGTATGCCAAGTTCCTGAAAGACCTCCTTTCTAACCGTCAGAAGCTTGAGGATCTAGCTACAGTTGAGATGAATGCTGAATGTTCAGCTGTCCTCCAGAACAAGCTTCCAGTTAAACAGGATGATCCGGGTAGTTTCACGATACCCTGTCATATAGGGCCTCTCCACGTTACTAATGCTCTCGCTGATCTGGGAGCCAGCCTAAATCTCATGCCTTCTTCGTTATATGCTCGGTTAGGGTTAGGAGATCCTAAGCCTACACGCATGAGTATTCAGCTTGCCGATAGATCAGTCAAGTTCCCACAGGGTATTGCTGAGAATATGCTGGTGAAAGTGGATAAGTTCGTTTTCCCAGTCGACTTTGTGATCATGGACATGAGCGAAGACTGCACTGTACCGCTCATTCTAGGAAGACCCTTCCTAGCTACATCCCGTGCTATCATTGATGTATTTGATAAGAAGCTTACGCTTCGGGTCGGGAATGAGCAAGTCAGTTTTGATGTTGATAAGGCAATGCAAAGGCCTAATGACACAGCCGAGTCCATCTGTTTTGTTAAGTCTTCACACTTCTCTGATAGAGAGCATTATCCAGAAGATAATGAGAAGTTGTTGAAGTCATTGATGTCGGGACATGAGACGTCTACATCACCGGATGTAGACGATTGTATTTCTGATGATGATTTATCGTCGTATCCAATTTCTTTAGACTCTGATTTCGTTGTCCACTCTGACGATCCCGTTGATCTGTGTGCCGTTGATACATCTCCGCCTACTGAGGAGGTTGTACCTATGGATCGTGAGGAGTCAGTCACATCTAAGTTGTCCATTGAAGATCCGCCAACTCTCGAACTTAAGAAGTTGCCCTCTCATCTTGAGTACGCCTATTTAGAGGAGCAATCTCAGTTACCTGTTATTATTGCTAAGGATCTTTCTAGCGAAGAGAAGGCGCAACTTTTGAGAGTTCTGAAAGAGCATAAGCGGGCTATTGCATGGAAGATTACCGACATACGAGGCATTAGTCCTGCTTATTGCACCCATAAGATTCTGATGGAGGAAGACATCAAGCCTGTTATTCAGTCCCAAAGGAGAGTCAACCCGAAGATTCACGATGTTATTAAGAAAGAAGTACTGAAACTTCTTGATGCCGGGTTGATATATCCTATTTCTGACTCTCCGTGGGTAAGTCCTGTAACATCCTAAAATTTTATTATCGTAATTTGAGGATATTTAGTTTAAATTTCGTAATGAATATAATTAAGTTGGATTATGAAAAATGATTATATATCTGGATATTTAAAAGTTGGTTGTTATTTTAAGAAATTAAGAAATTTGAGAATTTCAATTTTAGTTATTTAGTATGATTGTTAAAAGTGAGTGATGATGAAAATTATGATGGAAATCAGTATTTAATGGAACCAGATAAGTTGAGGGGCTAGTTGTGTTAATAGCCAAAAGTGGAAATAAAAGACCTCAAAGTCTTTCATTTCAACTAAACACTTCTCTCACTAAAACTCTCAATCTCTCTCTCTAGAATCTATGTTGAAAATCAAGTAATTGGAGACTAATTCGTGAATCAAATCTGGAAATCTTCA
Organism: Centrapalus pauciflorus; assembly: GCA_020465985.1. Taxonomy (NCBI): domain Eukaryota; kingdom Viridiplantae; phylum Streptophyta; class Magnoliopsida; order Asterales; family Asteraceae; genus Centrapalus; species Centrapalus pauciflorus. Next base: position 153,244 of record JAANYP010009413.1, on the reverse strand, counting down.
AGAATCAAAAGGAATTAAGGTAAGAATATGATCTATCAACTTGGGGTTTTCATTTTGAGGATAAAATGCATAAAAATCGGATTTAAAATCTGAGAAAAATGTGGTTGCATGTTTGTAATATTAGTTGGAAATCATCCCTTGAAGACTACTGGAGCATTTGAAACGAGAATCAACGTTTAATTCGTCCAAAAAGGTTAGAAATCTGACTTTTTATAAAGTTTTTGTGTTCTTGAGGTTTTTCATCATATTTGGTTGAATCTGGACAAATTAGTGTGTTATAAATGGGGAAAAAGATATAAAAACACTTCAATAATGTTAAATTAACCTTTGATTAAGTTGCATGTGGCTAGAAATCGAATATGGGAATTTTGGAGTAAAATCCGTAAATTGCGACCTGCATTTCTGCATATGAACTCGGGGAGTTCTATGGGAACTCGGCGAGTTCTCAAGAACGTATGAACAAATCTTCAAAAATTCATAAGTGTTGGATCCGAATTCGGTTGGGACCCGAATTCGGATATGACCCGAACTTAGAATGGAACCGAACTCAATTAAGAACCGAACTCGGATGGACCCGAATTCGGATGTGTCCGAAATTCAGTAAAGGGTCCGAAATTCGGATAGGAACTCGGCGAGTTCCTGTCCTACTCGGCGAGTTCTTTTATTTCATTGGGTAATTCGGATGAGTTAAAAGGATCTGAAATTATGGTCAAATAAACACACTTGTGGGATATCTTTTGTACTATAATAAGGCATATAAAGGAGGGTTAATTGAGAATAATAACACCTCGAGTGTTGAGATTTAAATGTGAGTTTCGGATGACGGGTCCAAATGTTGTAACACTTTTAAATTGTACAACTTGATGTACATTTGTTGAGGAACATGTGTATGATATAATTTTATTATGGAAATGTAACAGGTCCCTTGTGGTGTTGTTTAACCCACAGTGGGGTACTTTTGAGTCCGGTTGAAATTCCGAAGAGAAATAAGATAACTTGAAGCTTAAAAACGCACCCACTGTGAGTACCTTTGATTTTAAACATGTCTGCATCTGCTTTATGTTTGCTATTGCCTGCTGAGGCATGTTGTTTCATATTCGTTTGGCACTCTACTAACTTGCGTATATGTTGATGCACATTCATACTTGTTGCATGTCCGTTCATTTGTTGTGCATCCTGTCGATGGACCTGAGGGTCGCATCTGTACTCTGATGTTACTGTGCTATATGACCAAGAGTTTGACACCTCTGTGGTCAGGATAGACAGTAGGTCATCCCCGATGTTATGTCTGCCTCAGATGGTTGGTTTATCTTATGCCGAGCGTCATCTCGAAGGAGCTGCGGCTCGGGTTTGCGTACTTGGAGTACGTGTGGAGTATACGGTATGCGGTACCGCGGTTACTCCTTAGGGGCATCATAAGGATTTGCAGAATGTGTAAAATCATTTGGTATTCACTAAGCATTCGCTTACCCCTCAGTTGTTGACTTTTTACAGGAAAAGGGAAATCCGCTGCTGGACCGTCTAGCTAAGTTATCAGTTGAAGTGATTTGAAGATTTCCGCTGTTTTATCTTGGTATTTGTTTTATGGAATCAATGTTGTAACATAAATTTGGGGATGATGTAATTCAGTTCAAGTTTATAGACTTAGATGTGTAACCTTTGTAGCACCGTAGGGTGTTAGATTCAGTTGTAATACTTTAAATTTATGTATTTTGCTTCCGCACTATTATTAAGCTATCAGATCATTATGTTATGTGTTTGTTGGTGATTAATCCTGGGTGAATGGTAATTGGTGGTTAATGTGGCAAGGGTGTCACAAGTCCTGTGCATGTAGTCCCTAAAAAGGGGGGTATGACTGTCATTCAGAATGATAAAAACGAGCTAATTCCTTCAAGGACAGTCACGGGTTGGCGAGTTTGCATAGACTACCGCAAACTCAATGATGCAACTCGTAAGGATCACTTCCCTTTGCCCTTTATCGATAGATGCTTGAGCGACTATCTGGAAACGAGTTCTATTGTTTTCTGGATGGTTTCTCAGGATACTTTCAGATCCCGATCAGCCCCCAAGATCAGGACAAGACTACATTCACTTGCCCTTATGGGACGTTCGCATATAGGCGCATGCCTTTTGGTCTGTGTAATGCACCTGCGACATTTCAGCGGTGTATGGTAGCCATCTTCCATGATATGATCGAGAAGTGTGTTGAAGTCTTCATGGATGATTTCTCTGTGTTTGGTAACTCTTTCTCGGACTGCCTGACTAATTTGGAGAAGATGCTAACCCGGTGTGAGGAGACCAATTTGGTCCTTAATTGGGAGAAGTGTCATTTCATGGTCCGAGAGGGCATAGTATTAGGACACAAGATCTCGAGTAAGGGAATTGAGGTAGATAGGGCTAAGGTTGAGACTATATCTAAGTTGCCTCCTCCCACGTCTGTTAAGTCGATTCGTAGCTTTCTAGGGCACGCTGGTTTTTACCGGCGATTCATTAAAGACTTCTCACTCATTGCTCGCCCTATGACTAAGCTCCTTGAGAAGGATGCAACATTTGTCTTCGATGATGAATGTTTGCAGTCCTTTAACACGTTGAAAGAGAAGCTAACCACTGCCCCTATCATGGTGGCACCCGACTGGGAGTTGCCATTTGAGTTAATGTGTGACGCGAGCGATTTTGCTATTGGGGCAGTGTTAGGTCAGCGTCGGAATAAGCGATTCCATGCCATATACTTTGCGAGTAAGACTCTTACAGACCCTCAACGTAATTACACTACGACAGAGAAAGAGCTTCTTGCAGTGGTTTATGCATTCGAGAAGTTCCGATCATACCTGGTTCTTTCGAAAATAGTGGTCTACACTGATCATGCAGCTCTGAGATACTTGTTTCAGAAGCAGGACGCAAAACCACGGTTGATTCGATGGATTCTTCTTCTCCAAGAGTTTGATATCGAGATCAAAGACAAGAAAGGGGCTGAGAATCTAGCGGCAGATCATTTGAACAGATTAGAAAATTCAGACTTGCCTCCTTTGAATGAGTCTGAATTCAAAGAGAAATTCCCCGATGAGTCCTTATGTGCAGTTCAGGCAACTAATGACTGCCCGTGGTTTGCTGACTATGCAAACTATTTGGCCAGTAGCGTTTTGGTTAAAGGGTTAACTCATCAACAAAAGAAGAAGTTCTTACGAGATGTTAAGAACTACTTCTGGGACGACCCGTATCTATTTCGGGTATGTGCCGATCAGATCATTCGTAGGTGTGTGTTTGGCGATGAGGCATTCCAAATCTTATGTGAGTGCCACCTAGGTCCTACAGGTGGTCATCACGGGGCCAATGCCACCGCCAAGAAAGTGTTTGATGCTGGTTTCTTCTGGCCTACTATATTCAAAGATGCCCAAGATCTGATTAAGAAATGTGATGCATGTCAGCGTCAAGGCAACATATCAAATCGGAATGAGATGCCTCTACACACCTTTCAGGTGTGTGGAATCTTTGACGTTTGGGGCATCGACTTTATGGGCCCTTTCCCTCCCTCTCGTGGCCATAAATACATCCTAGTTGCTGTTGACTATGTTTCTAAATGGGTTGAGGCACAGGCTTTACCCACCAACGATGCTAGGGTTGTATGTTCCTTCCTTAAGAAGCTTTTCACTCGATTCGGTTCACCGAGAGCTATCATTAGTGATCGGGGTACTCATTTCTGTAATGCTCAGTTCGATAAGATTCTCCAGCGGTATGGTGTTACTCACCGGCTAGCTACAGCCTACCATCCGCAAACCAATGGACAAGCTGAGGTTACGAATCGGGGTTTAAAGAGGATTCTCGAGAGAACTGTAGGAGAGCATAGGAAGGGTTGGTCGGATAAGTTAGATGATGCGCTTTGGGCATTCCGCACTGCTTATAAGACTCCTATAGGTTGTACCCCTTATAGGATGGTTTATGGCAAAGCGTGTCATCTGCCGATGGAATTAGAACATAAGGCTTACTGGGCACTTAAATGGTCTAACTTTGATTTGTTATCTGCAGGTGATCACAGGAAACTTCAGTTGAACGAGCTCGACGAGTTGAGAGATCAAGCATATGAGAGTGCCCGGATTTACAAGGAGAAGACCAAGAAGAGGCACGATGTGCAGATTCAGCCTAAGGACTTTAAGGCCGGTGATCAGGTTCTACTTTATAATTCACGCCTAAGGTTGTTCCCAGGTAAGCTTATCTCTCGTTGGACCGGCCCGTTTACTGTTGCCGAGGTATTCCCATATGGGACAGTTGAGTTAGTTGGAGTTGATGGCAACTTTAAGGTAAACGGGCATCGGTTGAAGCTATATCATAATTCTGCTTCTGCTGAGCTGAATGTTTGTGAGGCCGATCTTCGGTTGGCCAACTTATCAGCTTGATTATCTGTGGCGAGTCTTGCTTGAGACTCATTCATAACTCAAGCCACTCTTGTATATTGGTGTGATTTCTTATTGCTGTTATTTGCAAATTTTATTTTATTTTTTTTTTAGGTGTGTTTAGTTGTGTGGATTTTGCTAATTTTTCTTGTGTGTTTTTCATAATGCTCTCTATTGTTTGTTGCTTGTTTTGATTTTATTTTCATTTCATGTTTCATGTTTGAGCCCATAGGTTTCGAGTCAAGTGTGGGGTAGGATATTTTCCTTTATTCTCAGCTTTGACTTTTTAGAAGTCAACAACTTTGAACTTGCATGCTCTTTTGTGATTTCGATACTAGTAGTTTGTGTGTGTCCTTTTCAGCACCTCATTGACGTTTATCCATAGTTTCATATCTCATGCCATGTCGACACTTGAGCTTTGATCATTGCTTGTATTGCTTGCTTTTAAATTTCATCTGTTTGACTTTTAAAGTCAACTGCTTCATCATTTGATTCTTGTTACTTGCTTTTGGTGTATTTGGGAGCTCATATGATGGAATGTGATACTTTGAGTTTTAAGAGTCATTTCTAAGTTATGCGTCACTTGAGGTGTTTGGTCGAGTGATTGGTGGGGTGTGCTATAATAGCCATGGGATAGTTACTTCATGAACTTGGTTTTATACCAAACTTCAAGATCAACGGGAACAATGTCTTTAAGCTCGTGTGTGATTACTCCCAATGTTTCTGAGTTGTTTTGTGCTCATGCTTCATTTGTCATTTTAATTGCATGGTGATGGTTCCATCAGTTGACTCTAAAAGTCAGCTTGATCAATTGTTGGTACCGTTCTTGTGTCCTGTTTCACTTATTCTAATCTGAATAATTTCGGGGTTTTAAATCATGTAACGGTGGGGTGAGGCCTTTGATGCATAGTGTAACATCCCTAATTTGAGCCTGGTACGTGGATTTAATTTACTGGCTCGTTATTTTAATATTATTGCGTTGGTCCAATTAAATTCCGTTTCGTGGATTTAACGTGTCGAGACCGAGTGATGCGTGTCTCCGAGCTATTATTTAGCGGATTAATTATTATCTTTGAGATCGTGGATTTAATTGGGTCATAATGGTATAAACTGTGAAAAAGTGATATCGGGTTCGAATTTGACGGGTTCGGACTTTCTAATTGGGGGAAAGCGTATATATGGATTTGAATGAGATGTTCTTATCCTTTCTTTTCCTTATCCTTTCCATTTTCAGAAAGTGTATGTGTGTGTGATCTCAATCCAGCAAGAGTTAGCCAAGGAATTCAAAGTTGGTTGCTGATTTGAGTTCTTCTTCTTCTTCCTTTGAAATTATAAGCTTCAAGGTAAGGATTTTGAGTTTAATTGATGAAAAATTCGTGTGTGTATGTTGCTGAAATTATGGGTTTGAGTTTAAGAAATGTAAGATTGGTTTGGCATAAGTTTTGTAAGTGATATGGCTGCTGGAAAACGGATTTGGGGGCTGTAGACCCCTGGTTTCCGCCATAACCGACGAGCAGAGGACCAGTTGCAAGTCGTGAGCGCGGCCGCGATGGGCCAGGCGCGACCGCGATGCGGGCGCGGCCGCAGTCCCTGGGCGCGGTCCGCGATCGGTTTGGTTTGGCCGGGTCGGTGTGGGGCGCTGGTTGTTTGACTGGGGTAGTCCCGTGGGTTGTGTTTGCTTGCGATAAATGTGTTCGGGTTTGCTATCTGCCGGTCGGGCTATATTAATCTGTTGGGATCTGTGTTAATTACAGGTTCGAGTCGACCGCGTTCCGACCAGCGATAAAGATTTGAGTTTTCATTGCTTTGGGTATTTGGTGAGTACTCGAGTTCTTTTACAAATCGCGCGTAGTCTTTTACGAGTCAGTTATGTGATGTGATATGTGTATATGAGACAGAGATACGGCGCAGGTATGAGTTTCTCTACCCTATACGTGCTATATGTGTTTGAATTGCAGGTATCCGCGATATGTGATCGCGCAGGCTGACTGTCCCTAACCAGTCACGAGATATGAGGCTGTATATATACGGCAGGGATATTGCCAGGTCGCTCCTGTGCCTATTGAGTAGCTAACCGCTGCTGTGTGCGGCCTGTTAGCTGGGGAACGTGGTCCCCTTTTGAGCAGAGATATGTGTTATGCATCGAGTTGCATATGTGTGATGAGATGTATGTGTTGTGCGTGCTATGTGTGTTTACCTGCAGTGTCTAACCCTCGCGTACTCACGAGCTGTCCAGCTTACGTTTTCGAGTCTTCTGTGTGTCAGGCAGTCATACCGTGGGACCGCAGTCACAGCTGCAGCAGCCGAAGTAGAGATCGGGCAGTTTAGAGTCGTGTATGCTGATTATATTTTGATACTGAACTTCAAGAACTGTTGTCTGTAGTTGTTTTGATCAGTGTTATGTTAGCTTCCAGTAGTCGGTGTTTATCAGATGATTCAGTATGTATGTATATCAGTTTCAGTCTATGACATGACGGATGCGACTTTCGTGTTAAAGTTTTAATTAATAGTGATTTTCCGCTAATCCTGTGACATGTGCATTAAGAAATAATTGCGATATTGCCACCTGTGTATTGTATTGACGTGGCATTTGTGTGAGAATTGTGGGTGTTACAGCTTGGTATCAGAGCTTGTGGTTTCAGTACTGAGTATCAGTGGATGCTTGTGCTCTTACCGTGTTCAGATCTGTGGGATTCTTCCCTGAGACTGAGTTTAGCGGAATTAACTGACCTAGCTTATTGTATAACGCTGGGTGATCGATCTGTTATCTTACCTTTGTGATATGTGCAGGTAGTTATGGCAGATCATGGCGAGGGTTCAGGGCCAGAGAGACCAGCGGGAGATGAGTATGTCCGCCGGTCAGAGATGTTATCAGTATTGACTGAGTTCTACAGAGAGAGGGACAGAGAGAGAGAGCAGCAGCGACAGAGAGCTGATCCGCCGCCAGTGACTAGTGTTGAGACAGTGGTTGGGGCATCTTCTTCTTCTGTGCGAGGTGGGTCCTTTAAGGACTTTATGGCGGGAGCCCCACCTCAGTTCCGAGGAGGTGGTGAGCCGGGTGCGGCTATGGCTTGGGAGAGAGAGATAGAGGCCGCATTCCGCGTTGCCCATGTCGATCCTCGTGATATGGTCGGCTATGCGGCTTATCAGCTAAAGGGAGGGGCTTCACAGTGGTGGAAGTCCATTGAGTCATCCATGACTACAGCTGCAGCGTATGCTATGACATGGGATCAGTTCCGTGCTATCTTCGAGTTACAGTATATTCCCCGGGATGAGCGCCGGGAAATGGAGCGTCGTTTTCTACATCTTCAGCAGGGTAGCATGTCGGTTCAGCAGTATGTGGATAGATTTAATGAGTATGCTCAGTTTGCGCCCCAGCACGTGGATACAGAGATTCGTAAGGCTGATGCCTTCATCGACGGGTTGAGATCTGATATTCGGGAGTTCGTTGGGCTTCACGACACTCCTACGTTTGCGAGAGCTTTAGAGTTGGCTCGTGTCAGAGAGAGAGAGAGATCGAGAGACAGAGGGGTCAGCCTCCGACCCAGAGACAGAGGACAGGGACGTCTGAGCAGTCCCAGAGTTACTATCGAGAGCCCCAGGATTTTCAGAGAGAGAGACAGCCTGAGCAGCAGCAGGTTCAGGGGCAGGGTTCGGGATTTCGCAGAGACAGAGACAGGGGCAGAGATCGTAGGTCCAGGAGGTCTGGGCAGTATCAGGGGTCGGGGACAGCCAGTCAGAGTCAGGGGCAGACTTCCCGATATAGTGCTCCCAGTCAGAGTCAGAGCAGCGTGGGACAGGGGTCCCAGCCACCCGGGAGTCGGGCAGACAGTTCAGCTGGAGAGAGAGACTGTCCGAGGTGTCGCCGTCGCCATTCTGGTCCTTGTACATCAGAGCAGCCCCGTTGCTACCGCTGTGGTCAGTATGGCCATACATCTTTTACTTGTACATCGAGGGATTCCCTGTGCTTCCGCTGTGGGAGGCCAGGTCATATTGTGAGGGACTGTCCGGACGCACCACCTGCAGTGCAGGGAGCGAGCACCAGCGGTGCCAGAGCCGAGCCGTCATCTTCGAGCCGTCGTGAGTCAGCACCCAGAGGCAGGGGTAGAGTATTTCAGGCTACGGCAGAGGAGGCCCGCGAGTCTACCGATGTGGTATCTGGTACGTACATTCTGAACGGGCTTAGTGCTCATATATTGTTTGATTCTGGAGCAGATCGCTCGTATGTATCTGTTGTATTCTGTGCCTACTTTTATGTGCCTGCTACTGTGTTATCTGTGCCGTTAGTCGTTGAGAGAGTAGACGGTAGTACTGCTTTAGTGAGTCGGGTATACAGAGATTGTGTCCTTGAGATAGATGCTCACCGGTTTTCGATCGATCTACTGCCGATAGAGATCAGCAGCTTCGATGTGATAGTGGGTATGGATTGGATGACAGCCAGGCGGGCCGATATTCTGTGTGCGAAGAAGATGATCCGGATACCCATTTCAGACAGTGAGACAGTGACAGTGTATGGCGAGAGGCGCCGAGGTGAGATTGGTATTGTTTCTATGGCCCGAGCTCAGAGATATGTCGCGAAGGGATGTGAGACGTTTCTGGCTTATGTTGTTGACGCCAGATTAGAGAAGAATACCCTAGCGGATATACCTGTAGTTCGAGAGTTCCCTGAGGTATTCCCAGAGGAGTTGCCTGGGTTACCGCCAGATCGTCAGGTCGAGTTCCGTATCGACCTTATCCCTGGAGCGGTGCCTATTGCGAAGACGCCTTATAGGCTGGCACCTACTGAGATGAGAGAGATGATGTCGCAGCTTCAGGAGTTGCTGGATCGTGGATTTATCCGTTCGAGTTCGTCCCCGTGGGGAGCTCCCGTGCTATTTGTGAAGAAGAAGGACGGTTCCATGCGGATGTGTATCGACTATCGAGAGTTGAATAAAGTGACGGTGAAGAACCGTTATCCGCTTCCACGTATCGACGATCTGTTTGATCAGCTACAGGGTTCGAGCTTCTTTTCGAAGATAGATCTGAGATCGGGTTATCATCAGCTGAGAGTTAGAGATGAGGATGTGCCGAAGACTGCGTTTCGGACGAGATACAGCCATTACGAGTTCCTAGTCATGCCTTTCGGACTGACTAACGCACCCGCGGCATTCATGGATCTGATGAACAGGGTGTGTAGATCTATGTTGGATCGGTTCGTGATAGTGTTCATCGACGACATCCTGATCTATTCGAGGAGTGCCGAGGACCACGAGCAGCACTTGCGAGAGGTTTTGACCGTGCTGCGAGCGGAGCGACTTTATGCGAAGTTCTCCAAGTGCGAGTTCTGGTTGCGCGAGGTCCAGTTTTTGGGACATGTTGTGAGCGCCGAGGGTATTTCAGTAGATCCGGCGAAGATAGAGGCCGTGATGAGTTGGGAGCCGCCGAAGACTGTGCCTGAGATCCGTAGCTTTTTGGGCCTAGCCGGGTATTACCGCCGCTTCATTCAGGACTTCTCGAGGATTGCCAGGCCGTTGACGAGATTGACACGGCAGTCCGTTCCTTTCGTGTGGTCTGATGAGCAGGAGTCGGCTTTCAGAGAATTGAAATCCCGGTTATGTCAGGCACCAGTGTTAGCATTGCCCGAGGGTACAGAGGATTTTGTGGTCTACTGTGATGCGTCAGGTACCGGTTTGGGTTGTGTTCTGATGCAGCGAGGCAAGGTGATTGCGTATGCTTCGCGACAGCTGAAGACCTACGAGGAAAATCATACCGTGCACGACCTTGAGTTGGACGCGATAGTGTTCGCGTTGAAGATATGGCGTCATTATCTGTACGGTTCGCGATTTGTAGTGTATACCGATCATAAGAGTCTTCAGTATCTGTTCAGTCAGAAAGAGTTGAATATGAGGCAGCGGCGCAGCCTTGAGTTATTGAAAGACTATGACTGCGAGATTCAGTACCATCCTGGTAGGGCCAATGTGGTGGCCGATGCGTTGAGCCGTAAGGCGTGTGGCCAGACGGTAGTTTCCCGAGCAGCGAGGCTCGAGGTCACATCGACTCTTGTGGAGAGTCTGAGGCATGCTCAGTTAGAGGGTTTGCGGGCGGAGAATGTGAAAAGAGAGCGGCTTGCGGGACAGCTAGAGGCATTGAGCAGAGATAGCAGAGGTTTGTGGGCGTTTCGTGATCGTGTTTGGGTTCCGAGAGTCGGTAATCTGCGGCAGCTGATTTTAGATGAGTCGCACCGTTCGAGATTATCCATTCACCCCGGGAGCACCAAAATGTACAGAGATTTGCACGAGTTCTATTGGTGGCCAGGGATGAAGAGAGATGTGGGCCGATACGTCGAGGAGTGTATGACTTGTCTGCGAGTCAAGGCCGAGCATCAGAAGCCTCATGGGCACTTGCAGCCTTTAGAGATCCCTGAGTGGAAGTGGTATCATATCACGATGGATTTCATCGTCAGACTTCCGCGCACCGTTCGAGGTAATGATATGATCTGGGTGATAGTGGATCGCTTGACGAAGAGTGCTCACTTTCTAGCGGTTCGGGGTACCATCACTATGGATCAGTTGGCTCGGTTATATATCAGTGAGATAGTGTCGAGGCACGGCGTTCCGATGTCGATTACGTCCGATAGAGATGCGCGGTTTACTTCGAGGTTCTGGCAGAGCTTTCAGCGCGAGTTGGGGACGAGAGTTCAGTTGAGTACCGCGTACAGACCTCAGACAGACGGGCAGACAGAGCGGACGAATCAGACTCTCGAGGATATGCTCCGAGCTTGTGCGATCGATTTCAGTGGTAGTTGGGACGTTCACTTGCCGTTAGTCGAGTTTGCGTACAACAACAGCTACCATTCCTCCATTAAGATGGCTCCGTTCGAGGCACTGTATGGGCGTAAGTGCCTAACCCCTGTGTGTTGGGGCGAGGTCGGCGAGCGACCTATCAGTGGGCCCGAGTTGTTACAGGAGACGAGCGATAAAGTGGCGGTTATCCGCGAGCATATGAGAGTAGCACAGAGCCGGCAAAAGAGTTATGCCGATCGTCGTCTGAATGAGCTCGAGTTCAGTATTGGAGATCGCGTGATGTTGAAAGTGTCGCCGTGGAAGGGAGTTATCAGATTCAGGCATCGAGGTAAGCTGAGTCCGCGGTACATCGGTCCGTTTGAGATCATCGCCAGAGTCCGAGATCAGGCGTATAGATTGAGGTTGCCTCCCGAGTTGGCCGGAGTTCACGATACATTTCATGTGAGCCACCTGAGAAAGTGTTTGGCCAAAGATGATCAGTTTGTGCCGTTATCCGAGATCACTGTGGATAATCATCTGAGATATGTCGAGCAGCCTGAGGCGATTACCGATCGTAAAGTGAAGAGATTGCGAAATAAAGAGATTGTGCTAGTACTCGTTCAGTGGAGGCATCATAAGGGTACTAGTGCCACCTGGGAGCCCGAAGCCGAGATGAGGAGCCGATATCCACAGCTATTCCAGAATCCGAGCTAGATTCCGGGACGGAATCTTTTTAAGAGGAGAGGATTTGTAACATCCCTAATTTGAGCCTGGTACGTGGATTTAATTTACTGGCTCGTTATTTTAATATTATTGCGTTGGTCCAATTAAATTCCGTTTCGTGGATTTAACGTGTCGAGACCGAGTGATGCGTGTCTCCGAGCTATTATTTAGCGGATTAATTATTATCTTTGAGATCGTGGATTTAATTGGGTCATAATGGTATAAACTGTGAAAAAGTGATATCGGGTTCGAATTTGACGGGTTCGGACTTTCTAATTGGGGGAAAGCGTATATATGGATTTGAATGAGATGTTCTTATCCTTTCTTTTCCTTATCCTTTCCATTTTCAGAAAGTGTATGTGTGTGTGATCTCAATCCAGCAAGAGTTAGCCAAGGAATTCAAAGTTGGTTGCTGATTTGAGTTCTTCTTCTTCTTCCTTTGAAATTATAAGCTTCAAGGTAAGGATTTTGAGTTTAATTGATGAAAAATTCGTGTGTGTATGTTGCTGAAATTATGGGTTTGAGTTTAAGAAATGTAAGATTGGTTTGGCATAAGTTTTGTAAGTGATATGGCTGCTGGAAAACGGATTTGGGGGCTGTAGACCCCTGGTTTCCGCCATAACCGACGAGCAGAGGACCAGTTGCAGGTCGTGAGCGCGGCCGCGATGGGCCAGGCGCGACCGCGATGCGGGCGCGGCCGCAGTCCCTGGGCGCGGTCCGCGATCGGTTTGGTTTGGCCGGGTCGGTGTGGGGCGCTGGTTGTTTGACTGGGGTAGTCCCGTGGGTTGTGTTTGCTTGCGATAAATGTGTTCGGGTTTGCTATCTGCCGGTCGGGCTATATTAATCTGTTGGGATCTGTGTTAATTACAGGTTCGAGTCGACCGCGTTCCGACCAGCGATAAAGATTTGAGTTTTCATTGCTTTGGGTATTTGGTGAGTACTCGAGTTCTTTTACAAATCGCGCGTAGTCTTTTACGAGTCAGTTATGTGATGTGATATGTGTATATGAGACAGAGATACGGCGCAGGTATGAGTTTCTCTACCCTATACGTGCTATATGTGTTTGAATTGCAGGTATCCGCGATATGTGATCGCGCAGGCTGACTGTCCCTAACCAGTCACGAGATATGAGGCTGTATATATACGGCAGTGATATTGCCAGGTCGCTCCTGTGCCTATTGAGTAGCTAACCGCTGCTGTGTGCGGCCTGTTAGCTGGGGAACGTGGTCCCCTTTTGAGCAGAGATATGTGTTATGCATCGAGTTGCATATGTGTGATGAGATATATGTGTTGTGCGTGCTATGTGTGTTTACCTGCAGTGTCTAACCCTCGCGTACTCACGAGCTGTCCAGCTTACGTTTTCGAGTCTTCTGTGTGTCAGGCAGTCATACCGTGGGACCGCAGTCACAGCTGCAGCAGCCGAAGTAGAGATCGGGCAGTTTAGAGTCGTGTATGCTGATTATATTTTGATACTGAACTTCAAGAACTGTTGTCTGTAGTTGTTTTGATCAGTGTTATGTTAGCTTCCAGTAGTCGGTGTTTATCAGATGATTCAGTATGTATGTATATCAGTTTCAGTCTATGACATGACGGATGCGACTTTCGTGTTAAAGTTTTAATTAATAGTGATTTTCCGCTAATCCTGTGACATGTGCATTAAGAAATAATTGCGATATTGCCACCTGTGTATTGTATTGACGTGGCATTTGTGTTAGAATTGTGGGTGTTACACATAGTACAGGTTATTGTGTCATCATTAATTGAGTTCACGGGGCCTATGTGTAGCTTATTTTTACGTGTTGAGAATATTGGAAACTGATCTGCACTTGATAAATGGTTGTTGTTGCTGATAATTGTTTCTGCTGGAAATTCTTTCTGCTGGTTGATCAGTCCACGCACCCGCGTAGGACTGCTCACGCACCTGCGTGAACCCGTTCTTCACACCCACGTGCCAAGTCCTTTTGGCCACAGCACCCACGCTCCCGCGTCAAAGAAATCACGCACCAGCGTGAATACACCCCTGTCCACACACCGGCCTGATCGATTTCACACACCCGTGTACTTTTAGATGCTTTCATTGTCCCGATTTTGCTGCCCTTTAATCTCCCACGCACCTGCATCTGTTCCCACACTATTAACCTCCACGCACCAGCCACGCACCTGCATCTGTTCCCACACTATTAATAACACCCACGCAGCCCCTATCACCCACGCAGCCAAAATCTCGAAATCATTCTCCTACGCTGGCGCGTGACAGCTCCACGCAGGGGTGTACCCCTGACTTAACCCACGCAGGTGCGTGACCTAAACTACGCAGCTGCGTACATGTCCTCTATCCACGCGGCCGCGTGACTTATTCTACGCGGGTGCGTAGCTTTGAGATTTATTTAATATCAGTTCAGGCGCTATTTTCAGATTACGCACCCTCGAGTTTTTCACCTCCCTCCCGACGCTGCTCCACCAACACGACCTGGTCTTTCAATTTTTGATTTCCTTCGATTTCACTCTCGTTTGTCTACTTCTTCTTGGTCGATTTCTCCATTACAGGTATGATTCTCCATGTTTCATCTTCATTTTCGAAATTTTAGGGTTAATATTTAGGGGACTGCTGTGAACCGCATTCACACGCACGCATTGTTAACTCCTTCACAGCTTTATTGCTTTTATCTTTGCCTGTTCTGTTTGTATCATTCAAGTGGAGGTATTGTTCTTGCTTAGAGCTGTCATGAAACTCATTCACAGGCACACGAACTGTCATTTTTTTTTCCACTCTGATTATTCAAGCATTACGGTTCTTATTTTTGAAATGCTGTACTTGTTTGTTGGTTGTTCAAGTTGGAGGATTATTCTAATTTAGGGGCTGCCACAACTTCAGAAATTCAGCATGGCCCTTCTCTGGTCACGCACACACACCATCACGAACACAAAATGCAGCCTGATTCCTCTTTTTAGGTTGACTTAATGGATGGCTCTTTCTTTCTGATTTTGTCATTATCATTCGAGTTTGAATAAGTTGATGGGACTATTGGGACTGGTCACGATTTTCAGACGAGGCTGTTGTTTTGTTGTTAAATCTCCTGCTTATTTTGTTGAGTTGTGTGTTTCATGCTTTGTGCACTATGTTAATTTTAGAGTTAATTCTAGGTTTCATCTTGAGCCACTGCACACACCATACTCTAATTAGTTCGGGTTCGATTTTTGGTCATCTTGTTTATCGCTCCAGTTGGGTTTCTATAAGCTTGAGGATTGTTCTTGATTCGGGACTGGTCACACACACACACTGTCACGATCTGTAAGTTCATCTCAAGCCCTGTTTTTCTACCGAGTTTTAAGATGAGTTCTTGTTGTTTGTCGGTAATTTCGCAAGGTCAATATGTTACTATCATTATGCATCCTTGCTTGCTATGAGTTTTAGTTGGTTTAAGGGTTTCTTGGCTACTAATTGCATTAGTTGATAAGTTCTCACGTTGTGTCAAATGGTGGCCAGACCAGACATTTTTGTTGGGTTTTCCTGCTTATTTTGTAGAATTGTGTGTTTATGGTTGTCTTGGAGCCGCAATTTTCAAATGGTGCTTATTTAGTTGAGTTGGATGTCTCTTGGAGTTGTTTGATGGTTATTTGAGGTAATCAGTTATAATGCTTAACTTTGCATTAAGTTGCTATTGTCTCGGGAGGTACATATGGTCGCTAACTTAAAATTTGGATTATGAGAGTGGGTGCTCGTGGGAAATACTCCGTTGATACTCATATTAGTTAAGGCATGCATTTGCAGTGTTACTTTAATTATGCCTTTATGGTTTTGGTTCCCATTTGTCTGCTACTTTACTGGCCATTCGTGTTTTGCATATGACATATAGCATTGGGATCCATTCATGAGTACATATCACCTCTACATGGTTATTGTGCATATCCTGGTACTCATAAATTGAATATCATGGGTTGGGGCTGGAAGAGAGCCGAAGTTAGTAGGTATATCATTCATGTGTTAGCTTATACGTCCAAGAGAGAGGCTTGTGGTTCTATTTGCTCATTTATGCTACACATTAGTTGATGGAATTGTTTCTCCCTATCTGATTCTATGCACTTGGCATCCATCTAGTTAGCATGACTAGTCCTCATCTCATGTGCGGATATGGTTCACGATTGGCTAGTAATCATCATGCTCCTCATCATGTTCATCTTCCATGCTCATGTTTCGGCTCTTAAGTGCATGTTCTACTATTTTCATTTCTCACTCACAGGTATGTTTAGCATGCATTTCCTACTTTGGGTACTCTCGAGTATTATTATTATTATTTTTGCTTTTATTTTTATTTTTGTTTTATTTTTATTTTTATTTTGTTTTATTTTTATTTGTCTTATTTATTTTTATCATTTTATAGTTTTAATTTTTCTTAGATTTTAGCCTTTATTTGTGTCTTTTTATTCCTTGTACACCTATATCTGCTTGATGCACATTTCTTGCACTTTTAATTCAAACTAACTTTGAAATGTGTTATCTTTTGATCAGATCATGCGAGGCAAAAGACCGCGACGTATCCCATCACCTCCTTCCTCTCCTTTACCAGAGGATGACCCCGAGGCCGTGGCAGGCCCTCCTGATCTCGATCAGTGGCTGATTTTCGCCAGGGACGATGATATGAGAGAGTTTGCCAGACTAGCCGGCAAGAGTTTTGCATCGACAACGTCCATAAGCTGGGCCGACATGACCACGATTGGCATCACTGATCGCCTACGGCACATTATGCAGCATGGTCCTACAGATTTGGACCACCCTCCAGCCTTTGAGCGTCTTCTGTCTATCCGAGAGCCTGTGTATCGAGAGCTATGTCTAGAATTTTTAGCCACAGTAGTTTTTGACGATGACACTAGCATGATAGGCTTCAGGCTAGGAGGGGTTGAGAGGGAGTTCTCACTGCATCAGTTTGCTACAGTTATGGGCATATACACAGCAGAGGAGGCTTCTGCGCCTATGTTTGAGGATGCTGTTCGCGACGCCCCTACAGACTTTGATCATTTATCTTTCTGGGCAGAATTTGCAACGGGTAGATACTCAAACTCAGCCAAAGGCACATCATTCCGAGACCCGATACATAGGCTATTTTGGAGGATTTTGGCAGAGACCTTATGTGGAAGGGGAGTAGGTGCATGCAGTGTATCGATCAAGGATTTGGAGAGCATGCACTTATTTTTGAGAGAGGAGCGGCCTGTGCAGATTGCTTACCGGTTAGCCTATTTCCTCCGCCATTGTTCTGGCGTTCGTTCGAGTAGTGCCATCACTGGTGGAGCCTATATCACACATTTAGCTCGCCGGTTGGGCATTTTGACTCCAGATATTGAGGGCCGCCTTACGAGAGTGCTGGAGCATGGTGTTATACAGATTCAGTTGCAGACTCTCCGCAACATGGGCATCGTAGATCGCAGGCACAACCACCTAGTCATCCCCCAGCCTCAGCCCAGAGCCCAGCATGACCCACCCCCATTCCATGTTCCCCGCCCTGATATCCCTGAGCCTTCGCATGCATCCACCTCCGCCCACTTTCCATCTACCCCTCCAACCCTACATTTTGGAGTCCTACCTAACGATCCAGTAGCCCATTATGCAGCCCTTACTGCCCTACTACACACATACCGGGCCACAGATTCATTACTCGCAGCTGCTGGATTGCCATCATTACCACCCCTTCCTTACTCCCTTGTCCCCACCCCTGCTGTTCCATCTGTGGACCCGACACCTACTGATACTCATATGGGTCAGGAGCAGCAGCCACCGCCATCCCCACACCAGTCACCTCACTCGTCACCACCGCCTACACCACGTCATCTTTCACCTACTTCCGCTGATATGGGCTTATCTGCGTCTACTTTTGTCTCCTCTCCTGCGGTCTCTGATGATAGGCCTCCTGTGCGCCGTTTGGATGCCTCCCGTATCGACCGGCCGAGAGCTTCTACTATCACGCATATTTATTCTCGTCGCCGTGTCAGGCGTTCCCAGCCGTAGTGATCTCATGGGTGTTCAGGATGTTTATTTTATTTTCTTTTGGGTTTTACTTTATCATTTGTATCTAATTGTTTACTTTATTATTTGATGTACAGTTATTTAGCTTATTGTTACTTTATCATTGCTGATATCTGGTTGTTCATTATGCTTGCTTTTGATTAAGGTTGGACACTGGTAGAGATGCTCGCTGGCAGTAAGTTCAGCTTCATCGTTCAGAGCCGCCTAAGTGCTTTCTTCATTATCAGGGGAGTTTTTCTCGTTCCAATTTACTCTTGCGTGTTCGATTTGCATGGTTTATGTCAGTGAGGACACTGTCAGATTTAAGTGTGGGGTGGGGGTATCAAAAATGTTGATTTTGAGATTTGCATGTACTTCAGTAAAAGTCGCAACATTTTTGTCAAAAACTGGGCTGATTTTCAAAATTTATTCTCTATTTTTGGCATGTTGGACTCTTTTGCAGTATTGTTCTATTTTCTATGCATGCGAAGCTGAGCAAGTGATTTTGAGATTATTTTGTGGTAACAGGATGTTTGATGTGCGTGTCACGCTTCTTGACTGAAATTCCATGATTAAGCACAAATAACCCTGTATATTCGTTTCGTGAGAATTTGAGCCCATCTAGCATTCATATTTAATGCTCATTATTCTTTCGGTGTGAATTTTTCGGTGTTAATTGGATTAAGGTAGAACTTGTTTGTCAAATGCATGCCAAGATCACATCGTTTGAGAGTCTAGCACTTATATAAAGGCACAGTTAGGATACCCTTTTTCCCCAATGACACTCTTACCTGCATTATTTCCCGTAGTCTCCCCGTTTGAGCCTGAGCCTTTCATTTCGGTGACAACCCACATTATCAGCCAAATAATCCTTTTGTCTATCGTTTGACCGGAATTGGGATCGTGATTTAGTAGCAAGCTATAGAGATTTATCTGGGATCATTCATTTGTTAGTTGGTCCGCTGTGAGCCTTGTCGATTATGCATTGTTTTGATAGTAGTCGAGTCATATGTAATTCCATGCTTTTGTGTTCTTCCTGACTCTTCTAGTGTTGTACCGCGGCAATGCTAGTATGGTTAAGAGAGTTCTTTTTGGGTACAGAATGGACATAGTCGGTGCTTGAAAATTCAGCGCTATAAAAAAGGAGAAAAGAAAAAGAAAAAAAAAGAAGAGAAAAGAGAAGAAAAGGTATTGGTATAAGAAAGAAAAAAACAAAATTCTTTGTCCTTCTGAGCTGTCATTAGATGTGAAAATCAAGCCAGTTTGCTTGGGAAATCCTCTCAGTGATTTATTTGGTCCATTGTTGGTTACTCGCTTCTATTGCTTGCTGCTTGATCTTGGATCCCATTCTTTCAGCCCACTTTGGCCATATAGTTCCCATGTCCTTAGCCTAGCCTCATTACAGCCCATTAAGACCTTTATGTGCTTTATTTTCAAACACTGAGTGATGGCGGCGTGATTTACTCTCAAGCATATGCTCACATTCTTTTAACATGTCTGGCATTGAGCGAAATTTGTGAAAACACATGAGCCTATACACTTGAGTGATGAGTGAAAGCTGTGAGGTGCTGAGTCATGTGATTAGGTGGGAAGTTGTTGACATTGTCATCATATTCTTTTTGCATCTTGTGGTCTCATTGATTCTTGCCTTGGTTTCAAATTCATAGTTTATGGATCTTTAATGCTTCAGAGTCTATGTGTTTCTTGAGAGTTTGTTTTGAGTTGAGGCCTTGATTAGAGACATTTATGTTGCAGTTTGCTTGGGGACAAGCAAAGCTCAAGTGTGGGGTATTTTGATATGTGCAAAATTATACATGTTTTTGATATCATTTTATCTCCAATTTATGTGGTTTTCAGACCGAAACGCGTAAAAAGGTACTGATTTCGTTAATATGTGTATTCCGCAGGTCAGAAGCCATTGAATCAACATGGGAACGAAAATCAAGGCTAAAATGACGAGATTTTATGATCCAGCCATCTCCCGTGATCGAAAGCAAAGATTTGGCAAAAAGTGACTCTACACGCCCGCGTAAGACCCTCCACGCACCTGTGTGGCCAAGTCCAGTTGAGCATCCACGCACCCGCGTAGAACTTCCCACGCGCCCGCGTGCACATTTGCAGTCAAAGCAAGCCACGCGCCCGCATAGCTTACCCACGCTGGGGCGTAGGCTAGGTTAAGTCCACGCACCCGCGTGACTTACCCCTACGCGCCCGCGTGACGGGCCCAGCCCACCAAATTCGTTTTTAAAAACCTAAGTTGCGGCAGCCAAAAGTCATAGTCGATTGGAGGCGATTTTCAGACATAGATAGGCGAAATTCTTCTCGATTTTCAGTAGTTCTTCATAGTTAATCATAGTTTTAGCTTAAAGTTTAATTCTTCTTCAATTTTTGGAGCATTCGGGACGATTCCAGCATTAATTCGTGCGTTTCAGACACGATTTTGGCGAATTTCAGAGTCTTCTTTCATCTTTCACGAATTTTTATCATAGTTTAGTTAAAGTTCTCGAATTTCTTGGATTAGAAGCATCGGTTCGAGTTTTGGATTCAAATTCTTTATTGTAGCGGCGCGATTTGGTACATTCGTTCCTTTACTTTCTGAATTTATAATGATTTTTATTAATTTAAGTTTAATTTTGAGTGTTATCATGATTAGTGAGTAGTTTCCTTGTTCACCCGCTTAGGATGATGGATTCTATGTATTAATTGGTAAATTATTGGATTGATTGATGGATTTTGGGTTATATTTGTTGGATTCTTGATTATTTCATATTTTCTTGTTAAAAATCAGATTTTTATTAATCTTTTAGCATTGTTTTGCGATAATAAAGTTCTAATTAAATCTGCGTTTTAAAAAGAAAGAGGCTTTAAATGAAA
>JAANYP010009413.1:0-127500 GCA_020465985.1 Centrapalus pauciflorus | reverse complement strand
ATGCATACATGCATACATACATCCATACATGCATGCATGCATGCATGCATGCATACATACATACATACATACATACATACATACATACATACATACATACATACATACATAGATATATATATATATATATATATATATATATATATATATATATATATATATATATATATATATATATATATATATGGGGAAAGGGAATATGTGGCTGTCTTGCATCTAACCTTGGGTGTGGAACCCTTCAAAACGACAGCGTTTCCTTTTAATTAACCAAAAAAAAAAATTAATACCGATGATGCGTGTTCCTCTCCTCAAAAGCGACTGGCCATTGCCCTCCTCCTTGACTTCTCTCATCGCAGGTTCTCTTTTGACTTCTTCAAATTGCATAAGCCCTTCTCTTGCTTGTTAAATTTCTCTATCTCCAACAACAAATCAAATAGACGGAATTGAAATGCATTCAAGAACAAATGTTGTTGGTATCTGTTCGATCTGCCCTGGTTCATCATTTCGGTCTGGTTTTGATATCTTCGAATGCGTGCAGGTGATTAATCGTTATGGAAACAATCGGATGCGTGCAGGTTTGCTTTATTATTTAGTTACAGATACGCTTAAAGAGTACATAATCGTTAACAATTTCATATCCGATTCCAATTCCAAATGCATCTTCAATTTATTAATTTTTATTTTCTGTTTAAGGTTGTAGGAACTAAAATGATTAGGATTAAAGATACAAGTTTGAATGTAATTGTTTTGTACTACCTGATTCGGTAATTCAAATGTCAATATTCTTTTCTTTTACTTGAGCTGATTGGCTGGTAATGGTGTTTTTTGTAAAAATGTTTGATAACTAGTGTTTATGGAAATGCATAACAGGTGTTTGATTGAATGTCTCAATGAAATTCTATTTGATTTTAATAGAATTATTGAAAACCATTGAAACAAGGGTTACATGTTGTGGCGTCTGTGATAAAATGACTCGTGATTCTGAAATTATCCTTTATGTTTCCATCCTTCACTTTCTTTAAAATTGTTCCGAGAATACGGAAAATTGGTATTGAATTAAGTAGCTAATTGAAGTGAGTGGTGTGTGTGTGTATCGCTGGAAAACACAAAGGAATAACTAGCAGTAGTGTGTGTGTGTGTGTGTGTGTGTGTGTGTGTGTGTGTGTATCAGCAACATCACAACAACATTGACAGCATATATATGTGTGGGTGTTGCTGTAAAAAAACAGAAAATAAGATCAACAATAACAAGCTTAAGTGGGTGTGTGTTCATTTGGTAAAACAGAAACATTACAGGTGTTTTTTGAGCTTTCTTTGGGTGACTTTTAAGACTTTTTTAAGGACACTATAGGCTTTCGTGTTGCACATATCAGTCGTCTCTGAGCAGCTTAGCCAAACTGGTAGTGATGATCAAGGATAAGAACTTGGATTTCGAGCATTTTAGTGTGGAAATGATTTGTTTGCTTTCAAATCAGTTGAAAGCTAATTTATGATGCATGGTTGATTTTAGAAATATTGGAAGTGAACTTACCATTGATGAAATATTGGTTGTGGTCTTTTATGCTCTCCAATTCCCATTATATATTGATAGTTTATATCCATCTGACCAGTGTAGTTTTCCCTTGTTTATATGTAATAAATCAGTGAAATTTAAACCAAATAAATATAGCAGCATATATATCAATCTTTTGTGTGTTTCATGTTTATACCAGCAGCCCAAGTGTATGTTGATGAAATTCATACATGCATATTATATCCACAACACTAGTTATTGTTGATGATATACATATAGATCCATTAGCTCGATTGGTAAGAGCACCCGTATGGGAGGATGATGGTTCGATTCCACCTGGATCTTTTATTTCTGTTATAGAGTCATTGCACTTGTGTACACAAAAATACAATCAACCTAAACAATAAGCTATAAAATTTAAAAACACATCTTGATATAACATTTAACTCTGATGTCTGATGTCATTACAAATGGGCAGCAAAAGAACAATATGATGTCATTACAAAAAGGATAATTATTTAACAACAAAATACCACAAGTCAAAAGGGTAATTCTTTTTCTATCACTACACACCGCAAGTTGCAGTCACAACATATTGCACCTGATGCATACAAAATTTATTATTAGACTACAAAAAGTATGAAACATAATAAGTATATCATAAAGTACGGAACATTAAGGGTAAGAAGATACTCTAATTACCTTTTTAGACACCAACAATAACTCAAAAACTTTGTCATTCTTTTTCTTGTAATGAGTCATCCACCTAATCCAAAAACAAATATATTATCAACTAGGATCCTCATGAGATAGTAATAAATCTGAATATAAAAAATAAACATAACTATCTTTTTTTTGGACATCCGGTGACGTAGTGACCTAATTCCTTACAGTATGAACAAGTTCTTTTTTTCTTCACTTCTAAACAAGACTTAATTCTACTTGCACTTTTCGGACGTCCTTTGGTAATAGTAAGAGTAGATGGATCCCTTACAGATATTTGAGGCATCATGTCTACTTGAGAAAAATCCATACAAGAATCTTGAGGAACATCCATTCAAGAATCTTTAAGTCTTTTCCGAATCATTTGTTCTTCTAAAAACTTTGTTAAGAAAGTAGTGAGTTTCTTTATTTCAGAAACAGAATCCCTTGCCTCTTCTATTGCTTTGGTACAACTTGCTTGAACACGCCATAGAGTTAATGCACTTACTCCGTTTTCATTATTCGCTTCTTCAAGTCCAAGGGCTCCATTATCCACCTTGTACCTAGCTTCAAGCGTCCACCGAGGTAATATATAATGATCGGGCAAGGTTTCAACATGCTTTTTCTTCATTACATATAGAATATGCTTGCATAATATTCCATATGTTTCAAATTTAGCACATGAACATGTTGCCTCCACCTGATTCACTACGCGAAAGTGAACAAATCTCCAATGCTTTTTCTCAAAATCCATGTTCCCGACCTTATAACAAGAGTTTTCCAAACTCTTGTTTATCGTCTCGTGAGTTAAGTTGTTGGTTGCTTCTATCCATTCTTTTTTGAAAAGATCAAAAATCTTTCTGGTATAACTTTTACCTATAAAATTACATACTTTTAGTAACTTGCTAACAAAAACGACAAAAAAAAAAGCATAATGAACACCAAAAAGTTATCGACCATTGCTTCTAATGGATGGACAGAGGAAAGAACAGGCGTCGAATTCATAGTCTTGAAATCTTCATCTTCTTCTGCTGCCCTTCGAGAATCAACAGCTTTATCATATTGATACACAAATTCATTTAACATGGTCTTTGAATGAACAAATCCATCAAAGAAAGAATGGATACTCTCACTTCGCCCGCTTGTTGTCATGCCAACAAAAAAAACATCTTTCAAGAAAGCTTTAACCCAATGTTTCCTTTGGTTGTACATCTCCATCATCCAATTGCTACTTTTTAAGTTATATTTTTCCGAAAGAGTTTCCCATTGGGTTTTAAATTCTTCAACCGTATCACTTTTTACCCATCGTCTATAAGATTCTTGAAAATCATTATAACGGGCTATGAATGGTCGAAGATGTTCTAACTCATGCTTCTTAATATGCCATGCACAGTAGCGATGATGAGATTTTGGAAACACTTTTTTTATTGCATTACTCATGGCTTTATCCTGATCTGTTATTATTGCAGATGGATACTTGTCAAACATGCACTTCAAAAAATTCTCAAATAACCATTGGAAAGTTTCCTCCTTTTCGTTTTCTAACAAAGCACCACCGAAAAGTATAGATTGGCCGTGATGATTCACCCCAATAAATGGAGCAAATGGCATTTTAAATTTGTTCGTCATGTAAGTAACATCAAACACGACAACATCTCCAAACTTTATATATGCATCTCTTGATCTTCCATCAGCCCAAAAAACATTTCTAGGAGACCCATCATCAAATAAGTCAACAACAAAGTACTGGTTAACATCGACTAACGCTTTATCTTAAAAATGTTTGATAAGCCCATAGAACTCCTTTCCTTTGTATTTCTTTCTTTGCTCGGATAAGATATCAACACATTGCTTCGAAGAAACATCAGCTTCAAATGGAGTTTTCATTGCATTTACAACCTTTTTGATCTGTGATGGTCTCAATCCGGATTGACCAAGCTCCAACATAAGAGATTTACAAGCCTCCGAACGATGAAACTTACTGTGAGAACGGTGTTTCATCACTTTCGTTGGAGTGATGCTCAAATCATGATTATGTTTGTCATTAAAAATATCCACAATCCATTTCCCGTCTTCTTTACATTTTGAAATCCGAAGCATTGCTTGGCAACCAGTCCTTATATCTCTTCGACGTTTCTTTGTGTCCTCGCTTGAACTCTTCCCCTTCAAACTTTAAATACCTTGTTTATTACACACATACATCTTTCGATAAGCCACATTCGTCGCGTTATTTTTATGTTGCCAATGAATACGAATACCAAATCCATGTAAAAATGCATATCGGTTGTAAAACGTATATGCATCATTTGGTGTATTGAAAACTTTTCCCACTATACATTCATCTTTATCACCTTCAAGATTCACATCGACTTCATCCGGTATTTCACATTCAAATGTTGAATCTACATCATTAATCAAATAACCGTTTAAGTCAATATCTTCAATCATGTGTCTTTCACCATGCTCATCTACTAATTCAATTTCTGAATCCATAATATTATAATTTTTTTCCTGTACAATAAAAAAATAGGAAGAACAAAATATAAGTAATCAAATGCACTAGAGGAGTACTATGATGATTCTAATTCTAATTCAATGGCCCAAAAGCTCACACACTTAAATCCTCTAACTCACGCACCTCTAACTTCTTCCTTAGGCCTACTGCTTACACCATAAAGTGATGATGGAAACCACCATGAAGATCAAATAGTACAATTAATTCCAGAGGAAAGAAAAAAAAAGATGAGCTGATACAAGAAGATCAAACAAAAGAATTAATGTAGAATAACAATATAGAAAAAACCGACTGATTGCTTACTGATTTTGTAATCGTATTCTTAACTGCAAGAACAAGAACAATTGAAGATGTCTGAATCAATTAAAACAAAAGGAAACTTACATATATGTCTCAATCGATTGAAAACAGGAGAGAATCGACCAAGGAGATTACAGGAGAATCAAGGAGATTAGAGAGCTACAGAGAATCGATCAAGATCAAATCCACATATATTACAGAAGAGTCGATCAAGGAGATTAGAGAGTTACAGAGTCGATCAATCAGATTAGAGAGAAAGGGAGTCGAAGAGACGCAGAGAAACACGCATTTGTTGGGTAAGGGGCGGTAATTTTTTTTGGTTAATTAAAAGGAAACGTTGTCGTTTTGAAGGGTTCCACACCTAAGGTTAGATGCAAGACAGCCACATATTCCCTTTCCCATATATATATATATATATATATATATATATATATATATATATATATATATATATGGGGGTGGGTTCAATGAAAAACCTATATGCATCGGAAAACCGGGTAACCACTTTATAGTCATTGGATCAAGTGATGCATCATGCAGAAAGTCGATGCATTACGCGGGAATTTGATGCATCACGCGAGAATTGTGATGCATTTGTGGCGGTGCATGGAGGTTTCTGGTGCATGTTGGTTTTCCATTGAACCCCTATATATATATATATATACATATATATATATATATATATATATATATATATATATATATATATATATATATATATATATATATATATATATATATATATCTCACGTTAGATATATATTATTTTGATAAAAATAAATTGTTAAAAGTAACCATGTAACACATAAGTTAATATATCTATTCTATTAAAAGAGTAACTACACGCCACTTGACGTCGAAATAGATTACCACTTGGAATAACGAGGATATGACAAGTGTATCCTATAATTTTTATCAATAAAATAAAAAAATTTATTAATTAGAAATCATTTGACTATGGTTTCTGTTTTAAAACCCATGAATATCACTTTTAACTTTCAATCACACTTAACTTTCAATTACACTGGTCTCTTGTTATCCAACCATGTTCTTCTAGTTCTAGCTTCTTATCGAAACTGTTCATCCCAAGTAACAAAGTTTAAACCCGGTTATTTAAGGATCCCGTGTAATACACTGGTAATAAACTAGTTATATAATAAAGCAGAACTCTTATTTGTCACGTGTCCATCTTTCAACATCCTAAACTTTTAACTTTCAATTATCCAACCATGTTCTTCTAGTTTTAGCTTATTATTGAAACTTTTCATCCCAAGTAACAAAGTTTAAACCCAGTTATTTATGGTTCCTAATAAACTAGTTATATAATATAGTAGAACTCTTATCTGCCACGTGTCCATCTTTCAACATCCTAATTTTTTATTTATCCGCTCAAACTTCTTAAATTAATTCCTCCCCTTCCACTAAAACATCTAAACCTAAAGAGCGTACATTAAACAGTTGGCCACATTCATTGGGATTCTTCTTCAGTTCTTCTCCAATTCGCCGTTCATCCATAATCCTTATTCCGTATTACGACTGTAATATTTAATTTCTTTACTACTGCTCCAGCCTCCATGATCTTCACCTTCACATCTACTCACTTTGATTCCGTCAATGACCGACTTTTCTTCCTGCCGCCTCGATTTGGCAGTAGTTTACGATGTTAATGTCACCATGTATTGTTTTTATTATGCTATATGATTATTTTGCTCTACCTTTGTTATTCCTAATTACCACCAAAAAAGATTCCACTTTTCTAAGATTCATACATTTGATGATAATGGGGACTCACCACTAACTTATACTCAATTGGTAATTTTCTTTTGTTATATTTTTCAGTCTTTTTAATGGCTTTTGAATCCAAAATGGGTAACCTTAGAGAATGCCAAAGGAACATTACTTGTAACATATATATATATATATATATATATATATATATATATATATATATATATATATATATATATATATATATATATATATATATATATACATATATATATATAGGATTGGGTTCACATGAGAACCCCCTCATTACCGTGAGAACGTGAGAACCACTCTAAAAATTGTGCATTCACTGTATAAAATTGTGCATTTGATACTAAAATTAAATGTTTTCGATATATTTATGCATTTCATGTAAAAATTTACGCATCTCATTCTATAATTTATCCATTTTATGTACGAATTGTGCATTTAAGAAAATTTGTGCATTTGATGTTCAAATTTGTGCATTTAGTTTATAATTTAATGAATGTATGTTTTGAATGTAATTTTAGTGTTAAATTATGATATTTATTAATATTTAAGACTAATAATGATTTTAAGTAAACTTTTAATTTTAAAATTTGTGCATTTGATGTACAAATTTGTGCATTTTGGAGTGGTTCTCACGTTCTCACGGTAACAAAGGTTCTTACCGGAACCCAATCCTATATATATATTCAGTTTCATTTTTAAAGTAGTTGATGCCTTAAAGCTTTAATGTTATTACATATATGGTTCTTTGAGTTATTAGAATAAGATGTTGACTTTTTAGTTTTCTTGGTGGGTTAGTCAAATCATGTGCACATGTATGATTTTTAACGTCACATAGACTTTTGTTTTTGGGATATATGTGCAAAAACCATTTAGTTGGATCATTTTTATGATTAAAACTCTCAATCAATTTTCATTGCACCAAAAACCCCCAACTAGCTAAAGTTTTTCAAAATGAGTTTTTTTTCAAAAATAATGACCTGTAACCTGATGAAACGGTTGCAATCTGCTGACCAACCTTTCGTTTTTGACGAACATTCTTTCTAGCGAACTCACTTGTCTATGTTTTATGATTCCAATTTAACACTTCTTGTTGATTTCTTTGTTCAATTTGTGTTTATTCTGTTGAAACTTATTTTTTTCGATGAAATTCCGCTGGTCACTGATGATTTGTTAACGGTGGTGTGTGACTTTCAATCGGTTACAATCGGTAATATCTTAATTCCATGAAACTTTGTCGGTTGGGGGTATTGCGTCCAATGAAAAATGGTAAGGAGTTTTAGTCACAAAAATTATTCAAGTTGAAGGTTTTTTTTTTGCACAAATATCCAGTTTTTTTTTTGTTTTATAAACCATTTCAATCACTTCATCTTTTTTTGAAGGATGCAATTTTCTAGGAAATTACATATTTACATGCCTTTATTTGGCGTTGATCAAGTGCTTGAATTTAATGTCTATTTAATAACATGTATTTACCGTCTTTGGATTCAATTGAAGATACACTAGTTTATTATTCGTGTATTACGCGGATATTTTTAATATATATAAAATATAATAAATAAAAAGATAAAGATATAAATATTATTTTTTAAATAAAAGTATATAAGATGATATTATTATTTATTATGACCTATTAACTTTGTATAATTTTAAATATATATGAAGAGTAATTATTTTCTTATATATTTTTTTTAGACTTTTATTATATTATCTTATAATCAATAAGTTAGTAGATTATTAGATTTTGTTTGATTTGATTTAATTTGAATTTAAAAGTGGATTATATTAGATTTGGATAGATTCAATTAGTAAGTTAGTAGAGTATTAGATTTTGTATGATTTGATTTGATTTGAATTTAAAAGTGGATTATATTAGATTTGATTTAAATTTCTTTATTATTTTTAAAATCTATAAATGTCATGTGTCGATTCATGGTGACGACACGTGGCTTCACCAGAAATTAATATAGTTACTCTTTTAATAGTATATATATATAGATATAGATGTAGATGTAGATTTTCTTAATTAGTTCATCAACCTTACATATGGATTTACTTGTAGCATACACTCTTTAAAAATGTAATTCAGAATTCATATTAATTAATTTGTGTTCCTGAAGTAAATCTATAAATACTATTAAAAGAGTAACCAAATTGTCATTTGTCATTGATCTCCTCATGATGCCTATTAATGACAAATGTTATTTACTATCTCAATATTAAATTAAAAACTTTAAATCAAATTACTTTTAACATAAGATCATTGGATACTTAAATCCCATTAAATTACAACAAACAATTTATAAATGACTTTTTTGATTAATAAATTATAATTATAAAAGTAATACTAATAATAAACTAAAAGTTATTAATGATTAATTTTTTTGTTTAAATAATTTATACATAAATTAATTTTAATAAGATATATTAAATATCATTAGTATTATAAGTTTAAATATTTAAGTTTATGTAGTTTTAAGAAAGGGAGGTGATTTGTACACAACCCCTTTTTTCCATCCACAACAATTTATTTAAATAGACAATTATACCCTTACCGTTATTTTTATCAAATTTACATATTGACCCTCTATTAAAAATATGAAATTGTGCCTTTTAAATTAATATTATTATAAGTTCAAGGACTAAAGTTGCCAATTAGATAAAGTTGAATTAATTCTTCACAAACCTCATGGCACTAATGCATTGCTTCGATGCTCACGTTTTGTGGTTTCTTTATCTTGGGCTTCTGCGTTCTGCGTTCGCACGGCGTTCACAAGGAAAAAAGGGTATGACGAACGATATTTACTTTAAAAAACCCTAATCACAAATCACTGTTAAAGGTTTATTTTTCTTTGTTGCTTTAATCAAAAACTTTAATTATTATGAATGATGTCTGATTCTGTTAACCCATAGTCATTGATAACTTTTTTTTGTTGCTGCAATCAAAGGTTTTAATTCTTATTATTTGTTGTCTGATTCTGTAAACCCACAGTCATTATTAACCCAATCTGCTTAATTTTTCTTTGTCACTATGAATTGGTATTTTAGTTTTACTTTTTTTTTATGTTTTTATAAATGTTTAAGTGGTATTGTCATGAATTGTGAAAATGTGAAATGTTGTTTTTAAAAAAAGTTCCAAAATTTGCAATCGTCAAATTCTGTGTTTTGGAATTTGTAAAAGAAACATCAAAAAATCTACTCTAGTCAAAATTGTAATTTAAAAAAAAAATCTATTTTCTAAAATGTTATGGAATTTGAACTCGCAAACAAAAAAATTATTATTCTATATTTTTAAAAAATTTGTCAGTATGCAAAACAAAGTAAATGGAGGGAGTAAATGTAAATTTGATAAAAGTGATAGTAAGGATATAGTTGTCTATCTACACAAAATTGTTGTGGATGGAAAAAAAAAAGGTTGTGTCAAATCACTTCCCTTTAAGAAACAAATTTATTAAAGTTATCCGTGTAATACACGGGTTAATAAACTAGTTTGATTAATACATTAGCCATAACTTTTAAGGATGTTTGTAAAAATTAACGGTCTAATTAAGACTTAGGAGCCAGGTGTTGTATCTTCTATTCGTTTGCTTGCATTTCATGCAAAGTAGCCATGCCAATAACTTTCACAATTCTTGCTTCCGAGACTCAGAGTAAATACATGCTTCTTTATCATGGTTAATATTTCTGTAATTGTTGTATCTAACAATTCAGGTTTAAACTATAGGTGTATGAGTTGCACGACTATCTGGGCTACAGATATCTCCAGAAGTTGTTTGATGTAATTCTTTAAAAAATTCATTTTAGATTTCTAAAAATAAGTAAAATAAAATAATAAGTTGAAACACCCATACAACTAATACGAGTATTGCAAGATTATTTTACATACATTTAATACAAAATACTTGCGGAAATACGGATAAATTTTAAACCTTTAAATATTAAATAATGATCAACGTGATTCTTTGTATACATACACAACAAAGAATCGAGAATCACAGGATAATCTATCCGGGGTTACAATGTTTACTCAAATCAATTACACACAAAATTAGAATCCATGACTAATCCAATGTGATAAAAAAGGAAGTTTGCTACTTCCGTACCTCCAAGTTGTCATCCAAAAGTATGTATCATAAGAACAAAGCTTCTAAACTTGGTCTGAGAATATCTAACGTGATGGTCCAGTCGGGTCTTTACCCTCATCTGTTTCTGAAAAGAATAATCCACTAGAAGGTATACAATATAGTTGTTTAGTGAGCTTCTAGACTAACATACAATGCAATATATGAATGATGTTATGTAATGTCATCGAATCATATAAGGAAGTCAACAAATGACATATATTACCACATTGCGGTTACCACAAAACCACAAGCATACTGAATAATAGATTTATAATCTATTATTTGATTACCACAGAATCATATGCTTATCATTGTACAGGTGATAATGGTTACCACAGACCAAAGGCTTACAATTATGATTTCGTTAGGTTACCACCTACAGGCTTATCGTCTTGGCGGAGAGGTCCAATGATTATGAATGCCAACAATGGTGTCAACCGAATGGTAGACATACAACAATATATAATGGCATCACATGAATAATAATAATAATAATAGATAGACTATACGAAAGACGATATCATACAATTCATAATATGCATGATGATATATTAATGCTAAATCTCACGGTGGTTAGAAATAATAAGCTCCCGGTCCCTAAACCGAGTTATAAATGTCACAATCGAAGTTAGTATTCTCTGAGGAGCTTCAACAAGTTTATCACCCTACAATTTTTGTTAGGCACAAAAAGGCCTCAGTCAAACCTGTTCTACATCTGAGGGGGAGATTTATAATCAAACCTGTTGATGCATTTGAAGGTTGAATTTAAGGCCTGTTATATGTCTTATTGAAACCTGAAAATGATTTGCAATATCAGTCTAAAGCTGTTCTATGTGTTGCATGTGTTGCAACTAAGACAGTTTGTCCAAGCTGCTCTGTCTGCTGAACAGGCTGGACATAAACTGTCTACGCTGCTCTACACTGGTGAGCAGCTTGGGCACTTTTAAAGTGTTCTGTTCTTTGTGAACAGAACCTGTTCTTTGTGAACAGGCTAAACACTTTATGGAATACGTTTCCAAGTCATCATGTATTGTTTTTGACTGCTAGATCAGTTTACAAAGTTGAAGACAAAGTGGAAAACAGAACTGCTCAGTCTGCCCAAGCTGTTCTGTAACGTGAAGACAAAAGGTTATTTGAAAAAGGGTGACAGACCTTTTTCTTATATCAAAATAGGCCTTTACAAGGAAGAAAGACGCAAAGTTGACATTCCTAAATTAGTTAAAGGCAATGCAACAGTAGACAAAGTAAAAAGACAAAAGTTCTGCACATGTGAAGACAAGTCTGCTTTTCAGAAAAGTGCAGAAAAGGTTATGTTGTCTTTTCAACAAGACTTCTCTTTTTCATTCCGTCCAATGAAGATGTTTCTCTTAGATCCTCTGAGTGAGTATAAAAGGAAGCTTCTAAGGACAGAAAGAAGTGTGAAGAAAGCTAAGTGCTGAAACCAAGAGTGAACGTGCAAGTGTGCTTTTCATGCATGCAAGCCTTCGTGAATCGATTGGGGGTCTAAAGTTGTTTTACATAATGCTGTTCCTTAAGTCTTGTAAACCCAGTGAGTACTTTTAGTGAGGTGTATTCATTGTATACTAGTTTGACGTGTTTACTCGAAAGTGAACATACTGGTATGTATTGTCATCTCAGCTTGAACTATTCCGCATTCAAGCTTGTTTGAATTAACCAATTGTTGATAATACATACAAACATTGAGAAAAATAGTGTAGTGTAGTTTGTAAATAGCTGTATTCACCCCCCCTTCTATCGCTTAAAGCTATACTTTGGGAAACCTCTCGGACCTACAACTGGTATCAAAGCCGTTTAGAGTGTTGTGCATTCTAGATCTCTCATTCTTCCCAAGTTTCCCTGGACAAACAGTGCTTGCAATTTCTTACTATGACAATGGCTCTATGGGCAAACCTCCAAAATTTAATCATCAAAACTTCTCTGGTTGGAAGGCACGAATGATGCTCTATTAGAGAATCTTGATTACAACTGCCAGAGATAGTGATGGAGGGTCCTATGTGCTCAACTACTGTTTACTACCATAACTCCAGCGGTTGAAGGAGCTGCTCTGAAATCAGGACCTTTGAGAAAGCTAAAGCTCAATGGTCTGTGAAGACAAAGGACTGGTGGCTTGGATGGCAAAGGCCAGGAGAAACAATCTTGGTCATTCTCTTCCTGATGATGTGTTCAAACAGGTGAGAAAACAATGACGACGCAAAAGAAATGTGGGATACTTGTGTACTGTCTATGAGGGACCCACATCACACTGGACAACAGGATAACAATCTTGTTAGACATTTAGAACTTTTCTTGCTAAACCAAAGGAGAATCTCATTGAAAACCTACACCAGGTTTACTGCTTTAGTGAATGATCTCAAAGCTGTTGGGATCATAAGGACAGTCTAACCCGGTAAATTAAATTTCTGGACTTCTACCTGAGAGTGGAACTACCTCACAAATTCTAAGGAACTCAGGTACTATCAGAGTATGGATCTAGTCAATCTGTATGGATCCTATCTGAAGATAGAACAATCAGGCACAAAAAGAGACAATGCCTTGGAAATGTTCAAAAAGAGGTGCAGCCTTGTGGCTATGTGAGACAGCCTGTAAATCAGGTGATGTGATGTGTTCACTCAAAACTGTATCAAACGGATGATGTCAAGGAGGAGGAGGAAGAAGTGTCAGAGAAGAGACTTGCAGATCGCTGAACAAAGATGAGCAAATGATAGCTATGTCTGTCAAAAGGTTCAACAAGGACAAAAGGTTGGAAGAACATGCTCATGGATTCATGTGCTGGCAAAAAAGAAGGCATTTGATACATCTCAAGGCTGAGTGTTTCAATGTGCAAAAACTGGTCATATGCGTGATGTGTGTCAAAGCTGTTGGTGATCATCCAAATATACAAGACAACAAGGAGATGGTTATAGGTTAACTACCTTATGGCCATGGCTACGCTGAGTAAGTTGGAAAACTCAGTGGGTTCCAACCGCCAAGAAGGGACTTATGGCAAGAGACTTGTGATTGGGAGGAATCTGCTTCATGTTTGATGAAGAAGACACAATGTCTTGATGGCAACAATGATGTCCATCAACAAGCAGTTTCAAACAGGATATGGCTGCAAGCTGACAGCCTTTCGCAAGCTTAGAGAACTGGAATCCTACTATGATGTATAAGGTACAAAATTATGGTCTACAGTTCTGAGAAAAAAGTTAAAAATGTTTGAATATATGTGTTGATCTAAAAGCTGCTGTTGGAGAAAATGATGCTTTATCTATGGAAATCTAAGTCTAAAACATGATCTTAAAACTAATCTAGTAACTGGACAGTTTCCATAAGTTGGAAACTGAGCTTGAGAATTAAAAACATATCAACTCTATTTTATTGGAAGAGTGGAAGAAAGAGAGAAACGATATATAAGCATTGCTAAGCTTCAAAAGAGAGTTCTTGGTGCCACTGCACAAAAAGTTAGCCATTGTATAAGCCACAGTCCTGCACAACTCCAAGCCCCTATCTGGGGAGGGGATCTTGACACAGCAGCTGCCATTGTTGAGATCTAATAATCGACGAGAGATTATCCACTCTTGTGGAAATTCCAAACACATTCATCAAAGTGAATGGTAAACTAATCTCAACAAATAGGTTTGTCATCGCTCCAAAACACGACAGCTTGTGTGTGAATTTAGTTCTAGCTGATATTGGAATTTTGTTCTCCCTCAAGTTCGCCTGCTAAGTGCTCCTGCTGGTTCACCAAGCAACAAAGAAAGGAAAACTGTTCAAACTGAAGTTGTGGATACTAAACCTGTTGACAAAACAGGTTCTGAGTCCAAAGCTGGATGTAGATAAAAAGCAGTTAATCCTTTTGATTGCTATAACACTTTGACAAACAACGTTTCCAAAAAGTAAGCAAACCTGTTTAAAACAAGGGGTACAGTCTCCATGTTTGAAAACAAACACTGCTGTGACTTTTCCAAATTAGTTTTC
Source organism: Centrapalus pauciflorus (assembly GCA_020465985.1). Classification (NCBI taxonomy): domain Eukaryota; kingdom Viridiplantae; phylum Streptophyta; class Magnoliopsida; order Asterales; family Asteraceae; genus Centrapalus; species Centrapalus pauciflorus. The sequence continues at coordinate 112,610 of JAANYP010009413.1, read as the reverse complement.
AATCATAGTTGTTAAACTGGTCTAAATAGAAAAGCTTTTCAAAACCAGAACACATGTGAATATGCTGCATTAGGCAGCAATAAATCACAATCCGTAGGGGCAACGGCAAAGTCATTGCTCAAAATGGATAATGTGGAATAAGTTCCCAACCGTGGAAGCGCATAAATAGCCAATCAATGCTCCCTTGTCTTGACATGCTGCCTCCTAAAATAGAGGCGAGGAAGAAGAAGGCAGCGCAAATGCGTTTGGTGGCTATGAACTATCACTCACGCTGTTGATTCAACAAAAATACTTATAAACTGCTTAAAAACTGCCTGAAAAAAATGAAGAATCAACAAAAATAATTCAGAATGTGTTTCTGAAAGATCTCTTCCAAAATCCCTAAAAGAGAAAAGTTACCAAATGCTGGGAGACGAAAGGCACATCGGCCAAGGTGGTTGTCGAATCTGAGGACATGAGGGCCTGTCTGCTCATGCTGTTGTCACCACAGCTGTTAAAGCAGTGTTGATAATGTCACATGTCCTGAAAGTTGTATCAAGTGATCCCATTCAAATAGTGAACTATAGTCGTGGATATTCAAGTCCATCAACCAAATGTTGAGAAGTAGGAGAAACTCATCTCTGTGATGAGTTCCCACCTAAAAATTGACTAAATAATTCTCTACTCACTCAGCAGGAAAAACAACCTTCCCAGTTTGGTACTTGGACGAGTGGTCGCTCTAGGGCACATGTACCTTTGTAAAGAATTGCCTGAGTGAACTCAGCCTGAAAAAGTTGCCAAAAGGTCACCTTTGGCGCAATGTAATGTACAGGGATCCGCTGACGGAAAGGTTATGCGAAACTCTCTAAAGTGTGGTGCTTGCGAGGTTTCAAAAAGAGTATAGCCTATGTGAATGGGTCTAAAGCATAACCTTTGTCTAGGCCTAAGTCAACTGTGAGTGATGCTGGCACAGGTCAACTTTGATGAGCACCGGGTACATCTTGGCATTCCACAAATGGCCAAATTTGTGCTATGTGCTCAACGAAAAGAAAGGGATTATGTTGGGATAGCATTCTGCTGCCCTCACACACGTGAAACACTGTTTCTCACAAAGCACAAATGCTGTCTAAACTTGGCCATGCACTAGAAGACTGTCAATCGGAACTTCACACAGAACATCATACAAAACTCTGTAGAAAGAGGTTGGTTGCACAGGTTTGCCTTCATGACCTTTGCTCAAGGATTCGATTTATGCCGACAGCTTTGGAAGGCACAGAGAGAGAAACTCATCTTTTAATTCTCAAACATAATTTGCTCGATTATTTACTTCCACTCTTTCTCTCATTATGGACTTGTTGGACCTTGTTAATGTCCCAAAATTCAGGAGGAACGAAGATCTACTCGTAATGGTTGCTGACGTTCTCCCTAGGTCCCCATGGGTGCTCTTTCTACAGGCGCAAAGGAGAGTTTCGCTAGAGAGTATATTTGGATTGGTCAAAAGATGGAAATGTTGAACTCTTTTGCCTCCAAGTAAAGAAGCTTCGACGTGATCATCGGTACTGAGTTCAGAAAACATCGGAATCTGAAGACTCTGTGGACAGGAGAATAGAATCACTCAAACTTATTCTAGCCTTAATAGTATATCTTCTCACAATACTGGAGTTGTGCTGAAAAGGAGAAGAGAGAGAAACCGAACTCTCATTGAAGCTTGCCATGAACCATGCTGTTGTTGCCATCAGGTTACTTCATCATTTTGGCGCTCCGACGCGCGTTGTGTGAAAACATCCTGCTTCATCCCAAAAACAGTCCCTTCGTGGTGGAAAAGCTTCAACTAAGACTCCCTCTAGGAGCTGCTCACACGGCGGAGGAAGCCAAATGTCAGTTATTTCCCTGGTTTTGGATGTCCCTGTTTCATCTGAAATCAGGCCCCGCGGTCTAAACGTGTTGTGAACTACAAGTAGAGAAGGTTGTTGTGTGTTGTTGGCTTACTCGGCTATCTTCCAAAAGACTACAGAGCTATACTAACAACATAAAGAAAGGGTGAAGATGCATCTAGCAATGTTCACCTTTGAAGAGTCAAGAAGCCTCCACCAAAGTGTCCTGAATCAGATTCCGGAGAACTTAACGTTGATGATTGATCTGATGCCATTCAATCATATGAAAAGAGGACTCAAAAAGACTCCACTACACCCAGTGGGAACCTGTTAATCATGATGGGACATCATGATTGTTAGTTTCAATACACCCTTGCTGTGTGACTACATGTACGACCTTAATTACAACTGCAGTCCAGACAACATATCAATGTGATTTTCCAGTTTTCTGCATGATCTGTTTCAACATTGGTCAGACAGTGTTCAACAAGGAACAGGCTCAAGACAACAGGTATGTCTGAAACTCTTTGAGAGTGTTCAACAGGACCCTGTGTGAAGCTGTTAACAAACTCGGTGAATTACTCATTGAACAAATGATCTACGTGGATCCGGGTGTCACCCTCAATGATCAAACATTGGTGACCCTCAAAAACAAAGTGGATTACAAAACACTGGCGACGGACAGCTTAGGGACACCTTTGTATGTTCTATGTTTTGTTTCACTGATGGAGCCAAAGAAGGTTGATGATTGTGAAGCATTTAAAAAGTGCCAATTGATCCTGCCATGCTCAGAAGAGAAGCGACCAATCAGTTCTGAGAGAAACATGTATGGCAGCTTGGTTCCTGCTCCAAATGTTAAAACCTTCTTTTTTTTTTTTTTTTTTTTTTATATATGGCATAAATGGGTTTTTAGGAATAAGATGGATGAGCAAGGTCAGTAATTTAAGAAACTACGGCAAGACTGGTGCTCAAGGCCTGCAGACAGGACGGACGGCAATTGCTTATGATGAAACCCTTGCTTCCTGTTTGGCCTAGTGCTAGACGTCCAATTCGTTTGTATCTAGCCTACGATGCTCATAAGAGCATTAAGGTATTTCAAATGGATGTGAAGAGTGCATTTTTAAATGGGAAGCTGCAAGAAGAAGTTTATGTCAAGCAGCCTCCAGGTTTTGAAAATGAACAACATCCAGGTTTTGTCTATAAGTTGGACAAAGCTCTCTATGGTCTCAAACAAGCCCCTAGAGCCTGGTATGACACTCTTACTGAGTTCCTTATGAGCAATGGGTATTCCAGAGGTAAAGTGGATACTACACTGTTCATAAAGAAGGTGAAGTCTGACATTATGCTTGTTCAAATTTATGTGGATGACATAATATTTGGTTCTACTAATGAGCAGCTATGCAAGAATTTCTCATTACTCATGAAATCTAAGTATGAAATGAGTATGATGGGAGAACTAACTTTCTTTTTAGGATTACAGGTTAAACAAACCTCAACTGGAATTTTTATAAATCAAAGAAAGTACACTTTAGATCTATTGAAAAAGTTCAAATTTGATCAAAGTTCTCCTATTAAAACCCCAATGGCAACCAATGTAAAATTGGATGCTGATGCCAGTGGCAAAGCTGTTTCAGTAACAGCTTACAGAGGCATGATTGGGAGCTTGCTATACTTAACTGCTAGTAGACCTGATATTATGTTTGCCACCTGTCTGTGTGCTAGGTTCCAAGCTGATCCAAAGGAATCTCATCTAGCTGCTGTTAAAAGAATCTTCAGATACCTGAAGGGTACACCAGGTTTAGGTCTTTTGTAACACCCTCTAATCCCAACTAAAAGCCACGTCATTTACAATACACATGTGGCATTAACGCAATCACAATCCATATCACAATGTCAAGGTTTACACAAACACTGATTAATTAAAACATTTTACACAAACATTAACCGTAATATCCCGAAGTCAACCCGACATACAAAACCCGACCCGAACCCAAATATTCACATACAACCCAGTATCATTTGTCCCAAAGTTTCTAGCAAAGTATCACGTACAGATAACAAAAGCACAATCTCCCGATCGCAGCAAGTCAAGCTCCTATCGTCGCTCAGGAGCTGGCGGTCCTATCTTTGGTCCCCCTGATACACACATCAGACTCGAATACGTAAGCTTCGCAGCTCGTGAGTACACAAGGGTTAGACACTGCACAATTCACATAATCACACATCGCATGTCACATGGCAACCCTACACTACACGGCATAACACATGCCAGCGAGTCTCTACTCAGAGACCCTAGAGATCCAATACAGAAAGAGATACTCATCTCAATTGGGGATCCCCCCCCCTGGAGCCAAACCACGCCCGTGGAAGCTAACAGGAATGACGGCCGCATATATATATATGGGAACCCTTCACAGGGTCAAACAGAGCTACACAGCTCCCACGATACTCATCGCAATATATGGTAATGGATCTCAAGCATATAACACATATAAAGAAGGAAAGATCATACCTGAGGGGCAACTCGCAGTGCCCAAACAATTCATATAATCACATATGAAATATTAACACAGAAGACTCGAAAGACAACGACTAGTCTTTGGAAAAAGTCTCGCGTACTCACCTGGATCACCCTGCACAATCTCCCTAACTGATTGATCCGAACCCGGCCCGTAACAATCTCTGGGAATCCCTGTACACAAATTAATTCTCCCAGATTAATCTCGATTATCCCATAACTGTTAATATACCCAAATGAACCCACAAAACAACCCAACGGACCCCCAAAGCCCAAACCGACCCAAGCCCGCAGAAGCCCGATCGCGGCCGCACTGGCTCGATCGCGGCCCGCGCTCCCTAAGAACATCGCGGCCGCGCTTAGCGCGTCGCGACCGCGTTCACGAAGCAGAACAGTTCCCCCGTTCGTTTTTCAATTCTGTCCAGGGGTTATTTCACCCCCACAACTCGATTCCAGCAGCTAGAACTCACAAAAATGACACCAACATACTTCTAACACATAGATACACTAATTCCCAACACATCACAATGTTTAACACACAAAATCAAGGTTAAATCAAAGGCCCTTTACCTTGCAACTTCAAGAACACAAAAGGAAGGTTTCAACTCTGATTTCCACACTTTAATTACTTGGATTGGATTCAATCTGGAGTTCCAGCAGAAAGAGAACCACACACACACACACCTATTTCAGATTTTTGCACAAAAGAGAAGATAAGGAACACGTCACACATACATATACGTAACTAAACGGATCCCGTTATATCGCGGGTTCGACACCGATACCCGATCCCAATATCAAAAATCCACTATTTATATCATTAAATCCCATTTAATCTCGTGAATCCATAATTATAATTTATCCACTAAAATTATATCCCGAATCCACGTAATCCCCCGTCCCGACACGTATAATCCACTATACGGGACGCAATTGGACCAACGCAATACTCAATAAAATAATTGGTCAATAGGATAATTACACGTACCTGCTCGGGAGTCGGGGTGTTACAAATCCTCCCCCCTTACAAAGATTCCGTCCCGGAATCTAACTCTGACTCTGGAACAGAAAAGGATAGCGACTCCGCATCTCAGATTCGGGTTCCCAAGTTGCGCTGGTACCCTTATGGTGTCTCCACTGAACGAGTACCAAGGATATTTCTTTATTGCGCAATTTCTTCACCTTGCGATCAGTAATCATCTCTGGCTGCTCAGCATATCTCAACTGATCATCCACGGATATCTCTGATAAAGGCACATACTGATCCTCCTTAGCTAGACACTTTCTCAGATGGCTCACATGGAATGTATCATGAACACCGGCTAACTCTGGCGGCAATCTCAACCGGTAGGCCTGATCTCTGACCCTGGCAATTATCTCAAACGGCCCTATATACCTCGGACTCAACTTGCCCCGGTGCCTGAAACGAATAACACCCTTCCATGGAGACACTTTCAACAACACCTGATCCCCAACACTGAATTCGAGCTCTGAAGTACGGCGGTCAGCATAGCACTTCTGACGGCTCTGTGCAACTCGCATATGCTCCCGGATCACAGCTACTTTATCACTCGTCTCCTGAAGTAGCTCGGGCCCACTGATCGGTCGCTCACCGACCTCACCCCAACACACGGGGGTTAGACACTTACGGCCATATAATGCTTCGAACGGTGCCATCTTAATCGAGGCATGGTAGCTATTATTATAAGCAAACTCTACTAATGGGAGATGCACATCCCAGCTACCTCTGAAGTCTATGGCACATGCTCTCAACATGTCCTCAAGTGTCTGGTTGGTGCGCTCGGTCTGCCCATCTGTCTGAGGCCTGTAAGCTGTGCTCAGCTGAACCCGGGTACCCAGCTCTCTCTGGAAACTCTGCCAGAACCGCGAGGTGAATCGAGTATCGCGATCAGAAGTAATCGACTTCGGAACCCCATGCCGCGACACCACCTCATTAATATACAGCCGCGCTAGCTGGTCCATCGTGATCGTACCCCGAACCGCAAGAAAGTGCGCACTTTTAGTCAACCGATCTACTATGACCCAAATCATATCGTTCCCACGCACAGTACGAGGAAGTCTGACGATGAAATCCATCGTGATGTGGTACCACTTCCACTCGGGAATCTCCAGTGGTTGTAGACGGCCGTGCGGCTTCTGATGCTCACTTTTGACCCGCAAACACGTCATACACTGCTCGACGTAACGGCCCACATCCCTTTTCATACCCGGCCACCAGTAGAACTCTCGGAGATCTCGGTACATCTTGGTGCTCCCAGGGTGAATAGACAACCTCGACTTATGTGACTCATCAAGAATCAACTGTCGCAAGTTCCCAACTCTGGGAACCCAAACTCTGCCTCTCAGCGTATATATCCCTCGGTCATCCCTGACCAACGACTCTGTCTGCCCAACTAACCTTTCCCTCTTCACATTCTGCTCCCGCAGACCCTCTATCTGTGCCAATCTCAGACTGTCAATCAGGGTAGAGGTGATCTCGAGTCTCACAGCTCGGGAGGTAATCGTCTGAACACACGCCTTACGACTCAAGGCGTCAGCAACTACGTTCGCCTTCCCAGGATGATACTGTATCTCACAGTCATAATCTTTCAGAAGCTCTAAACTGCGTCTCTGTCGCATGTTCAACTCCTTCTGACTGAAAAGATACTGGAGGCTCTTGTGATCCGTATAAACCACAAACTGGGACCCATATAGATAATGTCGCCATATCTTTAGCGCAAAGACTATGGCATCCAACTCAAGATCATGGACAGTATGATTCTCCTCATATGTCTTTAGCTGTCTCGAAGCGTAGGCAATCACCTTGCCCCGCTGCATCAACACACAACCCAGCCCTGTCCCTGATGCATCACAGTACACAGCGAAATCATTCGTACCCTCGGGCAAGGCTAACACCGGCGCCTGGCATAATCGAGCTCTCAACTCGGCAAAGGCAGTCTCCTGCTCGTCATTCCACTCGAATGGTACGCCCTGCCGTGTCAATCTCGTCAACGGCATGGCTATCCGCGAAAAATTCTGAATGAACCGTCTGTAGTAGCCTGCTAATCCCAGGAAACTACGAATCTCTGGCACGGTCTTAGGCTGCTCCCAACTCATCACAGCCTCGATCTTCGCGGGATCCACTTTGATGCCCTCGCTGCTCACAACATGGCCCAAGAACTGCACTTCTCGGAGCCAAAACTCGCACTTCGAAAATTTTGCATAAAGTCTCTCTTTCTGCAGCACACTTAGGACCTCCCTCAAGTGCTGCTCGTGCTCCTCAGCGCTCCTCGAGTAGATCAATATGTCGTCTATGAACACGATCACAAATCGATCCAACATGGCTCTACACACCCTATTCATCAAATCCATGAAGGCTGCGGGTGCGTTAGTCAGTCCGAATGGCATGACTAGAAACTCATAGTGTCCATAGCGCGTCCTGAAGGCTGTCTTGGGCACATCCTCTTCCCTGACCTTCAGCTGATGATATCCAGATCGCAAATCAATCTTCGAGAAGAAGCTAGATCCCTGTAGCTGATCGAATAAATCGTCGATTCGCGGAAGTGGATATCTATTCTTCACTGTCACTTTATTTAACTCCCGATAATCGATACACATTCGCATGGTACCGTCTTTCTTCTTCACAAACAACACCGGTGCTCCCCACGGTGATGAGCTCGGACGGATAAATCCCCTATCCAGCAACTCCTGAAGCTGAGTCATCATCTCTCGCATCTCAGTGGGTGCCAGCCTGTAAGGCGTCTTCGCAATCGGCACCGCTCCAGGGATAAGGTCGATCCGGAACTCTACCTGGCGATCTGGCGGTAGCCCAGGTAGCTCATCTGGGAATACCTCAGGGTAGTCTCGCACTACAGGTACATCCCCTACCTTCGTCTTCTCCTTCTGGGCGTCAATCACATAAGCCAAGAAGGTTTCGCAACCCTTGGTCACATATCTCTGAGCTCTAACCATCGAGATGATCCCAATCTCGCCCTTTCGCCTCTCCCCGTAAACTGTCACGACCTCGGTCTCAGAAATCGGTATCCTGATCATCTTCTTAGCACAAAGAATGTCTGCCTGACGGGCTGTCATCCAGTCCATACCGACGATCACATCGAAACTGCTGATCTCGATAGGCAGTAAATCGATCAAGAATCGGTGAGTATCGATCTCGAGTACACACTCTCGATAAATACGGCTCACTAAAGCGGTACTGCCGTCTACCCTCTCGACAATCAATGGCACAGATAATACAGTAGGAGCAACAGTAAAATAAGCACAGAAGGACACTGACACATAAGAGCGGTCGGCTCCAGAATCAAATAAGACTCGCGCACGCAAGCCATTCTGAATATACGTACCCGTAACGACATCTGGAGCATCTCTGGCCTCCTCAGCTGTGGCCTGGAACACCCGGCCTCTGGCTCTCGGAGCTGCATCCCTGCGGGAGGTGGAAGAAGAAGGCTCGACTCTAGCACCGCTCGTGCTCGCTCCCGGTACTGCTGGCGCTGACTCTGGGCAGTCTCTCATGCGATGGCCCGGCTTCCCACATCGGAAGCATAATGCCTCTGGGGCTGTGCAGGCTGTAGCTGTGTGGCCGAACTGGCCACATCTAAAACACCGGAACTGATCACTGGCACACGGTCCGGCATGCCTGCGGTGGCATCTCGGACAATCTCGCTCTCCGGATGAACTGTCAGCTCTACTCCCCGATGCCCGGGACCCCTGCCCAACACTGCTCTGACTGGCCGCATGACTGCCTCTCTGGCCCTGTCCCCGGGATCTCTCATCCCGACCTCTATCTCTCTGTCCCTGCCTTGGTCCCTACGCGGACCTGAACTCTGCTCCTGATGACGGCCCTGCTCGGGCTGCTGATCCCTCGGCTCGCGCCAGTAATTAGACTGCTCAGTGGCTCCCGTACGCTGTCTCTGAGTAGGCGGCTGCTCCCGCTGCCTCTCGATCTCTCGCTCTCTCATGCGAGCTAACTCTAGCGCCCTGGCAAAAGATGACGTCTCCTGTAGTCCCACAAACTCCCTGATATCTGGTCTCAGGCCGTCAACAAAGGCATCGGCCTTGCGCCTCTCTGTATTCACATGCTGCGGCGCGAACTGGGAGTACTCATTGAAGCGATCCACATACTGCTGCACGGACAGATCCCTCTGCTGTAAGTGGAGGAAACGGCGCTCCATCTCTCTCTGCTCATCACGGGGCGCATACTGAATCTCAAACATGTCCTTAAACTGAGCCCAGGACATCGCATATGCACGAGAATCAGACAGGGAAGACTCGATAGATCTCCACCACTGTGAGGCTCCACCCCTCAACTGATACGTGGCATACCCTACCATGTCTTTCGGGTCCACATGAGCAACCCGAAATGCAGACTCAATCTCGCGCTCCCACGCGAGTGCCATCCCTGGCTCACCTCCGCCTCTGAACTCTGGAGGATTCCCAGTCATGAAATCCTTAAATGAACCCCCTCGCTGAGATGTAGAGGAAGAGGCACCTGCACCTGTGCCCATATCCTGACCATCCCCAGTACGTGGCCCTGTATCACGTCCCTGCTCTCTCTCCAGCTCTCTCTGCTGTCTATAGAACTCTGTAAGAACCCCAAGCAACTCTGACTTGCGGATATACTCATCATCACCCGGCGGCTTACCCGCGCCAGAACCCTCTCCCTGGTCTGCCATACTGATCTGCACAAAACAAGGCAATTAAGCACAAGAAATAGGTCTCCCAGCGTTATACACTAAGCCAGGATAATTAAATCCTCTAGTATCCGTCACCGGAACACTCCCCAAGAATCTGAACACGGTCTAAGCTCAAGCATCCACTGATACTCAATACTAAAACCACAAGCTCTGATACCATACATGTAACACCCTCTAATCCCAACTAAAAGCCACGTCATTTACAATACACATGTGGCATTAACGCAATCACAATCCATATCACAATGTCAAGGTTTACACAAACACTGATTAATTAAAACATTTTACACAAACATTAACCGTAATATCCCGAAGTCAACCCGACATACAAAACCCGACCCGAACCCAAATATTCACATACAACCCAGTATCATTTGTCCCAAAGTTTCTAGCAAAGTATCACGTACAGATAACAAAAGCACAATCTCCCGATCGCAGCAAGTCAAGCTCCTATCGTCGCTCAGGAGCTGGCGGTCCTATCTTTGGTCCCCCTGATACACACATCAGACTCGAATATGTAAGCTTCGCAGCTCGTGAGTACACAAGGGTTAGACACTGCACAATTCACATAATCACACATCGCATGTCACATGGCAACCCTACACTACACGGCATAACACATGCCAGCGAGTCTCTACTCAGAGACCCTAGAGATCCAATACAGAAAGAGATACTCATCTCAATTGGGGATCCCCCCCCCCTGGAGCCAAACCACGCCCGTGGAAGCTAACAGGAATGACGGCCGCATATATATATATGGGAACCCTTCACAGGGTCAAACAGAGCTACACAGCTCCCACGATACTCATCGCAATATATGGTAATGGATCTCAAGCATATAACACATATAAAGAAGGAAAGATCATACCTGAGGGGCAACTCGCAGTGCCCAAACAATTCATATAATCACATATGAAATATTAACACAGAAGACTCGAAAGACAACGACTAGTCTTTGGAAAAAGTCTCGCGTACTCACCTGGATCACCCTGCACAATCTCCCTAACTGATTGATCCGAACCCGGCCCGTAACAATCTCTGGGAATCCCTGTACACAAATTAATTCTCCCAGATTAATCTCGATTATCCCATAACTGTTAATATACCCAAATGAACCCACAAAACAACCCAACGGACCCCCAAAGCCCAAACCGACCCAAGCCCGCAGAAGCCCGATCGCGGCCGCACTGGCTCGATCGCGGCCCGCGCTCCCTAAGAACATCGCGGCCGCGCTTAGCGCGTCGCGACCGCGTTCACGAAGCAGAACAGTTCCCCTGTTCGTTTTTCAATTCTGTCCAGGGGTTATTTCACCCCCACAACTCGATTCCAGCAGCTAGAACTCACAAAAATGACACCAACATACTTCTAACACATAGATACACCAATTCCCAACACATCACAATGTTTAACACACAAAATCAAGGTTAAATCAAAGGCCCTTTACCTTGCAACTTCAAGAACACAAAAGGAAGGTTTCAACTCTGATTTCCACACTTTAATTACTTGGATTGGATTCAATCTGGAGTTCCAGCAGAAAGAGAACCACACACACACACACCTATTTCAGATTTTTGCACAAAAGAGAAGATAAGGAACACGTCACACATACATATACGTAACTAAACGGATCCCGTTATATCGCGGGTTCGACACCGATACCCGATCCCAATATCAAAAATCCACTATTTATATCATTAAATCCCATTTAATCTCGTGAATCCATAATTATAATTTATCCACTAAAATTATATCCCGAATCCACGTAATCCCCCGTCCCGACACGTATAATCCACTATACGGGACGCAATTGGACCAACGCAATACTCAATAAAATAATTGGTCAATAGGATAATTACACGTACCTGCTCGGGAGTCGGGGTGTTACATCTTTGGTATCCCAAAGACTCAAGCCTTGAACTAACAGGCTATTCAGATTCTGATTTTGCAGGCTGCAGATTAGATAGGAAAAGCACAACAGGTGGATGTCAACTTCTTGGTGGAAAGTTAATCAGTTGGAGTAGCAAGAAGCAGAACTCAGTATCCACTTCTACTGCTGAAGCTGAGTACATTGCTGCTGGAAGCTGCTGTGGGCAGATTCTGTGGATGCAGCATCAGCTTGAAGATTATGGCCTTGTGTATAGGAAAACTCCTATTCTGTGTGATAATACAAGTGCCATAGCCATCTCCAACAATCAAGTATTTCATTCAAGAACAAAGCATATTGAAGTCAGACATCACTTCATCAGAGATCACATTCAGAAAGGTAATGTGGAGGTAAGTTTTATTTCCACAAATGAACAGCTTGCAGACATTTTCACCAAACCTCTGGATGAAACAAGGTTTAATTACCTTGTCAGCAAGCTGGGCATGTTAAACAAGAGTGACTAAGTGTTTCTCAAAGGTCTAAGAATTTGTGTGTTTCACACTGCTTAAGTTTCTCTGAACAGCTTAGGCAGAACAGGTTATACATGTTCTGTACTTAGTCATTTGTCTGAAAAACTTGAACAGCTTGAGCATACAACAGGCTGAACAAAATCAGTTTATTCGTCCAGCCTGCTCTGATGGTCCAATCTTCACCCTGTTCACTTCTTCACACTGTCTTACAAGCCATTGTCTTGTAACCTGTTCAACTATTGAACACAACCTGCTCTTACAAAAGAGAGCAGGCTGAAGGCAAAATTTGAAGACTGAACAGCGTGTGTTGACCCAACTTATCACAGGTTTGACCAACAGCTTGGACCAACAGTTTTAATTACCTTTCTTCAAACTTAAGTTACTTAATTTATGTTTTATTTAACTTAATAACTGCGGATAATGTGGGTTACGTGTGTTAGTGATTAAAAAGGTCAAGTGGTCTGACAAATGTTTCTGACATGGACAACCGTTTCGTTTTCCGTTAACTAACATTTCAAATCGAACCGCCCAAACCTTTTCTCTCATACACACTCACATTCAAATCCTATAAATACCAAACCACTGTTTCATCTTCGTCTTCCTCATCATTTCCAGAAATCTTCAAGAACCCTAAAAATCGACTAAGTGTCCTCTGCTTCTCCAAATCTCAAAAATTCCCAAATGGCTCACAGACCTAATCCCTTTCTTCCAGTGTTCGTTGGTGATGATGTTGTCAAACATTCATCAGTCACCACAATGCTGACCATCAAACCCACAAACTACGTAGCAAACCTCACTATTCCCAAAAACTATGTGGGAAAAGGCTACGATCAGATGGTGGAATTTCTGCAAGTTCATCCGTTGAACTATGCAATGACTGCAACTCCTGGTGTCCTGTACCAGGAGATGGTGTATGAGTTCTGGTACACCTGTTCCTACAACCCCAACACCAAAGTCATCAAGGGGACAATTCTCAATGGGACTCAAACCATTGAGATAACTGCTGATCTGCTCAGAGAGGTGCTTCATCTACCAATTGCTGAGACCTATGACAAGTTCCAAGCTGAGGATGCACAAATGGGCAATCTGCTACGCTTTTGTGGTGTAGCAGAACCCAAACTTGGAGCAACACTGTTTAGGAAGGACCTCTCTCCTACTTATAGCTTTCTATTCGCCTCAGTGGTGATGTGTTTTGGAAGCAAAGTTGGTTCATTTGACCAACTCAGCAGAGATGAAGTTCCAATAGCCTTACAGCTAGTGGATGGGACTACCCTTGATATGGGTAAGTGGATTTTTGTGAACTTGAGGAACCTGGTGCAGCAAGAGTCAAGACCAGCTGTTGTCCGTTATCCCAGGTTTCTTAGCCTCATTTTCAGACATGTTTGTGGTGAGCAATTATACAACTCTCAGCCTTTACTTAAGTCTGCTGCATTCCCTGTCATAGGGAATAGAGTTTTCTATACCCCAGTTCTACCTAATGAGCCTCCTCTATCCACACCAATGAGGAGGTTGTTAGGTTTGGTGGAAGGACCCTCTGCTGTGAGGGTGGATCCAGAAGCTGCTGCTCCCGCAAGAAAATCCAAAGCCAGGTCCAAACTTGTAAAGAGGACCCTGGCAACTGCTGAAGTTGGGCCTCTGCAAAAGAAGGCCTTATCAGCTCAGCCTGAGTCTGCACCTTTAGCCTCTGTGGCTGAGGAGGAGCAGACTCCTCACCCTGGTTCATTTGTTGAGCCTGAAGCCTCAGTGGCTGGTGCCTCTGTGGCACAAGAGACCATGGAACAGGTCAGCCCCTCTGTCCCTAACCCAGTCTCACACCCTGTCCATACAGATCCTCTCCCCTCTCCACAATCACCCACTTCATCCATTCACTACCAACGCACCAAAAAGAAACTAGCCCAAAGAACCACTTCCTCTGTTCCCTCTCAACAGGGTTCAGTTGTAAAAGAAGCAACCCCAGCTGCCTCTCCTATTTTGGGAGCAGGTTCAGCTCCTTTGGAGCCTGCTTCACTCCAATCTGAGTCTACCCAGAGTCAGCCTAGACCCTCTGGTTCCTCCCAACAAGAACCAGTTGTAGAAACGGAGATACCCACATCAACTATCCCAGTCTCCCAACAGGCTGAGGATATTGAAAGACAGGAGTCCTCTCCACTCCATACTGTGTCCACACTGTCCCCCACTCATATCTCCTCACACCCTGAGTCTGCACGAGGTGCCCACGCTGCTGATATAGACCAATCAGCAGCTCAGCCTCAAACTTCTGCTCCCCATGATACAGTTGTTCTACACCAAACAGCTGCTGAGGGACCAACAACCCAAGCTGATGAACCTCAGGGATCATACCATCCCTCTGGTGAGGCTGCTTCCTTCATGCAAACTCCATCAGCAGGTTTCACCACTGCTGATGTTGAAATGCATATCCCATCTCCCAATGATGAGGTGCCTTTAGACCAAGGCACTGCAGAGGGAACCACCACTGGTCTTCATGAGGGTGTTGCAACACAAGCAGCATCTGAAAGGCCCCAAACATCATCCCCTTCTCCTAGTGATGCAGCTACAGCCACTGCTGAAGGACCCCTTGATCCCTCCAACCTGGGTCATCTTACTTTTGCCCAGGCTATGGAGCTTCTGTCCAAAGTCCCTCTTCCCTCTCCATCACATCCTCACACACCAGCTTCATCATCATCTTCTCCATCTACCCACTCAAAACAATCTACCCATACACCTCCATCTCCCAAAGACCTGCCTTTGAAGGATCAGCTTTCTTTGCTGACCAACAAAGTTGGTTCTTTGGAAAACACCATGCACTCTCTACCCTCTATTATATCAGACTCTGTGTCTGCACAGCTTCAGGGGTTATTTGATTCGTTCAAGACCTCTCTCCCTACAGCCTCACAACCTGATCATTCTCCACAGCTGTTAGCACTCACTGCTCAGCTGCAAACTGTGTCCACCTCCCTTTCCTCTATTCTTTCCATTCAGCAGGACTCTGTGTCCTCAATGACAGCTATTTCCCAACAGCTGTCATCACTTCTTACTTCTTGCAACTCTACCCTTCCAGCCACTCTGGCCAGCCTGACCACCTTAATTGGCTCCCTATCTAATACTGTGTCTTCAAACCTTTGTGATGTGCAAGATTCTCTCGAAGTACATCTTGCACAGCTTCAAAGTTTGCTGTTCACAGCATCTGATAGGGAAAACATAGTTAAGCTGACCTCCCTAGCTGATTCTCACTCCTCCTCTCTTCAGACCTGTCTTTCCCAGATTACTGAGGTGAAGGATAACTTGGCTTACTTAGTGACTAGCCTTGTTGGTCCTAAACCTTCTACTAAACCTGCTGGCAAGCCTGCTGACTTTGTGTCTTCAGGCAGACCAGGTGTTGAAGTCGCTGCTTCATCTCCTTCAAAAGGGGAGAAGTCATCTGCCTCGAAGACTAAGTCTAAGGGGGAGAAAACTTCTTCTCCTAAGGAGATACCAGTGTCTGCAACTCACACTGGTCAGCCAGCAGATGTCTTTGAAACAGGTACAGCTGAAGGTGCCTCTCAAGCTGCTATGCCTACTCAGGCTGTCTCTCCAAACCCTGCTCAGTCTAAGGGGAGGAAGTCATTCCTGAGGACAGGCCTAGCAGTAAAAGGAGGCACTTAATTCTAACTGAAGAAGAAGAAGAAGAAGAGGAAATTCCTGAGGCTGCTGTCACTACAGCAGCAGCTAAAGGAAAAGAAAAGGCAGCTGATGATCCCATACAGCAGAAACAGGCAGAAATTCAATTTCACAAGGCCAGGGCTAAAGAGATGGGTCTTCCTATGCACAAGTACTTTGAGTTTAGAGAAGAACAGCTTCAAGCTCTGGAGGAATTGAGAAAAGAAGAAGAATCTACTAAAGCTGCTAAATCGTTTGCACTTCAAGAAGCAAAGAAAATTAAAATGTCTACCTTGGAAGTGCAAAAGAAAATAATGGAAGCTGCTAGACAATCAGCAGGGGAGAAAGAGAAGGAAGTAGAGAAAGGTACTCAGGTCTCTGTGACCAAATCAACAGTACCCCATGCAAGAGCTCAATACCACTTTGACAACTTGGCTAAGAAAAAGTTTCATGATGTTGCTGAAAGAAGGCTAGCCAAGGAAGCAATTGTCAAAGTTGTCCCTGTATCAAGGAAAGGCAGTTAGTGGAAGCTTAAAATAACAAGGATGGGTGCAACAGGCCCAGAATTGGAAACTTATGACCACACTGATGTAGCACAGATGGGATACAGGGAGTGGATTGAGCTTGCAGTTGCCCTGAGTGAATCAAAGTCTGAAACTGCTAAACAGATCAGGGCATATGTCAAGAAGTTGATGGAAAGAGTAAAGGATCTTGGCCTGATATCTAAGGAAATTAGTGAAGGTGTCTTTGTGACACATCCAAAAATAAAGGCCAGGAGAAAAAAGAAGGACACAGAGATGGAGCTACTCCTTACACTGATCGAACAGGGCGACTATGCCATTGAAATGAAAGGAGTTGATCATAGCCTGCCAAGTGGAATAGAGTTTGAGGATGGCAAAATTATTGAAGAACCTGAGCTGGGGGCATTTTTTGTAGATCCCCTAACTCAGAAGAAGTGCTTCCAAAGAGCCTCAGAGCTGTACAAAGTTGATCTGAGACAACTTGCCGCCTTCAGACTTGCAGTTTCATTTAGGCAGTCTAGCAAATGGAGAGCAGCCATCTGGGATCAGCTCAGAGGCTTCTATGAAAGAGGAGAGCTCAATGATCCCAAGTTCATGATTATCAGAAGTGAAGTTGAGGAACTTGAGGATACAAGGGAAGAACTGGAAAAGATGGTTCAGGATCCTTCTCCATTGTAATGAAGTCCATCTACCGTCTGGGTAGGTGAAGAATGGAAGCTGTCCATCAGTTGGACAGGCTTACCGTTTTCTGCTCCCAACTCAAACAGTCCAAACATCTTGTACATTAGTTGTACATCTTGTACATGAGTTGTACATTATTACATAAGTTGTAATTTTTGCTTTTACATTAGTTGTAAAATACTTTAGTACATTAGTTGTACTCTTGTAAGAACATGTGTTGTTCTAGTGTAATCAAGAATCAGTGTATATATAAACTGATCTTTTACTTTACTGTAATGTTGTAATTTCAATTCAGCAAAATGTACTGTAAAAATATATAGTGATTTTTGATAAGACCAGCTTAGACTGGTTATTGC
Source organism: Centrapalus pauciflorus (assembly GCA_020465985.1). Lineage (NCBI taxonomy): Eukaryota > Viridiplantae > Streptophyta > Magnoliopsida > Asterales > Asteraceae > Centrapalus > Centrapalus pauciflorus. The sequence goes on along the minus strand of JAANYP010009413.1, from coordinate 94,940 downwards.
AAATAGGGGGAGATTGTTAGGCACAAAAAGGCCTCAGTCAAACCTGTTCTACATCTGAGGGGGAGATTTATAATCAAACCTGTTGATGCATTTGAAGGTTGAATTTAAGGCCTGTTATATTTCTTATTGAAACCTGAAAATGATTTGCAATATCAGTCTAAAGCTGTTCTATATGTTGCATGTGTTGCAACTAAGACAGTTTGTCCAAGCTGCTCTGTCTGCTGAACAGGCTGGACATAAACTGTCTACGCTGCTCTACACTGTTGAGCAGCTTGGGTCACTTTTAAAAGTGTTCTGTTCTTTGTGACAGAACATTTCTTTGTGAACAGGCTAAACAACTTTATGGAATATCGTTTCCAAGTCATCCATGTATTGTTTTGACTGCTTAGATTAGTTTACATAAGTCGAAGACAAAGTGGAACAACAGAACTGCTCAGCCTGCCCAGGCTTGTTCTGTAACATGAAGACCAAAAGGTTTATTTGAAAAAGGGTGACAGACCTTTTTCTTATATCAAAATAGGCCTTTACAAGGAAGAAAGACGCAAAGTTGACATTCCTAAATTAGTTAAAGGCAATGCAACAGTAGACAAAGTAAAAAGACAAAAGTTCTGCACATGTGAACTCAAGTCTGCTTTTCAGAAAAGTGCAGAAAAGGTTATGTTGTCTTTTCAACAAGACTTCTCCTTTTTCATTCCGTCCAATGAAGATGTTTCTCTTAGATCCTCTAAGTGAGTATAAAAGGAAGTTTCTAAGGACAGAAAGAAGTGTGAAGAAAGCGAAGTGCTGAAACCAAGAGTGAACGTGCAAGTGTGATTTTCATGCATGCAAGCCTTCTGTGTAAATCAGTATCTGTGTGTCTAAGCTGTTTTACATAAGCTGTTCCCTTAAGTCTTGTAAACACAGTGAGTACTTCTTAGTGAGTGTATTCATTGTATACTAGTTTGAGTTTGTCTTAGACTAGTGAACATACTGTTGTATCTGTCATCTCAGCTTGAACTATTCCGCATTCAAGCTTGTTTGTAATTAACAAATTGTTGATAATACATACAAACATTGAGAAAATAGTGTGTAGTTTGTAAATAGCTGTATTCACCCCCCCCCCCCTCTACAGCTTAAAGCTATATACTTTGGGAACCTCTCGGGACCTACAATTTTTCATGCAACATTTATATAAGTCTTGCTTATATCAAATGTTCCATAAAACTCCCCAATGTAATACGGGTCTTAAACCGAAAGACTCTAATAATTTCAAAACTCCCTGAAGTTGGGAATTAGATTTATAGATTTTAAAACCTATTTTCTGTAACATCCACATTGGTGGAGAGAAGAAACTAATATGCCCATATAAGGGTGAGGTTGTCTCTATCCAACAAGACGCGTTTTGGGACGGGTCTATGGCTTGGCTTCCAGAAACAAAACCGTGTGGCCTTTGTCAAAGCGGACAATATATTATCTCAGGGTGGTCTGGGCTGTTAAAGTAACATTTCCTTTCATGTTTTAAGGTGTGTGTATGTATTGTATCTTCATCATCTTTCTAACTAACACAAAGTGGAGGTGATGAAAGGTGTGTGAACCTAAGAGATTGGTAATAAATAAGCAAGTGGTATTATGTGTCTTCTGAGATTATACCCACTATTTGCTATAAGCTTCAAAGAAATGAAATCTTCATAGGGTGTGTGAGTAATGAGTTCGTGTCTTGATTGGTTTCTTGATGGGTAGATGTTTGTATATGTTTATAATAGCATGTTGAAGCATAAAAATTATGTATTCAAGTGTTTAAAAGGTATGGAGGTGAGTTTGGAGTGCATGGAATTCGAGCAAGTAGCAAGACTTGAGCAAAAGTGCAGTCAATCAAGGAGCATTTCATGCTTTCTGTTAAGCATGACATGCTTAAAGGTCGGGTTTAAAACTCAATTTTGAGCAGTAAGAGTCTTTTCTAGGGTTTTATACTTGAAATACATCATTAATAGAAGGGTTCAAAGGCGCGCAATGTTAAATTTCAATTTCGAGAATCGTTGGGTCTCGAAACGGAAAGACGCTTTCGGTTTAGAGTATGAAACTCTACTGATATTTATTATTCGGGGCGTAACATAAGTACATATGATAAATTTTGTTAGATAAAAACACATTGATATTTATTATTAGAGAAGTACATTACATCATATGAAAATGAAACATAACTTAGGAAAATGAAACATAGTTACATCATTAAATATCCAAATCATCAAGAAATCAAAAGCATTTAGTTCAGGCACTGAATCATCAGGGAGATCGATAAATTTTTCTTCTTTCTCTTTTCCTCTAAGAGACTCTTGATAGAACTTGGAGAGATGTGGTGTTGTGCGGCAAGTCACCAGCCTTTGGTTTACCATTTTTGGGTTTACCATAGTTGATAAAATTTCTTAATAAATTAATAGGTCATTATAAATAATAATATCATTCTTATATACATTTTTTTTTAAAAAAATATTTATATCTTTACTTTTCAGTTTATTATATAATATACAAACTACAATAAATTAAAAATATACGCGTAATACGCGGCTACTAAACTAGATAGTTATTAAAGTATTAGATTTTATTGGATTTGATTTGATTTTATAGATATAGTTTATAACATTATTTATTATTTTTAAAAGCTAATAATGTCACATGTCGATTCATGGTGATGACACGTGGCTTCACGAGAAATGAACATATTTACTCATTTATTAGTATTTATAGATTATAGATATAGTTTATAGTGATATTAAAAAAAAAGAATAACAACAATATTTTATTTTATAAATTTATTAATTTCATTCCATTCTTGTTAATATTCCAATTTATCAAACAACATATAGTAATAGCTTATTTCATTCTAACAATACAAACACACATAACAAAGAACGATTCATTTCATTACCTTCTTCATTCTCATTTACATAGTAAGTCTGCGTTTCGCAAAGAGTTTTCGGGAGTTTTTAGAAGCTTCGGCTTTTGATTTTTGAAATCTCAAACTCAAAAGTTTTGTTTGTTTGAATGAAGTTTAAGCTTTTGATTCAGTTTTGAAAGCTATCAAAAGATTTTTCACGAGAACCTACCTGAAGTAGCTTTCAAAACGAACTTGAGCTTTTGTTCAAACAAAGTTACTTTTTTACCATCCAAATAATTATAAACTACAAGTTTTAATTAATATTTATGTCTTTTTATGTCATTTAATACTAAAAGCTACACAACTACTTTTATCATACACATTTATAAAAAACAAAAAAACTCCAGCTCCCAAAAGCTCGAATTCCTAAAAGCTCCAGCTCACAACTCCAGCTCGAAGCTACAGCTAGTCATGTCAACCATAACCATGTCATTTTATCACATCATACTAAACATACCTAAAAGAAAAGAGAGATGATTTGTACACAACACATATTTGTGATACATTAAATTTTTATCTAAACTGACAAATTCACCATTACTTTTTAGAGGTGCAAGACAAACATGATAAAAATACTATTAAAAATAAAATAATCATTTTAGTAAAAGTTATTGTGTATAACAAAAGTATGTTGTGTATAAATTATCTCTTAAAGCAAAACGGGAATAAACACCTATCCAAACTCAAAGGAGGACCACAAGCTCGGTATGGGTGAAAGAAAAAGTCCTGTGATTAAGAAAAAGTACTTTTGTTTAGTTTTTTAAGTTTTCCAATTATTTCTAAAAGGAGGACCACAAGCTCGGTGTAGGTTGTCGGACTTCGGGTGCCGATTAGGTTGTCTAGACTCAGTTCTAATCTGGGTTGGCAGCACGCGGGTTCTCGAGCCTCCCTCGTGACCTGTTTGATAGTGGGTTCTATTCCCACACATTTTTTTTTTAAGATATTGCACATATCCTCTTTATAACCATGTCTATTATTGGTGCATGTTTTATGTTATACACGTCATATCAATGTAGTAACTCACTAAGCAAATTATATTTGTTTACCCCTCATTTCCCACATATTTCAGTTACAATTATTAGGGGTAAAGGAATTACTAAGCCAAATTTCATGGCTCGTAGGTTCGAATCCCTTGAGATGGAACTTGTCGTTTGGCAATAATGAAAATAATATGGGTAATGGGTAGTGACTTCCCGTGACAACTATTTTATTACTGTGATTAGATTTTTACAAATTATACGTGAAATGATTATTCAAATGACACATGGTTATCAGAATTTGATAATGGTGTTCACCTAAATCTGTTTCTATAATATAAAATTATAAATTAGTCATAATAGTATAAATCTAATTAATGAGTTGTGGACACCATTAGTATAAATATCTGATTATTATGTATTAATTATTATTTATGTTGAAAGGGTATTTCAGGATCGTTAGTAGACATAAATAAAAGGTTATTAATATAAATAAATGTTAGTAGATATAAATAAAATGTTAATGACATAAATAAAGTTAGTAATAATTATTAAATAGTAGACATAAACAAAAGATTAGTAACATAAATAAATATTTGTAGTCCATAAGATGTCTTTTTATCTCTGTATCAATTATTATGATAATTATTTTTTAATTACTTTATAATATACATACCTCGCTTGATTTAATGGTAGAGCTTCTTCGTGTTGATAACATGTTATATGTTAACCTAATTATACATTAAGATTGCAATATATATAGAAGAAGAAGAACAAGTAGAAAAATATAGATGAAATCAAGCTTTTGCATCTTTATTCATGCAACAATCAAGAAGTATTTATACTACAAAAGTGAGAAGACAAGGTATATTATTTAATCAATGTAGCATGTTGCTTCTAACTTTGATAGATTTTGGAGATTTTTTTTTGGTTTCATCCATCTTATTATAACATTTCCTACCATAATATATATTATATATAAGATATTCAAAGTTTTACTTTTAAGAATAAAATGTTCATTCCTTTCTATAAGAGAACTATCCATTAAAATAAAAATAAAAAATTTTAAAAATTATATTTATATCACATGAAATGTACAATTATTGACACTAGTTTTTATAATAATTCACTAGTTTATTTAACCGCGTTTTACGAAGATACTTTAATATATTATTGTTTATATAAATTATAATAATTAAAAGGTAAAAATAGATATGTTATTTTTTATACAAAAAGAAATATAAATTTGATATTATTATTAATCATCACCTTTTTATTTTCTATATTTCTAAATATATATGAATAATAATTATTTTTCTATAATTTAATTTTTTATTATAATAATTAATATGTCTATTTTATTAAATGAGTAACTAAACGTCACATCACTTAATTAGGCTGCCACTTGAATAAATCAGAAAATGTTACGTGTATTATAAAAGTTTTCTATTTAAAAATAAAAATATAATATAATTAAAGTGATTAATTTATAAAATATAAATAAAATAATATTTAAACTAAATCTTTCCAAATCTAATAGAACCTATATTGAATTCAAATCAAATAAAATCTAATACTCTAGTAACTTATTAATTATAATATAATAAAAGTTTACAAGAATATAAAAAAATAATTACTATTTATATATACTAAAAAAAATAAAAAAGTAATAGGTTATTATAAATAATAATATCATTCTTATATATATTTGTTATAAATAATAATATTCATATATTTACCTTTTAGTTTATTATAATTTATACAAACAACAATACATTAAAAAAATCACATAATACATGGGTATAAACTAGTAAGTTATTAAAGTATTTGATTTTACTGGATTTGTTTGATTTTATAGATATAGTTTATAATATTATTAATTATTATTAAAAGCTAAAAATGTCACATGTTGATTCATGATGATGACATGTGACTTCACGAGAAATGAACATATTTACTCTATTATTAGAATTAATAAATATAGATTACAGTGATGTTAAAAAAAGAACAACAATATTTTATGTTATAATTTTATTAATTTCATTACATTCTTATTAACATTCTAATTTATCAAACAACATATAGTAATAACTCATGTCATTCTACAATACAAACAAACATGACAAAAAATGTGTCATTTCAGTACCTTCTTCATTCTCATTTGCATGGTAAGCGTGCGTTTGACAAAGAGCTTTCGGGAGTTTTTCGAAACTTCAGCTTTTGATTTTTGAAAACTCAAGCTCAAAATTTGGTTGACTGGAGCTTAAGCTTTTGATTCAGACTTGAAAACTCTTATATAAGAAGCTACTTGTAACTTCAAAACGATCTTGAGCTTTTATTCAAACAAACTTACTTTTTAACCTCCAAATATTTATAAACTACAACTTTTAATTAATATCAATGTCTTTTTATGTCATTTAATACTAAAATTTACAACATCAACTTTTACCAAACACATTTTTTAGCTTTCAAAAGCTCCAGCTCACAACTCCAGCTCGAAGCTATAGCTAGCGATGTCAAACATAACCATGCCATTCTATCACATCTTACTAAACATATTTAAAAGAAAAAGAAGGTGATTTGTACACAACACATTTTTGTCATATACAAAAAAATTATCTAAACTAACAAATTTTAGAGGTACAAGACAAACATGATAGAAATATGATTAAAAATAAAATAATAATTTTAGTAAATTTTATTGTGTATGACAAAAATGTGTTGCGTATAAATCATTCCCTAAAAGAAAACGGGAACAAGCACCTATCCAAACTCAACGGAGGACCACAAGTTCGATATGGACGAAAGAGAAAGTCTTGCAGAAAAAATACTTTTGTTTATATATTTAAGTTTTCCAATTATTAGGTTTATTATGAAAAAACCTAATATAGTTTTACGTTTTTTGCATTTTCATCCTTTCATGTTATTTTTTTTATAAAAGTTCTCAAGTTAATTTTTTATTTTTGGTTTAATGAAATTTGAACATTAGAACTCGGTGATAATTTGTAAACCGGATCTTTTAAAAACTGAAAAATTGAGTTCTAATATCCAAATTTTACTAAACCATAAAAAAAAAGATTAATTTGAAAACTTTTATGAAAAAAAAGAGAGACGAAAACACAAAAAAATATAAAATCATATTTTCATAATAAAAAACTCTTGTTTGTGATGACTTCTCCACTTTCCAATCCATTTCCCCATTCATTCTAAAAAAAAAAAGGAAAAGAAAAGAGAAAATTTTCTTGGCATAAACCCTACACCGGTATAACCACGTCGACTGCTTTATCTCTTCCGGTCGCCGGCGGTGGGACTCTCTTCCGATCGACATTGCCTTCTCTAACAGGTTAGCATCTGTCCTCTCCCTCCCTCCCTTCGTCCCTCTCATCTCTGTCTACATTCTCATTCTCTGAAAATGTCTGGATGGATTTCCATGGATCTAAAAAACTTGTGGATCGATTTCCATGGATCGTATTTTTGTGCAGTATGTACGCACCAATAAATTGTACATGTAATTTTAAATTATTCATCTATGTATTTGTAGCTTTTCGTTTTTCAAGCACTCCGAGCAATTGGTATTTGGTGCTTTAATATTCTGCGAAATTTTGGTTCTCTGGTGCAGTGGCCCTTACCATGAATCTCTTATTTTTATGTAAACCCCACAGCAAAGCCAAAAAAACGAGGCAAACATCCCTACAGGCTACATCGTAAAATCCCTACACAACCATCTTTTCCACCCTAAATACCATCGATTTCGCACCTCTGTGTTGTTGGATTATTGTCTTTGGAAATGGCATCGTTGAAAGACCTTGGCAAGCTGGTGAATGGGTTGTCTCTTGTCGCCAAAGAGGCCATGAGACAGGGCCAGCTCGATAAACCAGACTTTCAATCCCTAATACAGCGAGCCATCTTATCAGCCACCGACTTGTCGGGTCTCACTAAAGGCGAGGTACGAAAATTGAAGATCACCGATAACAATCGCAGAGAAGACAGGGGTGTTGTCTATTTTGGGGAGGAGGAAGCACCTTTGCAGACGCCGGTAGCTTCTTCATCCGATAACGTAGTGTTGCCTACAGCTTCTGATCAGAGTATGCCAAAAGATGCGATATTTGATTCTCAGAGACCTTTTTCTTCGGTTACTATACATGACAGTGATAATGTCCATGCCGATGCTCGTGTAGAGTCTGGGTCCGTTCAGACTACAATTGATATTCCTGCGGCCACTTTGGATGACAATGCTGTGACTCCATTAGTTGAAGAAAAGGACGTTCCTTTGACTGATGTGCCGCCGAATGAACCACCACTAACAAAGAAACAGAGGAAGCGCAGGGAGAGAAAGGTTCCCACCTCCCCTTTCTCCAGAGCACTTGGGTGAGTCATGTATTTTAATTTTTTTATATCTTTTTGTTTTTGACTCTTACCCTATCTATGCATAATATCTCTTGCCAACCAAAATTTCCAATATCGTCACCATGATCACATACATGTCTTGGAACAAATCTGACCTACACATGCATCTATTAAGGAGTGGTGAAATTTATAAATTAGTTACAACTTTTATGTTCTTTGGGAGAAATGGGTAGGGGTTGTCATACATTGACAAAGCTTTTGTTAGGAACTTAGGATTAAGAAAGATAAACGATGACCAAGACGCAAATAAGAACACAAGGATTTACGTGGGTCACACGATCATAGTGGACAACCAGAGAGATTTTTATCATGCTTTTTGCTTAGGTTTGTAGAGATGCAAGAGATTTATTTATAATGACAAATGTTGACCTAGGACTGGCCATGACTCACAAGCCCAAAACGCATCCTATTTGTGGGCCAATGCTAAGTCTTCATAGCGGCAATGAGGTCTAATGATAGATTAGACTTAAAACTCAACATCGAAGACACTAAGGTTGTGCCACAACCAAAGATGATGGGGTGCGGCAAGTGCATCTGTTACATCAGAAATCTTCTCAAGACATGTGCTACTATTTGGTTTGCAATGTTGAATCACGAATGACTTAGAAAGTGAAGTTGATCATAATCTTGGCCCTTTAGATTGTTACATTGAGCATATGCAGTATGAGATGGAATCGAGCAGGGTTAGGACTAAGTGTGGTGATTTTTTGTATTGATTGATATAATATGTTCTAGATAATCAAGGAATCATTTTTTACGAATACCTAAAAGTTGGGATGACCTAACCAAGTAACCAATGATGTGAAAGCATGACATCATTTTTTTGAATAGAAATAGTGAAACATGACACTCCTAAAGGATTAAATTTTAAGCATGTTTGAGATAAGATTCGTCTCTCTTTAGCACTGCTAATCATCTTTCTGGTGCTAAAAACTTGAAATTTTCATACACTAAGAGAGAATATGGTATTTCACTTCAAGTATCTAGTAAGTTTACTAATATGTCGAGGTTTGAAACAAATAGCACAGAATCAAGGATTACATCCTAGAAATAATGATTGTACCCTTTATGACCGAGTCTGAACCATCTAATTAGGGCCAGAATTCCAAAAAAAAAAAAAAATTGATGTCTCATGTCATGTGATCTGAGGCCCAATAATCTACAATCTAAGATTTATTACCATGAGGATCAACAATTATAGCAGACAATACATTGCTATGTTGTGCCACCATAGTCATGTTTTGTTGTCGTAATCAATGCTCGGAATTGACCGGAAAGGGTATAAATTGAAAGAAACTTTCTACATAGTAGGACGAGATTAGGAGTTAACGATCGACTTGGAGAATCACTTGAGGAAGAAACCAATTTTGAGAAACTGCGAGTTTTAATTGTATCGTTCTGAGAATATATTAATTGAGCCGGCTGAGAAATCAATATGATTTTGAATCCGATTTAACTTGGGATCAGACCCTAAAGATTGACTGATAATTGTGGTTGCTCATGCACTGGCTTCTGGAATTGATGACAAATTCAATTCAACAAATAATACATAGTGTAATATTATAGTAATTTAGTTAAAAAATAGCCAACATTTTTAATCATTTTTTGATAAATGGTACTATGCATCAAATAGTCTATGAATACATTGTAAAATGTTAACGTGGCCACGTGGGTACTTTATTGCATATTATTTTTGGCGCTTGCCAGATCACTACTGAAGTTCATTCTTAAGGATTGACTCAATTATTAGGGAATGTCATATCTATTGTTTAAGGTACTTCCTTTTCCTCTCTTATCTATAGGGTTGCTGGTGGCTTGACGAGTGTAGATGATGCTAGAAAGTTGGTGTTAGGCTTACCATAACTGTCATGGGGGATTTCTAGGCATCGGCTAATAGGGCAGACTGCGGCACATCATTGTTTACTTTAGTGTTTTGTCGTATAAAACAAATTTTCACCGAGCTGTGATGTACAGCACTACAGCCTACAACTTTGTGCTACTATAATACTTGTATGTGCTTGTTTTATGATGTTCTGTATGTCTTCTTATGACATGCCATGTTTATTCTTTTTTTTTTTCTGGAGTTGGAAGGTCAATAATTGAAACATAGGTTGTGATATACTGATATAGCATGATGTCACTTATAATTTCAGTCTAATTTGCATACATTTATTACATTTTAAGCAGACTGTTGGCTTGATTGCTAACTTTATTTTTGTTAAGGTTTGCTGGCCTAGGAGCTGGGCTTGCCTGGGGAACTATACAGGAATCTGCTAAGAGACTTGTCTTTGGTACGGCTAATTCTCAAGAGAACCAGTATGCTATTTCTCCCTTTTTATCGGAGAAAAATGCAGAACGTCTGGCTCTCGCTCTATGTAGGATGCGTGGAGCAGCACTAAAACTAGGACAGATGTTGAGCATTCAAGATGAATCTCTTGTTCCTGCTCCGGTAAATTTCTCCTCCTCCTCCTCCTCTCTTTATAAGGCTTTCAAGATGAAAAGTCTTGATTCACGGGTTAGCAAGATTTTATTTTATCATACATGAGAAATAGTCATGGCAAATTAGGCCCTAAACCATGGAAACTAGCCAATATTGAGAAGGGTTACGCAGTTTCAAATTCGTCTGATTTTACTTCCAGTCCACATACTTTTTTTTCATACCGTAAAAGTCATTAAAGTTTTTAAATTTGTTCCACTAGATCACTGGTCCACCCCAGGTAAATGTGCTGAAGTGGCATCCACATGGCATAATTGATGATGTTAATTTTGTCTCAGATAGGTCATTGTACCTTTTTTTTTTTGTCTCATCCAGGTCATCAAGCTTTCAAATTTTGTTTCAGTCAGTTCATTGAAATATGTATGTCAGCAAAGTTTTCCACATAAATCCTTTAATCGCCTTGGTTTCCAAGAATGCTGCATATTCTGTTATTGTTTGTAATTCACTTTAATTCATTTAACTATGAATCATTTTTCCAAGAATGCTACATATGTGGAAAACTTTGCTGTAGCTGAAGGAATTATGTCGACTTAATCAATTGAAGTGAATCATGCAATACAGAATAGTTTCCAATAATGCTGCATATTCTGTTATTGTTTGTAATTCACTTTAATTGCCTTAGTTTCCAAGAATGCTACATCTGAATCACCGTCAATTACAGTAAATAATGTGGAAAACATGATAACTCAAACAAACTGAAGCATGATAAAAGGCAATTTCCATGCTATCCACATATTTCTTTGCTGACATATGTATTTAATTGACTAATTCCACATAACCACTTGCTGTTATGCATAGGTCACTTTAATTGCCTTAATACTCTGACCGACTCACCTGGCCTATACATGCCGCAGCAAAGTTTGTTTGAGTTATCATGTTAAAGGAATCATGTTTTCCACATAATTAACTTTAATTGACTAATTTCACACCACATCATTGATAATTCACTATATCATGTCTCAGTTTGTTTCAGTTATCATATTTTCCACATAATTCGCTGAAATTGCCTTAGCTAAAGTGGTTTTCCAGTTGCAAAAATACTGTCTGAAAGAACAAAAAAAGTATGCCTAAATGGGTCTAGATTAAATTATGCAGTATATTTAGAACATTGGCAAAAGTTGGTAGCTATTATGTTCAAATGAGATCCTATACTGAGTTTTAAAATTTTATATAGTTTTGATTTGGTTTCGATCGTTTCTGTTTTGTATTTTGTTATTGTAAAAGAGGGAAAAACGAGGACCGTACCAATATTGAACAATCAAACAATGATTCCAAGCAATTAACAATGTTATACATGAAGCAATATTAAATTATTTAGGCTTCAATTGACAATTATGATTCAATACGTGGTGGTTTTTAGTGTCATAGATGTTAAGCTTGTATGAGTCATATTTCAACTCGTAAGAGTTGAGTCCATTGGATACCCAAATCGATGGAACTCAACTTTGCATCATATTTGAATCCGTCCAGGCAATATGTATATAAGGTAGGGATTATATCGAAAATAATAGATAAACGACTTCATCATCTTCATCATCTTCATCTTCGGTTCTTCATTTCTGTTTTTTTGGAATTCTTTATAGTTCTGCAATCCGATGTTCATTTGCTTTGGTTGTTCGCATAAATATATTTTTCATTTTCTAGTGTACCTAATTTGGGGCTTGAGAATCTGATACGAAACAGAAACTTCTAATTGCTGAAAACAGAGTAATGGGTCTAATAATTCTGATATTGATAAGCTGAAAATATAGAACAGGAAGACAATTACAATTCCAGGGATTCACCCTCTCTCACAATCAAAAGATTGGAGCCCTCTCAAAGCACAAGCTAAGAGACTAACAAATTCCTAACAATATTTCTGCCTCCCTATTCTCTTTCCATTCTCCCTTATTTATAGAATTTCCAAATAACTAACTATACCTATTATTACTATAATACCCTCTTCTAGAATATACTAATAGACTATTACTATAATCCTATCAATACTCACCCCATCAAAAAGTCTTGACCTCAAGACTTGCTGTCAACGTCACAGCCCCTGCAGTTACTTATCTGATTGAGCCATCGCTGCAGGATCCAAAACTTCCTCTAATTGACGAAGATTCCCATGAACGTCAACATCTTCATCATCTCCCAATAAGAGAACTCGCAATTGACCATCTGGACATTTATGTGCAGGACCAAACATGTTTCCACATCGAAAACAGAGGCCCTTCTTACGCCTTTCCTCCCACTCTGAGCGTGTCAAAGAACGAACCCCTCTATCACGCTGAAACTTGGATGAATTTTCTGGAAAATCTTTTGACGAAGGATTCTGATTATAGGAATCAGATGCCCCGTTAGTAAACACCGTCTTTGAACCAGTGGGCTTAATAGGACCCAATTGATTAGGTCGATCCAACACAGAAACATTAGGAAGCCCACGAATATGGGATTGGCCCATTAAAGATCCACGGTCCATAATAGAATCGGTACCCAACCCACCCTGAGGATGATAGCGGAACCGAGAGATTCCAGCGTTCTCAGCAGAAGGGCGGATCATCGCCTCCACATCTTTGGCCAAATACATCGCATCCAAACGCGATTGAGGCCTATGAAGACGTACCCAACGCTTGACATCATCCTGCAGACCAGCCACGAAGTAACCTAGCGCCTGTGATTCAGAGAGCTTCGGAACCAAGGACAGAAGGTACTCAAAGTCATCAATATACTCATGGATAGAATCCAATTGTTTGATTGATGCTAACTGCTCAAATGGGTTTTGGATTTCGAGACCACTAAACCTCTGTAAAAGTTCAATCTGAAATTGCTCCCACGTTAAGGATTCATGAACTTGTTGAACAATTGTAAACCAGTGTTGTGCCACACCGGTCATACTTAATTGTGCTAATCGAATTCGAAGAGGAAGAGGAGTACCATTAATGTCAAAGTATAGTTTAGCTTTTTGAATCCACCCCTGTGGATCAAACCCATAGAATTCCGGTAGCTTAACCTTCTTCACTGCCCAAGGAAGAACAGCATCGAGAGGAGTTTGAGCACCACCAGAAGCACCAACCGGAGGAGTTTGGCCCCCTCCAGAACCACCACCAGACTCGAAAAACAATCCAGAAGCACCGCCACCTTCTGATTCTGGTTGCTTACCTTGCTGTTTGATAAAACTCATCACCACCTTGCGAAATTCAACAGACTCTAAACGATCAGCTTCTAAGGATTTCAGAGTGGACTTAATTTCTGTGACATCAGATTGGATGTGACGAATCTGTTCGTCATGCTGATCCAAACGAGATTGGAGGGAAGATAAACGAGTCTCCATTGGGAAAAAAAAATCAAATGAAGAACAGCTCAGAACCGAGAGTAGAGACAGAAAGGGCAGGTCGGACCAATGATACGAAACAGAAACTTCTAATTGCTGAAAACAGAGTAATGGGTCTAATAATTCTGATATTGATAAGCTGAAAATATAGAACAGGAAGACAATTACAATTCCAGGGATTCACCCTCTCTCACAATCAAAAGATTGGAGCCCTCTCAAAGCACAAGCTAAGAGACTAACAAATTCCTAACAATATTTCTGCCTCCCTATTCTCTTTCCATTCTCCCTTATTTATAGAATTTCCAAATAACTAACTATACCTATTATTACTATAATACCCTCTTCTAGAATATACTAATAGACTATTACTATAATCCTATCAGAATCCGTCTCTTGGTTTCTGCGTTGGATGTTAAATACATTAGATACAATGTAATCTTGATTATTATTATTAAGAAAAACCGTCTCTTGAACTCTTGGTTGTTAGTGGTTCTTAATTAGATGTTAGGCGGTTAGGTGTAAACATTTTATGATGTAATATAAATATTTGAAGTATATGTTTAACTCTTATTCTGGAACATGCGGATCTTCCTCTTTGGTTTATGATTCTGAATTTTAGATCTAATATTTCTTGTAGATCTTGGCTGCTCTGGATATTGTTCGTCAGGGTGCTGATGTGATGCCCAAAAGCCAGCTAAATCAAGTTTTGGACTCTGAATTAGGCCCCAACTGGTCATCCAAGTTGAAGAGCTTCAACTATGAACCACTAGCTGCGGCAAGTATAGGCCAGGTGAGTCAGTCGGAGTTGATTGAATGTTTTTTATGATGTTTCAGTTTGTTTGAGTTATCAATTTGTTACTTGTTCAGTAAGGGGTCTTTAATCAGCTTGGACAATTGGGAGGGTCAGGGCCCAAAAATGTTATGTAGTTAACATATTGTTGGTTATAAGTTTGTTCTATTTGGTATTCTGGAATCTGGATTCTTTTTCCCTGTGCATTACTTCTCCCACATTTAATCCTTTCCAATTGCATGGACATTACGTATCTCTTTCATTTGGTAACATTACCAGTGTAATCGGTTAGTCATTAGTGTGGCGGATCCAGAAAATCTTTACATTGGGGGCATCACTTATACCGGGTATTTATTGTTTCGGTTTTTAGGTTCCTCAAGTGAATTGTCAAGTAGGGTTTTTTACTTTAACTATGTTTTCCACTATGTTCATTTTATTTATCCGAGTATCTGTAACAGCCTAACAATTTCAATCAAATAAAATTTAACTAAATACTAAATCCCAACAATTTAACCAACTAATAAACCGTAATAAGTAATATAACAGTCAACTATGTTAAATAGAAAACATTTTAACATATACTCACAATTCGAAAATCAGAAAACCAAATAATTTAAAAATCAAGTTAGCGATTTGCCAAACATTGGGTGACCTTTCTCCCACCTTCTCCAAGTGAATCCGTCCCTGTAGGTTAGTCTTTGAGTTACAATTCGAATAATACTAATTTGTAGATTAAAATAAACCTTCTATTTAAATGAGAAGAGATGAACACATAGGCTTTGGAACACAAATAACATCATTCCATGCTCTTCTATTTGAAGACAATTCTTAAGATATAGTTTGCTTCTTCTCCAATTATAGGAGTCCTATATCTCGTAAAACCATCCTTATGATTATACTGGTCTTCCCCGTGCACAGATGAGTCACCATCAAGTGGTGTGGAGTTAGGTCATGTTTGTTTACCTCTTAATGGAATCATTAAGAGGTCATTTTACATTTGATTATTTGAATGACTTCTTAATGGTTCCATTAAGAAGTAAACAAACCCCCCCCTTAGTCTCTTCAATTAAAGTCACCCAAACCCTGTTGGGTGTCCAGTTGTCCACATTCTAACATTTGTAGCCATGCACTTGGCTATTATGATGCCAGCCTGAAAGGGAGTTATGGCCTGGTGATGCATGATTTGACACATCTCGTGTTCAAAAACAAAAAACCTAGCAGATCCAAAAATAATGAAAAATGACGATACATATGTTCAACAATTATGCATGCATTATCAACGGAAGAAAGTAAAATTAGCAGATCATTTGTTTCTAATTGGGGGAAGCCCATACTAAAAAATTGCCTGAAAAATGAATCTGTTGCATTCCAAATATTTTGATATAATATTTCATACAAATTACGACTAGATTTAACAACTAAAAATCTAGACAACATATAACATAGAGGCAATAACAGAAATAAAAATCTACCGCAACTTTCATAGTTGCAATTGGTATTACTACAAAACAAATAACACAAGTCTATGTAATATAACATATCATAGAAATAACACAAGTTTATTTACTCAAACTAGAAAAGAAAGAAGCGACTGAGTGCAATAAGAGTGTTCAGGCTTTTGATCAGGTGAGGAGGATACAGTGTGGAATCGTTGATTTATAAGCTCATTTTCTTTTTTGGGTTGAATATAATGAAAAAGTACAGGAGGCTGTGCTTCGTTCCTTGGATTGATGCGCGCACCTCGGTTTGCCTTGTCATCACATCATAATGGGGCTAGCTGGCTTCAAGCTTCATTTCTAAGAGAAAACAAATAAAGAAATAATACCATGGCTGTACGGACCTCTCCTCTCTCCCTCTCTACTTTTCCTTCCAATTTGTCTTTTTCTTTTAGCTGTTATCGTTCCCTACAAGTTCTCATATTCAAGTTGATAGGGGCCGGGACAAATATACATGGAATTTGAACCATAAATTATATAACAAACAATAATCAATAGTTTAATGAACAAGATTATAATTAATGACCTATATATAAGAGATTGGTCAACTCTCTCTTAGATAGTCTACTTTTGAGAGGTAGACAACTCGTCTAAGATGTTTAGTCACTTGGTATTATTTGATAATGATCATAAGCATGCATTACTCATTCCCTATCCCCTCTATTTATCTACTTTAAATCAAAATACCAAGACTAATCTTCATTAACTATTGCATGTTGAATATATATGTACTAAAAGAAATTAATGGGCTCACTTTCTAAAATGGTCGAACTCGAACCAGTTCTGGATCTGCATTTGTTGTAAAAGATTTCTGGGTATTCATGCTTGACATTTAAACATTGTTTGTTACATATGCATTGACATATATTTCTCAAGTTTTGGTGCTTATAGTCTGAAATGAATTTCTAGGTGCACCAAGCTGTTACCAAGGGTGGTTTGCAAGTTGCAATGAAAATTCAATATCCTGGTGTTGCAGATAGCATTGACAGTGACATTGAGAATGTAAAATTGCTTTTAGATTATACGAATCTTATTCCGAAGAATTTGTATCTGGACAGAGCTATGAAGGTAACTTTCTGATTACAAGCTTGCATGGTATAATTATTTCACCAGGTTACTCAAAATAAAAACTTATTTTCAATTTATTTATAGAACACTTCTAATTCATCCAATGGGATATTAATTTATAACACCATCAATAGGAAAAAGGGCACACTTGGTTGGATTTTAGGATGTTACAATATGCACTATTTCGTAACTCTCTTATCTGATCATTGTGTTGTTTAGGAGCTTGGAACTTTGCATACCTAAGTGAGATTTCCATTCAAGATATTCGTAGTCATTTGGGACACCCCTCTTTGGAAAGTCTAAAGAAATATTAGTCGGTACTTGAGTCAATATCTTCATTGCATTGTGAGTGGTGTCAAGTGGGTATACATACTCATGCGCCTTATCCATCTCATTAGACTAGATGTACTCCATTGTAGTTCAGTTTAGAGGGTGTTCCTCTGTAACTTGTATAAGATACAAAGGCCTAATGTAATCGGTTTTATACAACACATTCAATATACAAAAACCTTCTTTGATTTGACTTTGTATCTGAGCCAAGGCACCTTAAAACCTACCCACAGATAATTTGCGGTTACCAAACCCTTGCATCAGCTAGAGTACCGACCCAAGTTGCCTCTACTATTAAACCCTAGCTGTAGCTTCACGTCGTCAACCATAACCACAATACCACCATTTGAAGTGCCTTGCTTCACCGACATTAGTGCAACAAAATATCCTATGCATAGCTGTTTATGCGCCCACTTGCCACTGCTATCCTTGTTGGAATTTACAAAGTTACGGCCAAATCCCCTTCACATGGTGCGTTTCACACAATAATTGTTGAGTTGTGGAGACTGATTGTTGCCGAAGGATTATCTGCCGTTATAAAATCTTCGCATGGGTTCCACTAGTGCGGTCGTGGATGTAGGTCATTCTTGGACCAAACCACGTAAATATGAGTTCTTATTTTTTCTGAGTTTGTGTGTGTGTGTGTGTTTATTTTCTCGTGTGCTGTTTTCTCAACAATAAGTTGGTCAATTTCGATCAAAACCCATCTTTCAAATCAACTGCCACTGCTTAGTCGCTCGCCTCTACTTTCACTTGTTGGCAGTCGCAGTACCTTAAAGCAAGTACCATGGCTTTACTTGTCTCCTTCACCATGGTGGATAAAACATCTCCTAACTTCAACAAGTTTGCCTTTATGGTAATTCCCACCAACTGTGGTTGGTAGAAAGCCATGATACAACCACGAACCACCTTTTTGGATACATGGACAATGCAATTCTTTGCTCGTCCGCTGACGCTGACACAAACTGAAGCTAACTCTCCTTCACAAGACAACCTTAATTTTCTGATTTGGATTTCCAACAAAGCGCACATCCTTATGCTGATTATCTTCATCTCTAGAGCCTCTTTTTGCCATGTTTAGGGCGTTACTGCTTGTTATCTCTAGCTACCCCTAGAACGGGGCCTATGCACTTCACACATCCTTTAGACAATATACATTGAAGACACTGCATGAGATTGAGATAAAAATGTGATGAAAACGCATATGCGTATAAGATATTCTCATGCTTGCTTCTTCTGGTTTTTTGGGAAGAATATACTGGTCTTAAATCCAACATCAATGCACTGCTAGGGTTTATCTCGTCACACAAACGTAAAGTAGTAAACAAAGGAACACGTGACATTACGTGGTTCGGTCGATGATTTGACCTACGTCATGGGGGCAACGTTTTCGTATTATTGAGGTAATAATGAAATACAAGTACAAGAGATTAATATATAGAGGAAAAACATTTAGGTAATCTCCTAATTTAGGCAACACAATCAGGGTTAGGGCCGGCTGCCCCCTCCCCCTTTTTCCTCCTCTAAACGAAGCCTACACCTCAACATGCACATCACTTTCTGATATTTTCACAGAACTCCATGCTCCTCTCAGTGATTGCGACTACATGCTCAAAAAGACCCATGTCTCTAACACATCTACTCCTCGATCATTTTTAATTACTAATGGCGATCTTGGTAACTCCCTCCACTTCCGATCACCAGCCATCTTTGCTCAGATTGTTTCTCACATAAGCTATTGCATCACACTCTCAAGCCGTCTATGGTTCTCGCCAGTTCACCAATAATTGTAATCATCGACATGGGAATGTCTTCAAATATTACCGGTTCTTGAACTTTAGTGGTTCTTCTCACCAAGGTTACAATGGATCTAAAACTGTTTCTTTTGAATTTTTGAACTTCCACTGTTTTCTAAACTCCAACTGCTTTCTGATTCCCTATTAATTTCTAAGCCCCCACTGTTTCCTGAAAGTTCCCTATTGGCAATGTCTTCAAATACAACTCGTTCCTTTTGGACCAATTTCTATGTTGACTTAGACTATGTTGTTTGCTTATCTTGTACTTCACATTTTCACTGAAGGTAACAAAACTTCTTATTTGTTGTGTTCATTTATATATCATAACCAATGAATAAGCATTTATTGGCTTTCACATCAAGCTTATCCGTGTCAACATCTTGTATGAGATACTTCCATGTCTGCATTGCCATTTTTCTTTGGGAATCTTGAATCCCAACAGAACTCCGAGTCCATGATTATTGAGGTATGTTGTGCTTAAAATGTCTGCCTAGATTTACCTCAAGTCCCATACTCTTTCCCCTTCCATTCTACACCCTGGAACTAAATATAGCATCTTGATCCCATTCTCAGCACAATAGTCAGCTAGTGTAATACCTGTTCACTTTCACCATCATTGTTAGACTTTAAATACTTAACCATTATGTTAGTTTCATTTTCAATGAAAACTTGTCACTTTTTGGAGGTAGTAAAACACATCATTTTTTTATATAAAAAATGTAGGCATAGCCGCATAGGTAAGGACCAAACCCAATTTTTAGCTTTCGGTGTAGTCCTAGATATTACGTACAAATTCATGAAGTTGATGAACCCAACACATGAGTAAGCCTCACGTGGTTCCTGCAAATTGACTTTAAAGCTATCATCTTCATAAAATTGGCGAACCCAACACATCGTTAACCAAAATTACCCCTTATAGGTCTGCTTTTTCACACCACAAGCTACTACTAAACTTCCTTTACGTTCCCTGGTCACTAAATCGTGCTATGGGAATTGTCATCCTCTGTAAGCTTGGAATATACCACACCTTTTTCAGTATCGAATGCCTAAGTGCCTTGTGCATCTTGGCCATAGTTTGTCATGCGTATAGGTGGTTGAATGAGTGGAGTTGTGATTGTGATTAATTTGTGTTTGATATGCATGGTCATTGGTCAATTGGCTTGGTATGAAAGAATGGGGCAAGAATCAAGAAGAAAATTTAGACAGTGTTGGATCTTACATAAGAAGCTTTTACTTTTGTTGAATAGCATCTGCTGAATCACAGATCAGCACTAGGGATACCAATCACAATCAGGCATTCATGCATGTCATAGAGTTGCTGCACCTAGTCTTGCTGAATTTCCTTATGCATTCCCAATTATTTCCTTCTATCATATTAGACGCTTCAATAATGTTTATGATATATAATAATTTAAGTCCTAAAATGCATATTTGTTACAAAAGAATTTGTTATGAATCTGAAACCCTTTACAGGTGGCGAAAGAAGAGTTATCACGTGAATGCGACTATGAGTTGGAGTTGTCAAATCAGAAAACATTCCGCAGATTGCTATCGGATGTAGAAGGGTTTTATGTTCCATTGGTGGTAGAAGAGCTATCAAGTAAAAAAGTTCTTACTACGGAACTTGTTCATGGTAAAGTATAGGGTAAAGGAAAAACTTTTGATTATGCTTTTCTCTGAGGTCTTAAGGAATCGTGAGGGCCAACTTTTGATTTTGTCTTATCAATAATACAATTTACAAACTGTGAATTGTTTAATGAACGGCAGAACTTATTATATTTTAGTATCACAGTTCACAGTATATATAACTTATCTAAATCATATTTTGTTTTCGCACAATGGCATAAAGGTGGCTTTGCTACATTGTAGGCGCAGGATCAAGCCTGCACGCCTTCCTTTCCTCCCTTCTACAATACGTATTTATCATTTTGATTTTTGATTTTTGAATTTGTTGAGCTTTGGTGTCTTTTCCCTTTTGTTTTAGTTTGTGATATTTTTGTTTTTTTTTTTTTTTTGTTTTGTTTTGTTTCATTTTAATTTTAACTTTTCTATTATTTAAATAACTAATTGTTTTTTTGCATATGATTTACTTGATATTGGATTTTTACATAATTTAAATTTAAATATTTTAAGATCTTAGAGATCATTTATCGTTTAACATTTATTTATATAATAAAATTATTTTTATAATATGTTGTATTATGTATCTTTTTTAATCATTCGTTATAAACCCTAATAAAAAGGAAAACTTGTTTGCTATTTTGATTAATAATGAAAGATTAACAGTATAAACCTTTAAGAAATTGATAACTTATATAAAATATTGCGTTAAACGTTAAAAAATGTAGTTTAATGCTATGAACGATAAAAAATAAATGATTGTTGTCATCCTGCCGTAGGTCATATGTATCTATAAACGTTAAATATTAGATTATCCTGTGTATGGTTGTTATTGTTATCCGTCCCTAAGTATCTATATATGATAAAAAATAAAGGTTTAATGCTGTAGAAGTTGGAAAAAAAAATAGGCTATTGGTATGATTGTAAAAAAAGTAAAAATATTGCTACTTTTTTTTGTTTACCACTATTAAATTTTATACCTTCAAACCCTGGTTAGTATTATTGTCCGTCATAAGGTCTTGAGTAATTGTCAGGACCTGGTCTTGTATATGTAGTTGCTTAAACTATGCTTTTCTCTGTTAGGTAATGTACTTGTTTTGTGGTTTAAAACTTTATTATATTTTTTCTGGTTAAGTATTAGGTAAAGGAAAAATCATGTGATGGACGTGGCTGTCCAAGGATGGGCTTGATCAGAAATAAGACTGAGATTAATGTATCTATTGAAGAGAAGTTGAGGGAACAGCGTACAAAGTTTGGCATTCATTTAGATAGATGCATGATGAGAGGGAGAACGTCGGGGGGGGGGGGGGGGGGGTTGTTTTAATGGCTGGAGTGGGGTGGGGGTATTAGAAAAGGTTATGCTGTTGAATTAGGCTTATGGTAAGCTTGGGGAAAGCATTCATGGAAAATTTACACTTCTGGGTCTTTAAAATATGTTTTTTGGATGCTAAAGGTGAACAGATGCAATTCATTAATCCCTTGTTGTTATATGCTTGATTAAGTATATGTAATTTCTGACTGTTACTTGTTTATAAGAGAACCCAACTTATTTGAGATGGAATTCTTGTTGATCATTGTAGAATTACGAACCAGAAGAAAGGATACATTGCTTTTTTTGTTCTCTTTTAATTTTCTATGTTAAGGGTGAAATAGTCGAGAGTTTCTTTTTCCTCATGAGCTTATGATGGAAGTGTTATGCTAAACTGTGTTGCTAGTGTTTCTCGTTTGCGTAATCTTTTCTTGTAGCTTCTTTTAATAGGTGAAAGAAAAGATGATCGTCATATAAATGAGTATTGTATTTGGGTTTGTGTTCTTTTTGGCATTTTTTATAGATACTTCTGATTGGCCACTAAATTTGCATAATGTTTGGAGTTCCTAAATATACAGGACATTTTTTTGTTGTCGTACAGGAATTGCTATTGATAAGGTTGCACCTCTGGATCAAGAGACCCGTAATTATGTTGGGAAAAAGTTGCTTGAACTTACATTGATGGAGCTATTCGTCTTCAGATTCATGCAGGCATGTTGTTTCTGCACTTGTATATTCATTTCCTTCAAATGTAGTTTCCACATATTCTTTTTTCATTATGAGGTACGAGTTCATGCATTTTGCCGGAAAACATGTACTGAAAAAACATCTTGTAAGATGACTGGTTAAATAATGAACTGCTTGTCACATTATTTTCATTATCTAGTTCCACTTCAATTTCATTTTACACTAAACTCATCCCTACACACACACACACACACTATATCTGTTTGTGTTTGTGTGTGAGTGAGTGAGTGGTTCAGGTGAGAAGAATCTTAAAGAGAGAAAGGCGAGAAGAATATATATGTATATACACCAGTCTAGACGATTTTTTTTAATATTTTTTTATCTTCATGTATTCGTTAACATTATAAACACATATGTATAAAAATTCACATGTTTTTGAGTTTTCTAAGTCTATGAAACGAGCCAAATGACTACGTGAATGAATGAAGAACTCTGTGAATGTATATAATGTTAATATATACATGAGTATAGAAAAAAATTTAAAAATCGGTTAGACTGGTACGTCTACAGCACCCTGTGAAAACAATAGTACTTTGTTGATCCTCTCTCAATGATTACTATGCGTTCTCAACGATTCTCACAGTTAGTTGCATTCTCAGTTTCTCACTAGATCTATCTATCCCCCACATATATATTTATGTGTGTATGTATGTACTATGTATGTGTGCACTGCACACGTAATGAAAAGAGCTTTATACTAAATGTAAGTATTTGTTATTTGTGTGTGTGGGTATGTATGTATGTATGTATGTATTATATGTGTGTGCACCCGTGATGACAAGAGCTTCATAGTTACAGTGTTATGACTTATAAGCATTTGCTATTTTAATCTTCATAATGATGGTGTTGACTGTGGAGTGTGGACAATTAGTCCTATCAGTACCCTTAAATTTTTTTGCCCCTCATATTGTCATCTTGTTTGTCCAATGCAGACTGATCCTAACTGGAGTAACTTTTTGTACGATGAGTCTACACGCCTAATAAATCTCATTGACTTTGGAGCAGCTCGAAACTACCCTAAGACTTTTGTCGACGATTACTTGAGGATGGTGAGTTTTCTTCACTATTGGTCTTGGCTTTTGTCATTATGGTTTTCATTTTATGTTTATAAGGTGTTAAGGGCTTCAAACAGATGTTTATAAAAGTAAGTTAAATAACTAGAAAGTATTGTAGTGATCCTGGGTTGGGGCTGCTTTTCACTTAGGCATATTAATTCTTAAATCGTTTCTCCTCTTAAACCAGAGGCTGCAATAGTAGATGGGGACTTTTTATTGGTTGTCATTGGAGAATGTTCATGGCATCAGCAACATTAAGAATTATGACCTTCCAATTTTGTCCTATAAATCATTCTTGCTGAAGTTTTCATGCCCGGAAAATGACCATGGCATCAGCAATATTAAGCATTATAATGGTTAAAGTGTTAAACCTTTACTAATCATCTGCCTTTGCTTTTGTTTAAGCATAATGTTAAAGCAGCGCCTCAACAAGTTATAACGGTTAATAATTGAGGACTCTAATGTATACATATTTCGTCAAGCTAACGTGTACATGACTTGCAAATTGCATGATAATGGAAGTTACAAACAAAATTTGTCAAATGTTGCGTGCTTACTCGTAAAATTGATTCATGTGACGTCATTGTTGGTCTATACATATCGAGTCACTGTTGAAATCATTAGCCAATATAAAATGCTAGGATGCAATTTTCCATGTTTCCAAATGGTTGTCATTGTGTGTGTATATTGATTTAAGTTCAAAAGAGTACCTCTAATATTTAAATTTTTTTCTTCCATAATCATGCTTGCAAAAATCACAGACAAACACACCTTGGAACTATGCGAAAATGTTTAGTATATGATCGACCATTTACGTTAAATATGTGTCAATGATCGATCATCCACACAATTTTTCATACACTCACATGAATTTATCTTAATGCATGTATGGTCATTTTGGTGAACATTCTTATATTATTAGTTTATACATATGTATAGGTAAAAAAATTGAAATTTTTTTAAAAGGTATTCTTGGTATACTGGATATTGAGAGTTACTTTATTGAACGTAAACCTATATATATGGAGGGGGTCAGTTGTGATACATTTAGAAATTGTGAATTTGAACCATTCCCAATTGTAATAGATTCGATTTTGATGTATAATTGCTGCCTTGCATTTTAATGAGGTGAATATTTTTAATCAGGTTGTTGCTTGTGCAAATTGTGATCGGGAAGCTGTAATTGAGATGTCCCAGAGGCTTGGTTTCTTGACAGGAAAGGAATCCGAGATAATGTTAGAGGCTCACGTTCAGGCTGCTTTTGTTGTCGGGTTGCCATTTGCAAATACTGGGGGCTATGATTTTCGCGCTAACAGTATAACTCAAAGCTTATCAAACATTGGTGGAACGATGTTGAGGCACCGATTAACACCACCACCCGATGAGGCCTATAGCCTACATCGGAAACTTGCTGGTGCTTTCCTTGCTTGCATCAAGATTGGGGCAGTGGTGCCTTGTCGGGACCTTCTACTCCAAGTATATGAAAGTTATCAGTTTGATGAATAGAACTTTAGGTCTAAGGTCCTGTTTGTTTACCTTTTAATGGAATCAGTAAAAAGTCATTTTATTTTTGAATGACTTCTTAATGATTTCATTAGAAAGTAAACAAATACATTTAAGTATCATTTATTGCTAAAGTGTAATAAGTAAATACGATAGATGAGCTTATATATGGCCATACCTTGTAACACCGTACGTGTCCTTGATTCATATATACGTAGAGGAGTCATAGACGGTTCATCGGGGTAAACTTATTACAGGGAACAACACAATCATTTGGTATACACATTATTCATAGATCAATTGTAGATTACTCTGTATCAAGAATATTTATGGATTTTGTTGTAATAACACTCACAAATGTAACATTTATTTAATAAATAAACATCCATGATCACAAAATATTTACATAAATAAACATCCATGACTTACATGATCATTATAGTTAATTTTAATATTGCCTCTAATATCCTAAATTGTTTTCATAGGCTAAGTTTACATGCATGTCCGTTTACGTGTTTTGTGAATTCTGCATTCATAAGTTGGTTGTTGCTTTATCTTTCCTTTACAGGTCATAACTCATAAACATGGGTTACACATTCCTCATGCCGGATGTCATGTATGTAACATAGTCGATCCACCGTGATGGAAGCAAGACTGTCGACATCTACCTTTCTTTACCCGTTTATATATTATGTGACTTCTGCCAGTCATAAGATGGTTGTTTTATCTTTCCTTTACATGTCATAACTCAAACATGGGTTACACATTCCTCATGTCGGATGTCATACATAATTAATCCACTGTGATGGAAACAAGACTGTCAACATCTTTCTTTCCGTATTCCATTTGTGGTTTTTTGTTGGTCATCACAAATTACATCCCAAAAAATATGGGTTAATTTGAACATATACTTTTCCAAAATATTTCTAAAGTAAGTTGGGAAATTGGCCAATAAATGTGACATAAAATATAAAGATATTAGTTTGGGTTTTAGTGTTCTATACCAAATGGTATATGTGTAAAAAGGAAATATTCTACCATATTCACATGTAAACACAACTGTAATCATCTATGCCAAAGTTGTGCAGAATATCAAAAGTCCAATGAGCCTTTAAAGAGCTCCATGCTTTAAATGAACCTGAAAATTTACACAAAATCACTTTGATTTTCTTAAGTACTATGATTCTCAGAACCGATATGAATCTAATATCTAAAGATACAAAAACAGTGTCACATCGAGATTACTTTTGACAACTATATATCAAGGCTATATTTGTTTACCTCTTAACGAAATCATTAAGAAGTCATTCACTTCTTAATGATTCCGTTAAGAAGTAAACAAACACCCTCTAAGTGATCTTTGTGATTGGTCAACCCAATGCTTGTTTTTTAACATGATATGTGAGCTTAATGCATTGAATGTCTATATATGACTCTATGAATATTATAAAAATGCTATGAAGTTTTGTATATGTTTACCAAAAAATATGCTACAAATTGCTCATGCAATTTATTTCCCTTATTATGCATTTTTTTCATCTAAGGCCCAAGGGATTTGATTCGTTTTCATAGTTTTTCAATGCATGTTGATTCTCTATTGAACATGCACACACAAATGAAAAAGCTAAATATATCTTGAGAAGTATGAAGAGCACTGTAATTTTTTTTTTGACATATTGATTTTTTTTTGAATATATTAATAATGAATCATAAATTCCAGATCAAATAAATCAACGATTCAATACTTTTTTGCATTAATTCATTAGTTTTTTGAATTTATAAATATTGAATCACAAATTTAATATGTACAATATTAGTGATTAAATATACAAAATTTGTGAATCACATTGTTTCTTACATTTCTCAAAATATATAGGGTTGAATACCGGTAAGAATCGTTCTTACCGAGAGAAACCTTAAAATGAACAAATTTTAAAAAAATTCACAAATATGAAAAACAAGTCACACACTTATAATGAATTTATATATATTGTAACACCCCGAATCCGAGCAGGTACGTGTAATTATCCTATTGACTAATTATAATAGTGGTTATTGCGTTGGTCCAATTGCGTCCCGTATAGTGGATTATACGTGTCGGGACGGGGAATTACGTGGATTCGGGATATAATTTTAGTGGATAAATTATAAATATGGATTCACGAGATTAAATGAGATTTAATGATATAAATAGTGGATTTGTGATATTGGGGTCCGGTATCGGTGTCGAACCCGCGATATAACGGGATCCGTTTATGTGTTATATGTGTGTGTGACGTGCATCCTTATCCTTCTTTTGTGCAATTTCAAGGGAAAAGTGTGTGTGTGTGAACTTATTCTGCTGGAGCTTCAAATTGGATCCAAATCAAGTGATCAAAGGTGTTAAAAATCAGATTGAAAGCCTCCAAAGTGTGTTCTTGAGTTTAAGGTAAGAATTTCTCCAAATTAGATGTGATTTTGTGTGATAAACATTGTGATATGTTGGGAATTGGTGTATATATGTGTTAGAAGTGTTTTGGTATTAGTTTTGGTGAATTATAGTTGCTGGAATCGGGTTAGGGGGATGAGTTCATCCCTGGACAGAACAGAATCAGAAACAGGGGCCTGCTGTTCGACGCGAGCGCGGTCACGACGCGCCTAGCGCGGGCGCGATGTTCTTGCTGAGCGCGGGCCGCGATCGCGCCAGTGCGGCCGCGATCCGGTCCAGGGAGCTTGGGTCGGTTTGGGCTTTAGGGGTCCGTTGGGCTGTTTTGTGGAGTTCATTTGAGTATATTATCAGTTATGAGATAATTGAGATTAATCTGGGAGAATTAATTTGTGTACAGGGATTATCAGAGACTGTCACGGGCCGGGTTCGGATTGATCAGTTAGGGAGATTGTGCAGGGTGATCCAGGTGAGTACGCGAGACTTTTTCAAAGACTAGTCGCTGTCTTTCGAGTCTTTTGTGTTAGTGTTTCATATGTGATTATATGAATTGTTCGGGCACTGCGAGCTGCCCCTCAGGTATGATCATTCTTTCTTTATATGTGTTATATACTTGAGATCCATTATAGTATATCGCGGTGGATTATCGCGGGAGCGGTGTAGCTCTGTTTAACCCTGTGTAGGGTTCCCATATATATATATATATATATATATATATATATATATATATATATATATATATATATATATATATATATATATATATATATATATATATATATATATATATATATATATATATATGCGACCGTTACTTCTGTTAGCCTCCGCGGGCGTGGATTGGCTCCAGGGGGGAGGGATTCCCAATTTGAGATGGGTATCTCTTTCTGTATTTGATCTCTAGAGTCTCTGATTAGAGACTCGCTGGCATGTGTTATGCCGTATAGTGTAGGACTGCCATGTGATATGCGATATGTGATTATGTGAACTGTGCAGTGTCTAACCCTTGTGTACTCACGAGCTGCGAAGCTTACGTATTCGAGTATGATGTGTGTATCAGGGGAACCGAAGATAGGGCCGCCAGCTCCCGAGCGGAGATAGGAGCTTGACTTGCTGCGATCGAGGGATTCTACTTTTGTTATCTGTATGTGTTCCTTGTTCTGTTGGGGAAACTTTGGAACAAATGATACTGGATTCGTATGTGAATATTTGGGTCCGGGTCGGGATTTGTATGTCGGGTCGACTTTTGGATATTGACTATGTTGTGTAAAATGTTTTAATTAATCAGTGTTTGTGTAAACCTAGACATTGTGATATGGATTTTGATTGCGTTAATGCCACCTGTGTATTGTAAATGACGTGACTTTTAGCTGGGTTAAGAGGGTGTTACATATATATATATATATATATATATATATATATATATATATATATATATATATATATATATATATATATATATATATATATATAATGAGAGAGAGAATCTTCACAGAACCTAAATTTTGTGTAGAACTACATAATCAACATTCAACTTTAAATTACATAAGAATTATTAATTTTTTAATAAAACGATCATAACATTAAAACAACAATTTTTTCTTATTCGAAACATGACTGATTATTTTACATTTTTAAGATTTTTATTTGAATATTCGACATTGAATATTCTATATTGAATCTTCTGAATTTAACATATTCAACATCGAATTCAACGTTATAAATTTTAATATTCAACATCGAATATTGGTTTTACAATTTTACATCAAATTTAGATTGCATTGAACTCAACCTTATATACATACATGCAAACATACATACATACATACATATATACATAGACGATCTTTTATGGACACTTAATTCGTTATGAACATGGTGAACAATCATAACATGACTTGAATCCTATGAGAATATATATATATATATATATATATATATATATATATATATATATATATATATATATATATATATATATATATATATATATATATATATATATATATATATATATATATATATATATATAGGTTCAAAAGGGTACCACTTGAAATCAAGTATATCCGAAAGTATCACCATTAAATAGTTTTTTTTTTAAATTATGTTTAAATTAACATTACATACATGATATGTGAATTTCATGTATATTCACACATTCTACACCACTATTAAAGATATTTTTTTTGAATTTTTTTGATAAACATATTCTAATTAACATTACAATGATGATATATAAATTTCATGTACATTCACACATTCTAAGTGCATAAAATAATGCATCACATTAGTGTACGTTCACATATATGTAAATTTATGTAAATGTACGTTTATATTATTTTTAAGGAAGGAGATGTGAATGTATCTGAAATATGCATATCATCTTTATAGTGTTAATTAAATCTTTTTATAAAAAAATTTAAAAACTTTTTTTTAAAGGTAGTACATTTTGGTGCGATGAAGTGATACTCTCTCGAACCACGCACATATAAAGAAACCAAGTTAGGCTAGTTGATTCATGTTTATAATTTGAAACTTGTTTTTATTGTTAGTTTTTGTGTTGTGTAAAACAAATAATATGTTTACACTATAAGATATTTGTTTATGATGGTTGTCCAGTTATTCTATTAAATTTCTTAGCAGATGTTGAACAGAATAAAGAATGCACATCATACCGAAACAAAATGACTAGTTGCACAATCAACATTTTTTTAAATTGTTACACTACAAATCAAGTTATTTGAAAGGACTTATTGACCACATATTGAACACCAATATCAAAACGTCTACTATAGTTTACGTTTTGTATCTTTCCATATTTGTAAATAATTATTCCCTTTAAAAATTGTGGTACTTTTTTCTTCAAATTATCTCATAAACTTTTGTGTTTGTGCTATATTTGTGAAGATTGACCACATGTTTTAGGGACCATTTTTGAGTTCTTCCAACTTTTAAGAGACAAGAGTAATCAATTTGGGCTATGAGTGAAGATTGGTTAAAAGTTAAGGGACTACTTATGTAATTTTTGGTTGCATCATTCACACATCACATGTGCGTCAGAAACCACCTTTAGAAATTAGTAGATATCGAGTAGGGTTTACATCACCTCCCACTCACATTTAATATTTTTACTTTACATTTAGTATTTTTATTTTATGTTAATAGGAGGTGATCATAATTTTATATAAAATAATTATATATCTATGTATTCTTATCAAATTTATATCATCTTTATATTTTACTCTCTGAAAACAAAAGATATGATAGTCATTTTATATAAGATTGCTGTGTATTATAGAAGTGTTATTATCTTTACATTTTACCACCCCCAAATAGGAATAGAAAATTCATTTTATATGAGATTGGTCTTTATGATAACTTTTTGTTGTACAAACCACCTCCCTTATTTGATTATGTATTATTATTTGCACATTTATTTTGAGAGAAGGAAGTGTGTAGGGTGAGAAGGAGAGAAAATATAGAACTTGAAACTGGGGTGTAATCGAGTCAACTTGCACTCTATTTGAGATTTCCTAGAAAAATATTCAAACTCGACTTGTTGTAAATCGGGTCGATCATAAGCTACTCTAATCGTTTGTGAAGTGAAGCTCAAAATTTAAACTACTCCATTTGTGAGTCTCGTGGCCTAATACAACTTCTGTTTATTTACATTTTTACCATTTCATACACAGTGAGTTATTAAGCTATCAGTTTATATAATTTTAAGTATTTTTCATTAAATTTTCAAGTCATGCCGGGTCGAGCTCCAGTATATCGGTTGCTTTATCTAGGCTATGGAGCTTCTCCACATACATTGTAAGAAATAATTACTATACATGCTACATATATAAAAACAAAAACAAATAATAACATGAAGTGGCCAACCTTTTGGGATTGATATAAATCTTATAATTACTAAAAAAGACAAATGGAATGGATTGAGATCTCAAACATCAAACACCACCTTTTTAGGAGTGGGAGGATACCACCATATATCTATCACTCCTACCCAACTTTAAACACACTCACGTTTGCACAAAAAAACACACAAAAAAAAAATAAAGAAGAAGAAAGATGTCAACATATATATATATATATATATATATATATATATATATATATATATATATATATATATATATATATATGGTTGGGTTCCGGTAAGAACCCTCGTTATCGTGAGAACGCGAGAACCTCTCTAAAATTTGTGCATTTAATGTATAAACTATGCATTTAATGTTAAAATTTATACATTAGATAAATTTATGCATTTGAGATAAAAATTTACGCATATCTTGATAAACTTGCCCACTTTATGTACGAATTCATGCATTTGATAAAATTTGTGCATTTAGTTAAAACTTGATGAATTTAAATTTTAAGGATAATTTTAATGTTAGATTGTGATATTTATTAATATTGAAAACCAATAATGATTTTAAGTAAAAAAATTAATTTTTAAATTTGTGCATTTTGGAGGGTTCTCACGTTCTCACGGAATTGAAGGGTTCTTATGTGATCCCAACCCTATATATATATATATATATATATATATATATATATATATATATATATATATATATATATATATATATATATATATGGTTCGAGAGAGTAATACTTATTATGCAGCGCACCACAAGGTATCACCTTTAAAAAAACTTTTTTTTTTAATTTTTTTTCATAAACATGTTTTAATTAATATTATAAATATCACATGTAAAATTTCACATAGATTCACATCTTCTAACTCCTTAAAATTGATGTTAACATACACTTACATAAATTCGCATGTATGTGAACGTACATTTATGTAATGCATGATTTAATGGATTTAGAATGTTAGAACGTGTGTGAAATCTATATATTATCTTTGTAATGTCAATTAGAACATGTTTATGAAAAAAAAACTATTTTTAAGAGTGATATCTTCTAATGTGCTGGATAATAAGTGGTACTCAGTTGAACCTAAATCTATATACATAGGATCCTTGAAAAACCATCCTTAAATTTCTTAACTTGGACCAATAAGAACAATTAAAAAGGTGATGTACAAGCAAATTCATTGAGTCTTTGGTTAAAAATTATGACTTTACGTCAATGCTAAAGTAAAAAATGACGGTTAAGATACGATTAAAATATATCATTTATTATTGTTTAAAAAAATTATTGTTCTTAGACATATGATTCAAAGTATTTAAACCACGTACTAATCCAATTTAATCATCAAGATTCTATGTTCGTACTATTGATTCAAAACCTTTGAATTGATGAGTCAATAAAAAAAAGGGTTTATTATGGAAAAAAACCAACATGTTTTCGTATTTTTTTTGCGCTTTCATCCCTTCATGTTATTTTTTTTCATAAAAAACCTCAAATTATTCTTTTCTTATTGGTTTAGTGAAATTTGGACATTGGAACCCGGTTTTTCAAGTTTTTAAAA
Source organism: Centrapalus pauciflorus (assembly GCA_020465985.1). Classification (NCBI taxonomy): domain Eukaryota; kingdom Viridiplantae; phylum Streptophyta; class Magnoliopsida; order Asterales; family Asteraceae; genus Centrapalus; species Centrapalus pauciflorus. The sequence goes on along the minus strand of JAANYP010009413.1, from coordinate 61,250 downwards.
CCCAGTTCACAAATTACAACCGGGGTCTAATGTCTAAAATTTCACTAAACCAATAAGAAAAGAATAACTTGAGGCTTTTTATGGAAAAAAATAACATGGAGGGATGAAAATGCAAAAAAAAACGTGAAAACATGTTGGTTTTTTTTTTATAATAAACCCTAAAAAAACTTTGGTTTTATTAAAATGAAAATAAATTATCAAAAATAAAAAATAAATTATGAAACGTAGATTAAATTCTTATCTATAATATTAAAAACTGAAATATACATAAAAATACAATCAATCAATCAAATTTAGTTTTTATATGTCTCTGTGTGTATCCAAAATGCAATAAAACAACGCATAATGTACAATATATTATATAGTAGTTAAGACTTAAGAGGGTGTATATGAAATTACTTTAAAGAAAAAGAGGGTGCATATGAAATTCACCCCAAATAATAGATTAAAAGCTATAGTTTTATGTCAAAAAGGGTAAGACACCCACCAACCGGTCTCATGAAAAACATGAAGAATGTAAATCATATAACATATAGTAATATACATGTGATAGAATTTAATCCCTAAACTTCCCTATAAATTTCATCACACCAATCACTAGGCTAACTTATAAAAATGATGTCACTAAATAACATCCAAAGTTTTTCAATTATTCCATTTAATTGCTCAAATCTTTCGAATATGACTTGAAATTTGGTGATCCGAACTAATATCGACCGACCAAGCAAAGTTAGAAAAAACCTGAATCATGAAATCAAAATATCATCTATTACTGGTTATGTTTTAGTTTACAATTTTGGATTTCATGATTACTGATTATGTTTCGGTTTAGGTAAATCAAAAGAGTATTTATATATTATTAGGTCTTCAAAACTAATAGGTAAACACAAACACAATATTTTAATAACACCTTTACAACTGCTACTTATTTATTTATTAGTTTAGAAAATTTATAAGTTATTCAAACACCAATCTCAAACCCTACAAGTAGGGTGGCCATTTTAACCCAACGTGTCAAACGGCCGGAACTGTCAAAAGGACCAATTGTAAAAACTACATCAGAAGATATTTTTTTAAAAAATGAATTTTTAGAAAATGATGTATTAAACAAATTCTATTTTGAACAAATTTTCAATATTATGTTAAATTTTTGTCTTTTGGTTGTCGACCCTTTCGACCCATTTGCTTGAACGGGCCAGAATTGCCCCTACCACTAAGCACTTACAAAAAACTAAAACCATAAAAACAATTTCTATAGAAGGCACCAAATAAAATAAAAAAAGATTTAAAACTTACAAATATAATTCCTCTTTTGAAGGTATATAATGTGGTGTGGTGCGCCTAACCCCAAAACATCATGCCAACTTTTAAGGTGTGGATATTCTATCCATTCATTAAAGCCCGGAAAGAAAAAAAAAACTATAATCTCTAATTCTCTTTATTTATTGAATTTTTAATATTAACTAAATGACATTGAAAGGCAGGATTTAATTTTTTAATATATATATATATATATATATATATATATATATATATATATATATATATATATATATATATATATATATATATATATATATATATATATATATATATATATAGAGGGAGGTTCCATTAAGAACTTTTGTGCACCGAGGCACAAAAGAACCTCCACTGGCCCTTGGATGAAAAGAATATGCGGATTAGATCAAATGACAAAAGGGTAATTAAATAGAAATTTTTATGCATTAAGTGCACATAATGAAAATCGCGGAGGGGTAAAACAGGAATTATGCAATCCTTATTAAATGATTACACTTCCAAAATTAACAAAAATAATACAAATTCAAAATACATGCATATCGTTCATCTCTTCATGCATATCGTTCATCTTTTTCAAAAATAAATCATGCATATCGTTCATCGCTTCCAAAATCAAAATACATCAAAATACAAACATGAATCGTTCATACAAACATAAATCATGCATATCGTTCATCTCTTCCAAAATCAAAAGGGGGCTAAGAGAGAGGAGAGAGAGATAGAGAGAAAGAAGGAGTGGTTTTAGGAAAGAAGTTAATGGTGATTTTCGTACCAAATTTAGCTATTAATTATCTTAAAAACATTTAAATTTAAAACTAATTTCCATACATTTAATATCCCCTAAATGCCCTTTGTGCATCATTGGTAGATAGTCCGATGCACAAAAGTTCTCAATGGTGCCTCGATGCACAAAAGTTCTCAATCGAACCCGAATCTATATATATATATATATATATATATATATATATATATATATATATATATATATATATATATATATATATATATATATATATATATATATAGGGGTGGGTTCAATGGAGAACCTTATGCATCGAAAAACCTTGGAGAACCACAATGCATCGCTAGCAAAACTGAAATGCATCACGTAGAAATAATGTAAAAACCGATGCATCACGCGAGAATTTGATGCATCACGTGGAACTAATGATGCATTACGGGGGAATTGTGATACATTTGTGGTGGTGCATGGAGGTTCTTCAAGATTCTTCGATGCATGGAGGTTCTCCATTGAACCCACCTCTCTCTCTCTCTCTCTCTCTATATCTCTCTCTCTATATATATATATATATATATATATATATATATATATATATATATATATATATATATATATATATATATATGTGAGTTCATTGGAAAACCAACATGCATCGGAAAACTTTGAAAAATCTCCATGCACCACCACAAATGCATCACAATTCCTGTGTGATGCATCAAATTCACCACGTGATGCACCAAATTCCCGCGTGATGCATCGACTTTCTGCGTGGTGCATCACCTGATCCAATGGCTATAAAGTGGTTCCCGAGTTTTCCGATGCATATATATAATGAAATGAAAAGTTAACCATATATTAAAAGTGTGAGAAGTATAATGATTCACTAATTTTATATAATAATTTTCTATCCTTTAAATTACATACAGTGATTCAGTGAATCACAAATTCATATAAAGTGAATCAATATATGTAAATGCAGTGAGGTGTAGTTTTTTTTAAGCTTATATGAATAAATAAATATATATGTGTGTGTCTGTATAGACACGCCTTTAAATATGTTTTGTTTTTGGAATAAAAGTTCAAAACACATTATAAGTAATGAAATTTAAATTCCAAATTTTTTAAATTTTGTTTTGCGAACTAAATACTGGACCATCTTGAAGTAACGATATCTGTCCAAAAATAGAAATTGGGAGGAAATTGAATATGGAGGAATTCAAATCTATCACGTGTTTGATTTGCAAGAAACGAGAAGAAACTAAGAATGAATATGAGACATCATTCACCACGACACTCTGAAGGGCACCAGTGCTCTCAAGCGTTCTTTGGAAATTGAATGCCCTTGCCTAGTTGCCAAGTGCCTCGCGAGTTTCGTAACGCCCCCATGGAAATCGAATTCTCCTCCTGCAAAGCCCATTTCTTTTTCCGTCCATTTTGATAACCATACACAACATCGAAATGAAATTTTTATTCTTTTTCCAATAAATTCCATCAGAATCTGTAAATACGTACAATGAGACAATAGTGTTTTGGTCACTAAATTCGTTCAAGGTAATTTGTATTGAAGGTATATTGTGCGTTTTTTCTAATGTAAGGATATCAAAAGTTATTAGTGTACCACTAAAAGATAAAGATTAGATGTCAAATTACTCGCGTTTGGTATGGTAGAACCGCTGAGAATGAAATTCTTAAGGTTTAAAATTTTTTTAGCTAATGATAATGTCATGTAAATAAATATTGACAAAAAAAAATGAAATAAAATATAAATTTCATTCTATTTCCATATTTTTTTATTCCTGAGAGAATTGAAATTCATACTAAAATTAATTATTAATTCCTTTTCATCAAATCATTAAACTGAAAATTAAATAAAACTATACAGTTAAAATGATAGAAAATACAATGGATTTTCACTACTATTAAATCAATTTTAAATAATCTCACCTAACTTTTTATGAAAAAATAAAATAACATTTCTATCTTTTTAAGTGGGATAACAACATAATCATGCCTTCTTTTGCTCCCATTGGTTCAATTCTGTCCCTTGGCACACTGAACACACACTAACTATGTGAAAACTACACCCCCAATTAATATTTACTCTCATGAACATACTTTTTTTATTACTTGCATTACTCATTCATTTCTCAACTCATTTTTATGGCCATTGTACCACTAATATCATTCAACTTGGTACCCAAACTAGCATTCACATTGCCGGATTCGTCGGGTTACATGCGTTTGTACTCGAGACTAGCCAGCCCGTGCCTAACTTTCGGGCTGGCCTTACTGTTGAAGCGATCAAAGACAAGTATCTTTGTTCGTTTGATGTTTTTTATGGAAATTATAGGGTTTGGAGTTCATCCCATTTATCGCGGTTTTTTACCTTTGAGAAATGTGTGCTTAACCTCACTCGAGATGGAGACTTGCTATTGACCGGCCATGATGATGAAGTGGGATGGCGAACCGCAACCGACGGCCAAGGTATAAAGGTAAGTGGAAGTTTATCATATATTGTGCTTTGTCAAATTAAGATTGCGTTTAGTTACTGAAAATTTTTAATTTTCTATAAAAACCAAAAAGATTTTTGTTTTTCGAAAAACAAAAACATGGTCAAAGCCCCATGTTGGTTCATGAGTTTTCCCACCTTCATAGCACCACGACACCACCGCTGGGAAAATACAAGTCATTGATGTGTTTTTCCAGCGGCTCGTGGTAAAAGTACTTGTTGCATATAGGACTCTTTTGTAACTCGTATACGTGTTATTACTACTTCGTGAAAGATGCATCAAAAACTTGTACCGTACAAGTAACCGATGCTTTCACCGGCATTGTTAGTTTGCATGGTGGGAGGCTAGGAGCTCCATGTGTGACTTGCTTACTTATTGTTTGTTGTACATGCATATATAGCTTGTACCGTACAAGTCATTAATGCATGCACAACACATCTCACACACAAGCACCGAATGAAGGTGAAAATTATAAATCTAACACAGTTTTTTAGTTCAAAGATTTGATTTTTGATTGTATATTACATTTTTGGAATCCTTTTAAGAATTTTATGGATTTATCAATTAACCGACTAGATTTTTTTATCTTATTCAAAAACTATATATTTTTAGTTCACTAAATGATTTAACATTGAAAAAAAACCAATATTTTTTTTTATATTTACGATTAAGTTACTAAACTTTTTTTTTTTAAAATTGTTTAAGACCTTATAGGCTTACACTGTTTATCAGTTAATGACTTGCTAAATAAGTCAAATGTTTGTAATATAGTTTTGAATTAAACAAAAATTGTCTAGGATTTTAAAGTACACTAAAAAAAAGTCGAATGACTTGATCAATAAATCCATAAAAGTATATGGAGTTTTTTTTTAATATTAAGTATTAACCCTATAAACATTAAAAAGTACAAATGCATTATGCTAGCCTTTTCGTTAGATCCGTCACTGAGTACAAGTCGTTTATGCATGTTTCAGAGGCTGCAATTATCAAACAATGGGAATCTTGTTCTTGTGGATGAATTTGACATGATCAAATGGCAAAGCTTTCATTTCCCAACCAATGTAATGCTTTGGGGACAAAGACTAGATGTTGGTACAACATTAACTTCCCATCCTACAAATACAAATTCATTTTATTCATTCGAAATTGAACGCGAAAAACTCGCACTTTACTTAAATTCGGGAAAGTTCAAGTACTCATATTGGCAATTCAATCCCATCAAACCCCAAAATATCTCATTCATTCGCTTAGCGACAAACGGTTTACAGCTATTCAACGACGACAGTCACAAGATCGCGCAAATCCCAACAAAAAGACTCCAACTTTTAAGGTTTTTAGCCGTTGACAACACAACGGGGAACCTTGGATTATACCACTACTCAACCACGACAAGAAAATTTGAGTCCTCTTTCCTAGCAATTAGAAGAAAATGCGATCAACCGAGTTTTTGCAAAGCAAATGGCATTTGTACATTGTCGAACGAATGTTCAAATTTTGAAATCAAGGGGTTTTCGCGTGACTTTTGTGGGGATGTGAAGGTTGATATGAAGGAGATAAAGCACGCAATAAGCGTCTTGAGAGACGAAAACAAGAAGATTTTTAACACAACAAAGGAGGCGTGTGCGGGTTCGTGTATCGACGATTGTACATGTGTTGGTGCATTGTTTACAAGTGGGAATAGCAAGTGTTATTTGTATGGGGAGATTAGGGGTGTGAAGGAAGTTGGTGATGATCAAGAAGTGAGTTTTATGGTTAAGGTTTTGAAGGGTGAGAAGAAAGGAAATGAATTGAAGAAATGGGCTTTGATTTTAATCATTGTTAGTGATGGATTGGTTCTTTTTGTATGTTTGGGTGGAATGTTTTTTTATATTTTATGGAGAAAGAAAAAACAAACAAACAATAATTAAAATTTGATATTTTTTAATTAATTCTAAATATTTTTAATTTTCACCTGCTATACTAGTGAACGTAAATTTTACTATAGATACGATTTGCATCTTGCATGGATCTGATCTATGTTTTTAACTTAGGATATATCGTTTCACAATCTTTTAAGCAAATTTTGAAATGGTTCAAAAAGATTGTCGTTGATTCACTTCTTTAAAATCTTGTTGATCATGATACATGTTTTTATGCATCGACTCCCTCTTTAAGATCCATTCTCTATTCATTGTTTAGTATCGGTGTTGAATTATACAAGATGAATTCCGTGAAATGCAAATCCTCTCAATCTCATTCATTCGCTTATCAAAATCTAACACATCTATGTTTCATGTTTTGCTTTATTTAATGAGATCTCACCATTTGAAGTTTTGTTTTACGATATCTAATTAATCTATCGTGATAATATATGAACCTTTCTCTTACTTATATGGTACATGTACTTTAGTATTCCATTCCAATATGATACATTTCTATATAGAAATATACCATGTTAGAATATAAAACAAAAGTACGTGTACCATATAAATAAGAAAAAAATATATATCATATGAATACATTTGAAAAATATGCTCGAACTTAAACCAATTCAAAACTATATACTATAATAAAATCATAATAATAAATTAAAATTTGGTACTTTTGCTTGTTTATGGTGTTTTTGCTTCGTGGGTTGAACTAGGTTTTTCGATCGTCCATTACACACCTTGAGTCGTGTAACCTATTTGGTACATGCATTTACTAGAGTAGTCGAGTCAGTCTGACAAACGTTTAAAGTATCACAAATATTCATGAAAATTATCCATTATTACTTACTAGGGCTAAGCAAAGAACCAAGTTTTTTCCAAATTGAATCAGACCTGGTTATATACAATTTGGTCATGTTTTCTATTTTGCTTTGTAAAAGTTGAAAATTAACAGAAACCAAACACGACCAGACAGTTTTTTATTTTCTAGCTGGTTCTCTGTTCTTAATTTTGACTTTTAGTTTTTCTGGGTTCAGACCGGTTTCAGAATCAAACTCATCCCTGAATTACCACTTCCAATAATTTCCTTTTAAAAAATCTTTACATCAATAATTATTATGAAATCTACAATACACAGAAAATAAAGAATCAATTCAAAACATTCATATCATCTAAAACCCTAAAATTTAAAAGTTCACCACAAATCACTAGTTTATAAACAACTGAATTTAGGATTCCACCACAAACCTAGATTCAATCGATTGAATTTTCATAAGATTTAAAATACCAAAAAAAAGCATAAATGCGGCATTGGGTAGTAATGGCAGCTAGTGACATGCGTGTGAACTACGAGTTTACCTTAGGTAAAGAGACTGCTATTGCTAATCTGAAATGGAAAGCGTCAGTATACAAGTTTTTCCTTTGATGAGCTATGTAGTGGGCTTGATGAACTTAACCATTTGTATAAATGGATACGGATGGGGTGGCTGAATGAACATCTTTCAGCCACCCATTGGCATCACCATTCAACACTATCAGATCTGTTTGCATGCAAAAATGATATAGACATACGCACGCATGAGTATGCTAAAGCAAGTGATCCAACAAAATTAAAAACAACCGAATGCTTTATCAAAGGGATCTCTTCCTTCGATTCCTCGGGTCAAACCACAACATCGGCTAGTGTCAACTTCAGCTTCATGTTCCCGACTTGAACTACTATTTCTTCTGTATTAGTATCTACTTTCAACACAGTTCCTTTCTTGTTAAATCTAGAAACATGCACCGTATCACCTGCCTTCAAAACTTTGCTCCTCTTTTCAACTGTTTAACAATCGTCGTCATTAGTGTACCATATCTTTGATTTATTGTCATTTTATTATCACTCTAATCTAAATTAAATATAATTATTATATTATCTATACTTATCCATCTATTATTAGAAAATAATTATCTTATATGTTTATAAATTTATTAAATTATTTTAAAGATATTAACATATTCTTCAAAAATAGTAAAAATTATTAAAAACTAAGTAGGTATTATTTTATAGGGTTTATTATGAAAAAAACCAACATGTTTTCATATTTTTTGCGTTTTCGTCCCTCCATGTTATTTTTTTTTTTCCATAAAAGTCCTCAAGTTATCTTTTTCTTATTGGTTTAGTGAAATTTGGACATTAGAACCTGGTTTTTCATGTTTTTAAAGCACGGTTCACAAATTATAACCAGGGTCTAATGTCCGAATTTCACTAAAACAATAAGAAAAGAATAACTTGAGGTTTTTTATGGAAAAAAATAACATGGAGGGATGAAAACGCAAAAAACGTGAAAACATGTTGGTTTTTTTCATAATAAACCCTATTTTATACGTTTAAAAAGTAAAGATGATACAATATTAGTCTAAAGAATATTACATCAAAAATTTTAAAGTAATAATATATATATATATATATATATATATATGTATATATATATATATATAGATTTAGGTTCAAGTGAGTACCACCTCTAATGCAGCGCACCCGAAGGTACCACCCTTAAAAGTAATTTTTGTGAAATTTTTTTTCATGAACATGTTCTAATTAACGTTACACAGATCATATGTGAATTTCTCGCAAATCCGAACACTCTAAGTGCATGAAATCACGCATCACATAAATGCAAGTTCACATATACTCAAAATTATGTAAGTGTGCGTTCACATCATCTTTTAGGAGCTAGGAGATGTGAATGTATGTGAAATTTACATATGATCTGCATAATGTTAATTAAAACATGTTTATGAAAAAAAAAATTAAAAAAAGTTTTTTTAAAGGTGGTACCTTCTGGTGCGCTGCATAAGGGGTGGTACTCTCTCGAACCATATTCTATATATATATATATATATATATATATATATATATATATATATATATATATATATATATATATATATATATATATATATATATATATAAAATGTATTACATACAATTAAAATATCAAATTATATCAATTAAAAATATATAATCTAACATAAAAATTTTAAAAGAATGATTAAAAAAAAAAGTAGCTTAAGTTCATATATATTTACTAACTAGAAAAATAATAGTTTTGACATATACATAATATTCTTGGTAATTTTTTAAGAGAAAATTAATATCTACTTGTTTTAATTTGTGTGTGTGTGTGTGTATGGGAGCGTTCAAGTGAGAACCATGATACATCGGGAAACACGGGAACTACTTAGCAAATCCGATGCGTCACGCGGGAATTGTGATCCATTTGTGGTTCTTCATTGGTATTCGATGCATTATGGTTCTTCCTTGAACCCACTCTACACACACACGTGTGTATATATAAATATATATAATGTAAATATTTATTTATTAAAAATATTCACGTGATATTAGGGTGGTGGGTTAATAAACTAGTTTAATAATAATCAAAGTATGCAGTCATACTCTTCAGAATCTGTAAAATTACCTAAAGCCTGTTGCTTGACATTGCTCCGGATGCCCGATGTGGCTGTCAAAACTTCATCATTTTCTGCACCAGCACTAGAAGTATTTGACCGACTGCTAATAGGCAGACTATGGTCTGCCTTGGTTGTTGGAGGAGATGTACGAACCTGTCTCCCAGTCCTCTGTAAAGTGGAACGCGCTAATCTCCCGGCATCCAGTACTTGTTGAACTTTTCTGTATCTTTGACTGGCAGCATGCTCATTAATCCTACGTTCCGTCTCCACTAGATTTCTATGAAGTTCCCTAGCAAGCCTGAAAACAAGTAGCAAGTTTGCTATTATTAGATATAGTAGGGTTTAGCATAGATCCGATTGTATAGGTGGGATATCGGATCTATACTAAACCCTAATATATCTAATAGTTATGCCACCCAAAGGTCCCAAACTGAAACCACACTAGTGCAATATTTATAGACACCGAAAGAAAAAGTCCTTACTTAAGATGATGCCGTCCTACATGAATATGCTCATAGAGTTTCTGCTTCAACTTTTCCATATCTTCTATAACCTGCATTAGATGCATGTAAAGAATGATAATAACTGAACCAAAACTAATCTCAGCAACATCGACGACTTTCGACCTCAACCTTGTGTAAAAAAACCTGGCTATCTTCACCACATAGACAGACAACCAAAGAATTATCAAATATATAAACCTTGAGATGGTAAATGGAATGAGCTCAAAAAAGTCATTTTTTTCTTTGGTGCCTTTCTTGCAGATAATTGTATACCCAACATCATACAAACAAATGAATATTTTAAAACTCTCTCAACCTGACAACTTGCAATGGTGGAACTAAGGGTGTTATTCGGGCAGTTTATTTGGTTTTCGGGTTAATTGGTTTTTGGGGTGGAAGCAAACCAACCAAAACCGAACCATATAAGGTTCCGTTAATACCGTTTTTGGCGGTTCTTGGTTTATTTGGTTTGGTTAAAAGGGTGGTTTATTTGCTACTTTTTTCCTTGTAGTTTTTTTTACATCAATGATTAACAATTGTATGTATTAAAATCATGACCAATTAGGGTGATTAAAAACAAACCTAAACATAATATCAAATTCATGTTCATATATATGCTTTATGCGGGCACACAAACAATATACTAACAACAACAACAAAGTGACAAACCCCGAGTCCCATGGATAAGGGGGTAGGGGGAGGTAAATGATGACAGTCTAGCATCCACTAAGTTAGAGCGACGGTGTGTCACATACTGACATACATGACCTCCAGCATGCGTTGTAGGGTGCGCACACAACAACATACTAAGTTCAACACAATATATATCGCTTCAATAGATGGGGTGCAAATAATAAATCAAAAAACGTTAAATGTGACTTGAATATTGGTGACCCGAACGGATATGGATTGAATCGAGTGAAGTGGAAAACCCGAATTGTGAAAACGACTACGGCCCCCACGGACTTGTATACGTAGTTGGGCTCGGCCCATTACTAGTTATATTTGTTTCGGGTATAGATTTTCGTCTATATATTGTAATCGATTGCAAAGGTTTCTGATGTCCTATCATCTCAGATAATTATTATTCCATGAATGTGTGTGTATTCAAGATCAATGGAGTACCATATTAGACTGGGCCACTAGGGTACCGGAGTACCGTAATAAATGAACATGTTCTTTACGATAAGATGATAAATTTCATGCAAAACTGCAATATACACATGTTAAAATGTGCATTATTATTGATTAGTTCACATCATTTACATGTTCATTATGAGAAAAAATTTTATTTCATGCAAAATAGCAAGATGCACATGTTCAAAGGTGCAATATGCATAAACATGTGCCTACTGCATTTTTGCATGAAATTAAACAATTAAACATTTATCGTAATGAATATGAAAATGATGTAAACTAATTCATCATAATGCAATTTTGAACATATGTATATTACACTTTTGCATGAAGTTTAACATTTTATTGTAATGAAAGTGTTCATTTAATATGGTGTTTTGGAACCTGAGTCTAATATGGCACCCCATTGATCTAAACCATATGTGTGTGTGTGTACACACACCTAATATGGTTGATGAACCTTGATAGTAAAGATTTGTAAACCTTAATTGTGAAGTTTTCATGAAATCTAATAGCAAAAATAAACATTATTATGTAATTTTCTTCAAAATTTAAAATTTACATTATCATTATATTGTATCTATATCTTATAATATATGAGAACACATTTATCCACGTGTCATCCTCCTGTTTGGTTTCTTTCTTTTTTTCCCGCCCAAACTTCCTTAATTAACTCCTCCATTACTCTTTCGTTTCTTTTCTAAATGCATCCATCCTTCAATGTCGTTTCTTTCTTTAATTAACTCCTCCATTATTTTATGTTTATTTATGATTTAAAATAGTTGCTGATTGTAGCCGTAATACTCTGTGTGGTCTATTATTTAGTTCGTCATTTTTTTTAATATTGTAGTTTATTAAAACAATAGTTTCTAACAAACTCGTGTATTACACAGGTATATATACTAGTTATTGTAATAAACTAATAAAGTATGTTTTGCAAATAATAATTTTGAAATCTAAAGGATGTGAAAATGTATTATCAAGATTTGAGAAAATTTTGTTCTCCCATAAAGTTGATATTTCTCACATGAACCCTAGGGTTTGGTTCAATGGAAATCCTAAAAAAGTAGAAAACCAACACAAATTGTATCATATGCACATGTGCATACTATATTTATATTGGAATATGCACATGTGTATATGCTACAATATAATTGGCTTTTTAGGTTTCCCACTCAAATTAAGTTTTCCATTGAACCCATGTGTGTGTGTCAAACCGGTTTTTCCATAAGAACTTAGGAATCTGTGAATATAATATATTAATATTGAATATTGTGAAAAGATGGTTTCTAAATGAACCAAACCCTATGTGTGTGTGCATGCGTGTGCGTGTGCGTGTAGCACAAAGTGGTCACCTCATTAATCTCTGCACTAGTGGTTCCATGGAGTTCACGAGCATAATCTACAACTGCGTTCGGTAGTCCTAGCCGTTCAGCTATGTTTATTGCATTTGAACGTCCTGCATTGACATGTTAACTATCATGCATGATACGCCAAAATGAAAGGTCACAAAGAGCAGAGGGAAACCTGGAATTCCCCAAAGGATCCTATATGTTGGCTTCAGGTTCATTTCATCAAACTCCATACATGCATTTTCAAAGGCATTGTTGCTGCTGACGTCAAATTGTTATTAAAACCTGATTGCAGAAAGAACATGCATTCTTTCCTTAAAAGTTCAAAGTCAACTAGTAGGGAGTACCTGTACTTGAGGGTTTTGAGTTCTCCATGATGGGTGGTAGCCATTGTCAACAACGCACCAGCTTCAACAAAGCATTCTAGGAGTGAGATCCCCAAAGCAGCTCCTTCTAGAGGGTTTGTACCAGCACCAACCTAAAAATATGCAGCCAAGGCACATATGTTCTTAAAAAAACACATTCATAAAGCCTCAACTATCTTTCTTGTCAAACTATTAAGATGCATTGGTGGCACCACAGTAAAATGCATGAGAGCTAACAAAGCGAGTCTGCCTTAAGGGAGCATATGGAATGGTGGAATAGAATGGAATCGAATCACATGAGGTTACAAGCTTTTTTGTTATGTGACAAGAGTCTTGATTCTCAATGTGAGGGATTTGGAGTAGAGAATGGAGTTTATTATAACTTTCATTTCTTTCATTTCCTTATCAACACGGAGAGAATAAAAAAGATGGTTAAAATAGCATATAAATTCCATTACACGGTATCAAATGCCCCCCTAAACCCTGAAAGAAAGTAGGAGTTCTGGTGTCTAAAATGTAAATTCATTTTAAGAAAATATAACCGCACGATGCAAACAGTGCCACCTGATGAACTGAAAGATATACCTCGTCTAAGAGCACTAGTGATTGATTTGTCGAATGCGATAGTATGTCCTAAACAATGAACAAGAAAGAGCCTGTCACTCGATATATTCGAAATCAAGCAAGAACCATCATCTCCACAATATATGTAACATTCAGAAGATACAAAAAAGTGAGGACCAGCTGAATTTCCATTTTATATACTGTTTTTCTAAGCTTTTGAGCTATTGTAACAAATTTATAGCATAGGGTAAGTTATGTTGCACAACGTTGATCTAACTTCTTTCACAGTGTTACAACTTACACTTGTTTGCTTCAAATGGCCAGAGAATGTAGACAAAGATTGAGACAACGACTGTTCATCACCAATATCAGCAAATACGGAATCAAACCATGGAATCTTCACAGGCTCAGATGCTAACACATAAAGACCTGAAAAAACAATTGCTAAGACTCAAATGTAGAAGCAGCCACCTTAATGACACAAGCAAAAACACAAGGTCTAAAGCCCTTAACCATCCTTCCCTAAACAGATTAAAATAATCATATAATGTCCAATGACATTTTTCTAATTTTGCTGTTTCTTAATTTTAGTATAATGTCAGAAGCAACAAAGAACTTCGGCAGTTGCAGATAATATTCAGTAATCATTTAAAACATGCCTGATTTTGCCATCATTGCTGCCAACCCTACTGTCTTCAAGAAGATGGTCTTTCCCCCAGTGTTTGGGCCCGTTATAACCACACCTTTAGTCTTCTGTGTAACAAATATATCGACAGGAACAGGGGATGAATTCTTTAACTTTGCAACCTGAAAGTATGAAATCATCGAGAGTTAGCAAAGAAACTGTAAACTATTCATCGTACATCCCAAACAGTTACCTGTGTTTCTAAAGAAGAGAGACTTGTGGATGTTTCTTCTTCTCTCTGAAGACTGGCAATGCCGCCTGCATTCTGTCTTCTCCTTCTAATTTCCTAGTGAATCGAACAAGATGGATCACTAAACATAAGGATCCATAAAGTAGTTTAACATAAAGATTTTAGCAAGAGACTTACGGCAGTAGCGTCACTGACATCCTTCATAGCCTTATGCATCTTTTGTCGATGCTGTTGAAGTAATAGAGGATGATAAGCTTTTGGAAGATACAATTTCCATTTCATTTCCGCTGACGACTCCTCAGGAGAATATAGATCTGGATAAGTACCACCAAATGAAATACCATATGTTGCCCGAGCATTGATCTGCATTTGTAAAGGCTAAACAATGTTACTGTACATACGTAACTACAAGAATCTGACTCTGGGAGTTGGCTGGTATATGATTCAGCAGAGCAAATGGAAACAGAAAGTTGCTTTCTTCGTAGGAAGTTTTATTGCATCGACAGAGACAAGAAAAAGAAGTTTAAAGACTTCACCTACAACTCTAAAGCATCATATTGAGGAATAAAACTTAATATCTCACAGAAAGAGTACTTCGACAAACATTATTGACAGAACACGTCATGGGCTGTCAATCTTCATTTTTTGATAAGAAACACATTCCAGGTATCATGTTCTCTTCATTGTTTGAAATATAAAATTGTAGGTTATAAAAGTCAAATAAAAGCAAAAAAGCCAAGCAGGTATAGCAAAGGTGTACACATTATGAGAACAATAATAAATTGAAGGTTATAGTCAAAAATCAGAGATGGATACTCACCACATCTAATTGGATTATAGTATTGTACAAATTTTCTATGTCATCGAGATCTGGTTGCATCTGTACTGACGTTATGGAAACACAGTAACTCAGCAAGTAAGAAAAGAGAAGAATAAAATAAATTGTTAACTTTTACTTTGACTTGCCTTGTGTGTTATTTCTAAGAGCACATCAGCCTCGGCCTTGGCTACTGAAGCTCTTGCTTGCTGCAACTCATCATTCAGTGGAATGGCAGCAAGTGGCTCCACAAGGCTTCCCATTCCTGAACCACTGCAACAAAGTATTTTTATAACATCTCTCAGGTTCCTCGAGGTTTTCAAGATTATACCATCACAGGAAGAGACTTATGCACCTTGATAACAATAGACCTTTAAAGCTTCTTTTAAGATCAGTTCCAGATCTTATACACCATCTGCCATCATTGTTGCTTATCTCCTAGATCAGCACTTAGTAATGAAAAAAGATGAAGGTAAAACCATAATAAGAGAATCACACTATCACAGCAAATCTTACTTACAACAGATGATGTTTCTTTCATCTCACTACTGATTAAACTCTCCATCAACTGATATAACTGAACAAAAAAGAAAATTCTGCTCAAGTGATATTCAGATTCCTCATTCCTGTGGTAACTACAATGTACATGAAAATTCCAAGCTTAGTTGAGAGTGAAAGATCAAATTTCCAAATGTTGAGGGTGAAGACCCCATCTGTATACTCTACCAAAACCAATGTGCATCTTGACTGAGCAATCCAAAATAAAAATACAGGTCAGACAAGAATTTAATGATGTAAGCCTCATCGTTCACCATGCCTGTTGGCATCCTTCATATTTTCTTCTTTATGGGGAATTAAAAGGCCAACAAGCAAGTGCGGACATCAACATGAAAGAAAGTACTGAGATGGCTTCATCTCTAACTAAGACCATCTTAGGAGGGGAGACTTGTAGTTAGACAAAGGCACTAGGGCACTAAGAAGGGATACTGTTGCTACAAAATTCATTCATTTTCATAATTATATCTGGTTGGCCCTAAAAAAGCTAGTTTGGAATACACAGTGTGTTTGTTGTGATGGTGATAAATTGATGAAGAAACCAAGTTTTCTAAAAAATCCACAATTTACATACAACCAAGTAAATGTGACAAAGACAAACACAGGATACACATTGAAATTCAGGTAGGAGTGTTTTTTAGATCTTCACATTTGTTGCATCACATAAAATTCCACACAGAGATTTATTGAGACATGTAACATCCAAACAATGGAACCGTAAAATAATTTAGTCCAAAAAAAGTAAAATAATTGCTTACACTGGCAACACAAAATAATTATTACCGGTAATGATTAACAATTAAACTTGAGAAACTTTTCTACCAAAAACTTCAAGGGAAACGGATGGAACCTTTTTTTCAAGCAACTGCACTTGTTCACGAGATCGTTTCAAGGTGGGACTCTGAAATTCGGGAGGGGGAGGGGGAGGGGGGAAAAAGAAAATGAATTAACACTAGAATTACTTCTTTTTATACAAAGAATAACAGCATGCACATGTCTGGCACATGTCTCCATAACCAATTTTTTGTCTTCATATTTTTTACAACTCCATACCTATACCTAATGTGTACAAATATCTAACATTTTGAATTGGTGTGCTAGTAGCATACCGCAGAATCTTTTACATAGCCATCTTCATCCACAAGTTTCTGAATGAACTTTACCAATGTGGGACTAACGAACATATTCATGATCTGCAAGTGCATAAAGCATAACATTACAGAGCAATGTATAGAGGCACTGGGGGAGTGGGGGGCACATATAGTACTAAGTAACCACTCATCATACATATACCGATATATTCATATACCATTTCAGCAATTGGCATGAAACACCGTAGCCAATCTGAGTCTTCCTTTATTGCAGCTTTGAGATTAATCTGCAATGAGTCAGCCAACTGTAGCATGGCAACAAGAGCCATTGCTTCAAGTCCATCGACAGGAAAGCCCCTGTAAGCATGTTGTACCGCTGACTTCACCTACAAGAATGTAAAGAGTTCTCTTGAGTTTTGACCATTCATCACCTCTTTGTTATTATAATTTCCTTTATATAGCCTAACAGATTAGGTCACTACTGACTTTATATAGTTAGTTGGATATTGCCATATTGGTGTTACGTAAGGATCAATATACAATGGTTCCTGCCATCAAATTTTCTTTATTAAGGGCATGTTTAGCATAGAGCAAAACATAAACTCCTATTGAAATAAAGTTTTGTTTGGATGATAGAGCTTGAGCATTTATTTTGAAGAGAAAAAACTATGAAAAAACAACCTACTCAAAGTAGGTTGCAAATGTTGTTGGAGCTTTTCATACTGTTCAATACCATTTTATTCTTATAATTATTTAATAAGTGTTTGGTTCACAGATTTCATTAAGGATTAAAAATCCTAGGATTTCGTAAACCCCACCATTCTTAGTTATTTAAAATCCCAGCTTCCCCTCTAGGATTTTAAATCCCAGTTACCTTGCATTCTTCAGATTAGCAAACTTTTCCTGAAAGATAACGTAAAATCTTTGACAAAATCCTGATAAATGAAAATGCTGCATAATGCAAATCCTTTGACAGAATGCATATCCCATGGAAAAAAATCTGCAAACCATACGCCACTTATGGTTTTAATGGTAAGGGTCTTGATTACTATGATAATAGAACCCGATGCATGAATATCTTATTCATATATCGTAATGTTGGGGAAGAATTTTGGTTAGAGTTATCAATACAGTGAATCACAGGTGATCCGACAAACCAAACGCCTCCTAAGAATAATTTCTAGTAATTGGAGTTCTGTTGTCATGGTAAAATATTCATACATGAATATTTTTTTAGTAGTTTGGAGTTTTGTTGTATTTATAAAATATTCATGTTAGGAATATTTTTTGGTGGGTTAATCTTATTCATATGAAGCAAATGTTCACCTGTGAATATTTTTTGGTAACAGTAGTCATGGTCATTGGTTCAATCTTATGAATAAATTAAAAAATATCATATATGAATATTTTTTTTGTATGTATATAACATTAGGTAAGCATCTCAATCATACATATACAAATTTTTAAATTTATCGGTTGCTTAATCTTTTTTGTCTCCTCTTATATCCATATATAAATATTTTAAGATACAAAAAAAACCCAATAAAGTTTAGTAAATTATCTAATTTCAAACAATAATATGGAATTTATAGAATATAGAATATTGATTTAATAAAAACTTTTGAGTAATTTCAGGGATTTCAAAAATACTCAGATACGATGAGTTGTTAACTAGAATGAGCTAATTACTTTAAAACCCTTCCTTGCTTATATTTATGCAATTTCTGAAGTTTAGGGCCCATTTTTGTAATTTCAAGGAAACCACGAGCACCATTTCTGTAATTTACTCCTTTTTAAATTTTTAATCAATGTAAACCTTTATTGTTATACTTTAAACATTAATAGCCACCCACCATGACTTCCTATACGAGGTCATGTCCTCCGCGAGTTGCAAAACCTTTAAATGCTCTCACATTGTCTTCCCACTTTGTTGTGATGTAGGCTTCTACATAAAAGAAAAGGGCAGCATGCCCTAGTATTCTTAGAAGGCTTCCTTATAGTTAATTAGGAAACGTTACCTAATATGTTCTATATAAACCCATGTACTTGTAATCATTTGTTATCACCTCATAATAAGAAAACCCTAGTTGCCCCCGTGGACGTAGGTCAGATCATCGACTGAACCACGTAATATCGTTGTGTTCTCATTTTATTTTACGTTGTGTGTGTGTGTGTGTGATGAGATAAACCGAACTGGCATCAGAGCTCAAGTCAGTCACAACACCAGCCCCGGCCTCCACCGTCATCGCCTGAAAGCCGTCGCCACCGCTGCCCAGAAACCCTAGTCGTCGCTAACGTGTTTTACGAACAAAACCCTTAGCGCAGAACCCTTTTTGCGCAAAAACCCTAAGGGTGTATTTGGTTCGCAGATTTTTTTCTTTGGTATTTGCATTTTGTCAAAGAATTTGCATTATGCATCATTTGCATTTGTCAGAATTTTGTCAAAAAATCTGCATTATCTTTTAGGAAATAATTGCTAATATGAAAAACGCAAGGTAACTGAGATTTAAAATCCTAGGGAGGAGGTTGGGTTTTTAAATAACAAATAAGGAAGGGATTTAAGATTCCTGGGATTTCAAATCCTTACTGAAATCAGCGAACCAAACACAGGATTTTAAATGCAAATCCAGTGAAAATCCCAGGAAATCCGCGAACCAAACGCCCCCTAAGCAAAAACCCAAGCCGACGCCGCTAGCAGAAACCCTAGCCATCGCAGAACCCCTAATTTTGAGGTTGTTCGTTGCCGTTTGCTGCTGTTGCATCAAAACCCTAGCAATTAGGGTTGGTTCTTGCTGGTTTTGGAGTTGGTTCTTTGGGAAATTTTTCGGTCAGATTCGTTCGACAAAAATCAGGTGCACTCGTTTCAAACTTTACTTTTTCTATATATTTAAGAATTGATTGCAAACGGTAGTGTTCGATTGAACAGTCGTCAAGTTCAAGTTCAGACAGCGAGCCATTGCTGTGTTTGAACACTACTTTTCAATCTTGTTTTCGATTAGTCAAACAGATTCATTTGAAACGATGGCTGAGGATGGAAAAGTTAAGATTGATAAAATGGAGGGGCATGATTTTGGTTTCTGGAAGATACAAATCGAGGATTATCTCTGCTAGAAGAAATTGTATAAACCGCTAAGTGGTATTAAACCGGAGGCTATGGCACACGCTGATTGGGATTTGTTGTATCATCATCGTCAATGAAAAGACGACTTTTGGGCTCATTAAAGCACTTTCCAACATGTATGAGAAACCGTCGACTGCTAACAAAGTGTTCTTGATCAGTTGGTAAACACGAACATGAAGGAAGGAATATGTGAACGAATTTAATCTGATACTCTCAAGGCTTGTATCAGTTGACATTAAATTCGATGATGAGATTCAGGCGTTGCTGTTATTGTCTTCTCTACCAGAGAGTTGGTTTGGAACGATCACACCTGTTAGTAGTTCATTGGGAAATATTAAGCTTACTTTCGAAGGCATTCGAGATTTAATCTTGAGCGAAGATATCCGCAGAAGAAATAATGGGGAAGGTTCGAGCAGAGGTTCAAGCAGTTTAATGAGTACGGAAGAAAGGGGCAGAAAACAAGAAAACAACACGAGGGGTAACAACAAAGGTCGATCAAAGTCCAAAAGAAGAAGTCGGTCCAGACCTAGAAAATACATCACCTATTCGAACTATAAAGAGGTTGGTCATTTTAAAAATCAATGTACTAAACCGAGGACAGACAAAGGCAAAAAGGAGGTAAATGTTGCAGCTGAGTTTGAGATGCACTAATTTGTTGTGTGGAGTGTCCGATTGAATCTTGGATTATGGATTCGGGTGCTTCGTTTCACGCTAGCCATTGCAAGGAAGTAATGCAGAATTTCCGGCACTACGATGGCAATGTAAGGTTAGCTGATAACAAGACACTTGACATCACAGGTGTTGGGACGTGACTCTAAAGACTCCTTTAGGAACAAACTAGATTTTAAAGAACGCTAAATACATTTCGAGTAAAAAGAGGATGTTGATATCTATGGGACAACTAGATAATGAAGGCCATCATGTGAGTTTTGGTGACCACCAGTGGAAAGTGGAATCTTGTTGTCGCTCGCGGAAAGAAACAAGGAACGCTTTACATCGCTGAGATTTCTGATAGTGAAGCAAATGCAGCAATTGAAGAATCAAAGGCGTCTACTCTATGGCACCAAAGACTTGGGCATATGAGTGAGAAGGGAATGAAGATGTTAGCTTCAAAAAGTAAACTTCCGAACTTGAAAGGTATTATTACTGGTAAGCAAAAGTTTCATTTGCAAAGATGGGTCAACCACCAAGGCCAGAAAGTTGGAGCTGATTCATTCTGACGTCTACGATCCTACCTCAGGAGGTTCTCGATATTATGTAACTTTCATTGATGATTCCACAAGAAGAGTGTGGGTTTATTTTCTCAAATGCAAATCTGAGGTTTTTAGCACCTTTAAGAAGTGGAAGGCTGCAGTTGAAATTGAAACTAGTCTGAAGGTTAAATGCTTGAAGTCGGATAATGGGGGTGAGTACAGTAGCAAAGATTTCATTGATTATAGTGTCGAGCATGGAATCAGAATGTTGAAAACGATTCCTAAAACACCTCAGCAGAATGGGGTTGCGGAAAGAATGAACAGAATTTTAAATGAAAGGGCAAAGAGCATGAGATTACTTGCACGTTTACCGAAAATGTTCATTTAGTTAACACCACAGCTTATCTCATTAATCGTGGACCGTCAGTCCCTTGGTTTCAAGATTCCTGAAGAAGAAGAATGGCAAGGTCGAGAGGTATCTCTTAAACACTTGAAAGTATTCGATTGTGTTTCTTATGTCAAGATCAAAGATGCAGACAAAGACAAGCTTGAGACAAAGGCAAGTAAATGTACCTTTATTGGTTATGGTTTGGATGATATGGGTTATCGCTTATGGGATAATCACAACAAAAGGGTTATTAGAAGCAGGGACGTAACATTAAATGAAAAGGCTCTTTACAAAGATGAACTTGCAGTTGTTTCAAACAATGATAAGAAACAAGGATAAGAAACCAGATGAAGCTGTGTATGATGAAATTTCTGAAGAAGACATGCAATTCTGAATCGAAAAAGAACTTTCAAGGCAGTGGGAGTTCAGATGAACCTGAAGGATCTGAAAACAATGAGAATATTGAGAAGAGTGGGAGCACAGAAAGTGAAGCTACTGACACTGAAAACTGGGTAAGAGGATCTACCAGAGTTACAAAGCGACCACAGAGTTTTTCTCCTTCAGTGAACTATCTTCTATTGATCGACAACGGTGAGCCTCAATGTTATTCTCAGAAGCTACAAACCTGAAAGACTTTACTCAGTGGAAGAAAGCTATGGATGAAGAAATGAGGTCCCTCGAAAAGAACAAGACTTGGTCTTTGGTAAAACTACCGGCAGGTAAGAAAGCATTGAAAAACAAATAGGTTTGCACGGTCAAAGATGAGGTTGATGGTAATGGTAGCTAGAGTTACAATGCTAGATTGGTGGTTAAGGGATTCCTACAGAAAGAGGGAGTCGATTACAAGATCTTTTGTTAAGACAGATTTCTTGCACGAAAGCCTGAATGAAGACGTCTACATGGCACAACCAGAAGGTTTCCTGATGAGTGGCAGAGAAAATTTGGTTTGCAAACTGCAGAAGAGTCTTTGTGGCCTGAAGCAAGCTCCAAGGCAGTGGTACTTAAAGTTTGATGAATTCATGCAGAATAACGGGTACAAAAGATGTGACACGAATCATTGCTGTTATCTGAAGAAGTTTAAGTCTTCATATATCATTCTTCTGTTATATGTTGACGATATGTTGGTAGCCGAGTCTCACATGGAAAAAATCAAAAGACTGAAGAGGCAGTTCTCTAAAGAATTTGAAATGAAGGATTTGGGAGCTGCCAGATAAATTTTGGGAATGAGCATAATTCGAGACAGAGTTGTTGGTACTTTGAAGCTCTCGCATGAGAAGTATGTTGGGAAAGTCCTAGAAAAATTCAGTATGTCAGATGCAAAGCCCAGAAACACGACTCTAGCTAGTCACATGAAACACTTAAAGAAGCAATCTCCAAAGACTGACAAAGACAAAGCAGAAATGGTCGAGGTTCCTTATGCCTCAACAGTTGGTAGTCTGATGTATGCAATGGTTTGCACGAGGCCTGATATTGCTCACGCAGTGGGAGTTGTCAGCAGGTTTATGTCGAATCCGGGGAAGGAGCACTGGGAAGGGGTTAAGTGGCTGCTACGCTATTTGAAAGACACCTCTAAGTTTGCTTTATGTTTCAGCAGAAAGAAGGTAATCTTAATAGGTTTTCTGATGCAGATTTGGGAGGTTGTGTGGATACGGGGAAAAGCACCACGGGTTATGTGTTTACTGTTGAGGGTACAACTATCAGTAAGAAGTCTCTCGATTGCAAAAGAGTATTGCTCTTTCAACCACTGAAGCAGAATATATGGCCATAGCAGAAGCTGGCAAAGGGCTGATTTGGATGCAGAACGAAACACATACATATAAAGTATCAGTTCATTAGAGATCTTGTAAGTGATGGGACGCTTTCAGTGAAGAAGATCCTTGGTACAAAGAATCCAGCAGATATGTTCACAAAATCTGTAACGCTGGATAAGCTGAAGTTCTGTGCAACTTCAACTAGCCTTCAGGAATAGTGATGAGAAGGCAGGTGGCAACTAGGGGGGTTCAAAGTTCGGTGAATTTTTCACAAAAAGTACAGTGAAGCGCAGATGTTCGAGTTTCGAAGCCTCCAAGTGGGAGATTGTTATGGTGTAGGCTTCTAAATAAAAGAAAAGGGCAGTCGGCCCTAGTATTCTTAGAAGGCTTCCTTACAGTTAATTAGGAAATGTTACCTAATTATGTTCTATATAAACCCATGTACTTGTAATCATTTGTTATCACCTCATAATAAAAAACCCTAATTGCCCCCGTGGACGTAGGTCAGATCATCGACCAAACCACGTAGTATCGTTGGGTTCCACTTTTATTTTGCGTTGTTTGTGTGTGTGTGTGTGACGAGATAAACCCTAACACACTTCATATCTGGTCTTCCTCTCTTCCTCAATTCTTCCATCGTCAAAGACTCCTCTCCGGATGGGTGTCATTGTAGGTCTCAATTGTATGTGTCCATACCACCTTAACCTTACTTCTCTGAGTCCTTCGGTTATCCCTGCGACTATTGGTATCCTATCTAACAAAGTTTTATCGCATGTTCATCATAGCATCCTCATTTTTCTACTTCCATCCTTCTCTCAAGCTCCTTCTTGCTTAGCCAAGACTCCGCTCCATACAATATAGCAGGCCTTACCGTTATCTTGTAGAATTTTCATTTAAGTTTCAATAGTATATTCTTATCGCATGATACTCTTATTATAGCTCTCCATTTTGCGCATCCTGCCTTAATTCGATGGGAAATGTTTGTCTCTACACTCTACATCTACTTGCTTATGGATCATAGACCCTAAATATTTGAAACTCTCCTAAAGCTTAACCCCCGAAAACTATTTACACAGTCCTCATTTTGTTCCCCGCTAAAGTTGCACCACAAATACTATGTTCTAATAGTGTTAATCCTTAAACTCTTTTGTCCCAGTGCGCACTCCAACTAACTACTTAACTTCTAACTAGTTTTCGCCACCAAAACGATGGTATCCGTGATCAAACCCAATTTCCATCGGAGTCTCCTAAATGTGTCCTGACCACGTCTTAGATAGGCTATACGTATCTAGAATAGACCAGATTAGAATCTTCGAGACTCCTCTTACTGCTAAGGTTCTCCAAATCTCTCGTCGAGGTACACTATCATATGCTTTTTCGAGGTCTATAAACACCATATATAGATCCCTTTTCTTCTCTTCATATTTCTCCATAATGTGTCCTAAAATGTGGATCGCCTCAATCGTCGACCACCCACACATGTAGTCGAATTAGTTTTCAGAGATGTCAATATGATGTTCCATAGCCTACACTACAGTATCCTCTCCTATAGTTTCATAGTGTGGCTAAGTAGTTTAATGCCTCTATAGTTCCCGTAACTTTGTGCATCGCCTTTGTTCTTACATATAGGTATCTAGTTCTCCACTTTGCATGCATCTTTAACGTCTGTAAGATATTGTTGAACAGAATAGACAACCATTCAGCTCCATCTTTAGTCCTCCTCACATAGTCACATAATTAGCTCATCTGACCATGATCCTCGTTCCGATCATTTCGGTTTACGTACTGGGGATCGCTCTTTGGCACGGCGGGTTGTTGTCGTTCTGCAACAAGGGCCTGGATTGCCCACTTCGTGATTAGGGTGAGCCTCATTGGAAGAAACCACTGATTTGTCATGAGACGTTACGCTGCTCATGAACCTGCAACACACATCAACAGCGGGAATGGCTATGGCATTTTGCAATTCATGAAACAGCAACACCCAATTGGAAGAGATCATTGATTTTTCATGAGACAGTGTGCAATCCATGAAATGGTGAGACCCAATTTGAAGAAATCTCTAATTTTTCATGAGACGGTGGACTTATTCTCACAATACCCTTTCTCCTTTAAATATTTATAATTTTATATTATGTGTTGTATGTTTTATTTTATATTTTAAATATTCATATTTATATATTATATCTTTTATGTTCGTACCGTATTATATGAAACATCGTACCGGAACGAGCCTACCCCCCAAAGTACCGAATTCTGGAGAACTAACGAACTGCGTTCCCGATCCTCGTTCTCGTACCAAAGCGTTCCGTGAACTATGTGACTATGAACCTCACCCTCTTTAAAGTAAACTTGCTCTTTATTAATCCTCCGATTTGATATGTCATCGTGTGCTGTAGATCAGTAGATCCTAGTACGTTCCTGTTACTATCAGCCACATACCCTTCATTATCTAACTTGTGGAAATGCGTACTCCATCTTATTTTGATGTCCTCTTCTTTCACTAGAATATGTCCACGGTCGTCATTTATGTACATGACATTTCCTATGTTCTTACACCTTCTTTTGTGTCTAGTCTCCTGTACATTTCATCATATGTTGTGCCCTTAGCTATTGCTACTGATTTCTTTGATTGCCTATTTACGTCATCATACCTTTCATTCGCCCTAGTCCTTAGCCATTGCTACTGATTTCTTTGATTGCCTATTTACGTCATCATACCTCTCATTCGCCCTAGTCCTTTCCTCATTCCATATGGTCTCTACATATCCTTATACCTAACTCGTTTCTCCTTAATATTGGTTTGGACTTTCTCGCTCCACCATCATGATTCGCTATGATCTGTGTGTGTCCCAGACGCCACTCCAAGTACACACACACGTATAGGGAAGGGTTCAAATAAGAACCTAACTTTCGTGAGGAACCGGAAAACCAATTTAAAATTTTACTTTTTAATCAATTTTTTTTTACTTTTGATCAATTTACACCTTTATTGTTATTTTTAAAAAACATATTTTTTGTTGATGCATAAAACACAAACTTTTATCTATGCACACTCGATGAGATTTTTGTGCTGGAAGACGAGAGTTTATGCACAAATAAAATATTGCATTTTATGCATCAGCAAAAAAATATTTTTTTAAATAACAATAAAAGTTTAAATTAAATAAAAATAAAAATAATTAATAAAAAATGGTTTTTAAAATGGTTCTCCGGTTCCCCATTTAAGGAAGTAGTGCTTGCAGCCTAAGCCACTGCTAGTGATTTCTTTGTTTGTCTATTTATGTCATCATACCTCTCATCCGCCCTAGTCCTTTCCTTGTTCCATATGGTCTCTACCTAACTCGTTTCTCCTTAATATTGGTTTGGGCTTCCTCGCTCCACTAGTCGACCACCATGATTCCCAATGATCTTTGTGTGTCCCTAACGCCACTCCAAGTATACACACGTGTACACACACACTCACACATATATATAGAATATAGGATAAGGTTCAATAGAGAACCGCAATCATAGAAAGAACCAAACGAACCAAACCTAAAATCATATTTTTAAAGTTCATTTCTATGCTTAAACTAACATTAGAAATTTATACATAAAAAATTCACATGTTTCAAGTTTTAAACGACGTTAAAACATACATTCATATCAATATGCATACATTAACATTTTAGAGACCTTACAAAACTCAAAAACAAGTGATTTTTTATATATAGACTTATAACGTTAATATAAACATAAAAACAAAAACAAAAACTTAAAAATAATTTATAAGAGAAATTTTTAAATTTGGTTCACGCAATTCTCACAATAGATATGGTTCTTTCTTAAACATATATATACATACATATATATATATATATATATATATATATATATATATATATATATATATATATATATATACTCTCCCGATTTTCTCTTCCACTCTGTTAAAAATTTATGACCCGGATTCCCTCTAATTCTTCATAAAAAATGTCTTCTTATAAATATGTATGTATGTGTGTATAGGATAAGAATCAAGGAGGTACAACATCTTTCCATGAGTACCCGTGTATACCGGTCAAGGTAAATAATTTAATTGATTTTTTTGCATATATATGTACAAATTAACATTATAAGTATATTTGAATAAAAAGAATTTACATTTCAAGTTTTGCAATCCATAAAATGGCAATTGAATGTATAGAATGATTGATGTGTAGGAACAAAAACTACAATCTGATAGAATTAAATGTAGGTTTTATGATGAGAAGTGATGACAATTAGACACTTCCAAAGGGAAAAGTCAAGTCGATTTAAGAGACCACTAACCAATGTGATGTCGACCGAGGTAAAATCCATGACACAACAACCATGCGTATGCATTTCAACAGCCGCATTGGTCTCTGCCAATAGGCTTAAACTCTCTTGGTATGACTGATCCAAACGCCGCAACTCTACCTGCCATGTAACAAAAACAGACAAAACATGTTACAAAAATTGGTTCAAGAATTGAATGTGTGATATGTTGGGTAATAATAAACCTTGGTGGCTTGTTGGCCCAGAGAGGTACCGGCAAAAGAAGCAACAGAATCGCAAAGTTTATCCCACTCGAGCACCCTGAGAGTATTTTGAACAACAGAACCTGGCACTGATTTGGAGTTTAAGTGGGTTTGGGGGGAGGAGAAGGGTGTAGACTTGTATGGTATGGCCGCAATTCTAGTGTAAAATGATGAGGTTGGGAGAGCCATAGTAATGATCACACAAGAAATCATTCTTATTTCTTTAAGATCAACTCAAGGGATTGACGAGATGGTGTGGTGGAGTTTATTAAATATTAATTACTCCTTGGGTGCGTCCTTTACGACGGGACGGGTTAAAGACACCTGTCAATTGGGTCGTGTTCGGGTTAAATTTATTCACGTTCCAATGCAAATGAACCAAAATGAATTATGACAAAAAAAAAAGTACAGGGACTAAAATCACGCTTAGAACATAGGGATCAAATCAATAAAAATTGTAGAAGTACCATAAAATGAATATTATTATTTTTTTGGAAAACGCAGAGAAACAAAAATTAATACTTGAAATATAAATGTTAATTACAAATGATAGTATATAATCCGAGTATAAGGTACATGTTCGTTTATATGATTATGAACCAATTGGTTAAGAACCAATTACTCCGAAGTGGAGGCTTATTAATGTATATCCTATACCATCAAAAGGGGGAGGACACTATCTCTAACCTCCTACACTATGCCTACAACACCACCATGAGAGAATATTCTCCTTATTCCTTCCCTTACTTCATTGCTAAACGCATACAACATATACATATTATCACCTTGATTGTATTTTTACTTGAGCGTCGTCGAAGGTGGCTTTTGGACTCGCGTCCTAGGCACACTTCCAACGGTTTCTCTACATATTGTAGTCACGGATCTAGCTCATGAAGATGACAAACGCTCCATTCAAGTCAAGACACACCCCCAACAGATTTACATACTAACAACAAATAAAATATGACAATAATAAATGGAACTCGAATGACACATGCAATAACTGTAGAATTGTTAGTCAAATTTTTGTGTTGCAAAGTCTTGATCATTTTGATTTTTGGTCAGTGTTTGGGTCAAAAAATATGATTTTCAAGATGAAATTGACAACTTGTAGATGCAATTTTGAAATATTCATAGAAAATCAGCATATAATACGCTGTTGGAAAGCTCGAAGAGTCTAGTTTAATTTACTTTCAAGTGTCTTAAGATAACTTGATTTGTAACTAGTAGGGGTGACCCTCAAACTTCGGCTAAACTGGAAACGCCATACTCAGCTCGATTGGCCGAGCTTGTCGTCAGTTTATTTCAAAAACTTATTTTATATTTGCTTTTATAGCATACAAATGTCAGATTACTTGTGGTCCTTGTCACTTTGATAGGTACCCAGACCACGTTTTTGTGTATTCTGATTTAAGGCGGCATGGGCGGCCCAAGGCTGCAAACAAGTCGATCTTTTATCAAGCAGCTCGAGCTCGGCTTGAACGAGCCGAGCTTTTATCAAGCTCTATCTCGAGCCTGAGCCCAAAATTCGAGCTCGAGATCGAAAAAATTAACAAGCCGAGATCGAGCTTTAAATGACTCAACTCGAGTTTTATTAAGCTTTCCGAGCCTTTTATATACATACATACATACATACATACATACATACATACATACATACATATATATATATATATATATATATATATATATATATATGTGTGTGTGTGTGTGTGTGTGTATGTATGTATACACATACATACGAAATAAACTTATGACATGGTATCACAAACCGGCCGAACATATGTATACATATGTATGTATATATACATATATCTACACATATGTATACACAATACACATATATATACATATGTATACATATCTATATATGTATCTATATATATAGATATGTGTGTGTGTATATGTGTGTATCTATGTATGTATATTGTCGAGCTTTTCAAGTAATTTGAGTATCGAGTATTATATATATACTAATATACATATCGAGTCGAGCTTTAAGTAAGCAATTCGAGCTTTTCAAGTATAGATTTTATGGAGTTCCAGTTTGAGCTATATGCCAAAAACGAACTCAAAAAAAATTCATAGAAATTCAAGCTTTTCGAGCCGAACACGAGTCTAATTCAAGTACTTCTTGGTCAAACTCGAGCCTACATTTTAAAAGCTTGTAGAACTATCAAGCCGAGCTCGAGCCTACCCTACACGAATCGAGCGAGCTCGCGCCTGACTCGACTTGTTTGCAGCCCTAGGCATAGCTATGAGGAAGGTTATCTTTTTCCACTAATTGAATGAATTAACGTCCATAGGAGGCACCACTCTGGTTGGAACATTTGCCATTGAAGTTGTTCTTCATTGTCATTTGTCAGCTTATCAGTTTGGGCCAGGAAATTATTTTTTGACGCTTTACAAATAGCATAATTCAGAAATTCAGAAAACGCAGATAGAATAAGATCAGCAATACTACGTACAAATAAGCAAACTAGCAAACGTACAAAATACAAACTAAAAGAAATCTGGTGGTTAGGGATTATAGAGTTGCATTAGAACATACAAAATGAAAGAAATCGATGACATTATCGAGAAGAATAGGTTAGGCCTTACATATTATCTAGAATTGGCGATAGGAGGTGAAGAGAAGGGTGGAGTAGTGGTCCTCTATCCTTTGTTCGGCAACCGTGAAAAGAACGGTGTAGTGGTCGGCCAGCTGCGGGAGGCGGTGCTGGAGTGGTGGACGTCTATTAGGCGGTGAAAGCGGTGGAGTGGTGGTCCTCTGTACGCCGGCGAGTGCGACGGTGACCAGTGTGGTCGGAGTAGTCGAGTGGACGAGATTAGAACAACTGAGATTGGACTTCTTTTATAAATTTTTTATTGAATTTTTAAATTATAATAAAAAAATATTTTAAAACACACCGAATTATTTTTAGAGGGTATTTGAATTTGCTTTTGAAAAAATTTTGTAGCGTTTTGAAAACTAATAATCAGATAATAGTTGTAACAAAAAGTGGTGACGGAAATGTAGTGTTTCGTTTAGCTTATGTTGTTTGCTAAGTATTAAATAATCAATTTTTAAAGTGTTTGATTTTGCGTTTTAACTTTTAAAATAACCAAATACTCACTTATTAAGCAAATAAGCTATATTTTTTAACTGATGAAAAAGTATGGTAGGATTAATTCTAAACGCAAATAATCACTTATTAACGTATGCAATCCAAACACTTTAAATCAATTATTTGCGTTATTGTAACGTAATAAACTAACAATCTTGTTGATAACGTAAAACCAAACACCCTCTTAGTCCATGGCTAAAAGAATAAAAGATGTAACATCTTCAAAACATAACATAATGTCATGTAACGTGACATTATATATAATATGCTAGCTAATTCTCATAATTTTACATAAAAGATCTGAAAAATTTAAATGTTTAATTACAATATGTTAATCATAGTGATCCCTTTGATATGAAGTAAGTACAACCATGCAAAATAGCAACTATCTTTTCAAAAGGTAGCTAAAGATCCACAAAACTCTAACGATGCCTATGCCTACTTAGGTGCAACATAGCATTGGTGTTCTGATCACCTGAGATACATATACAAAATCATGTTAGCTACACTAGCTAGTAAGAATGATGATTAATATAGTTATAATAAAAACTTGATAACAAGGTTAACAATCCCTCCTAAACACTAATATGAAATCTAGCCCAATAGCGTAATCACTAATCATCCATAGTAGTAGTAATCCTGATGGGATCCCCCTTCCACGCACGTAGCTTCCTATACCACACATGTAGTCATCCGATTGCTAAAAGGAATGGAAGCCACTCTAACCCTAATCTTTGACCGGTATCACAGTTATCAAAACACAACAAAATTTCATATAAAATCACAGTAATCATGGTTAAACAAGTCATAGCACAATTTCATAAGAAAACCATGTTATCCTAATAAGCTCAATATCTCGTGTTAAGTACAGATTTCTTGCTAGGATAATATAAATTACGATTATAATGTACATCTCAAAAATGTTTGCATCTCACTTGATAACTAGTCCCCAATGGCCAACGTTTCACCTTGTCCCTTTCCTTGATTTTCACGAGACCTTGTACAACACATATAATGACTTTAGGTACACCTAAACACTAAACAAGAACCCAAATGCGCACATATAAATACTCTATGCAAACCCTGCTAAACTAAACCAATAAGCTAGTCCAGCAATCTCGATCGCTCCGTCATCGCGGTCACGCTACCCTTGTTATGGGTGCAATCAACCTCGTCCAAGATCCTCATTTTGGATGAACCTCATCTCGATCGAGACCCCTTCGAACTAGGCCATGCTTTTTGAGCCACGATCACCCAGCAGTCATAGCTCTATCACAGGTCGTGTTGCAACTCCGCATACATAGTTTTGTGCTCTGTTTTTTAACAGCTCGGGAATTTAATCCCAAGTTGATTAGCCCTGTTTAAACTCGACTTTCACTAAGCTCAAACTTGACTCGAGATCGGCTCGATAAACTACTCCACACTATCAGGTTCGGCTCGATTAAGTTCAGGAAAATAGAAATCGAAATATAAATACAAAAGAATCAATATAATTTTATTCCAACAACAAGCAAAAATGGTGCAAATATAAGAACATAATTTTAGTTTTAAAGTATTATAGTTTGATTTATATAATAATGATAAATATATAATATTATAAAGTTGAAGGGTTAAAATGTAAACATGTAAACTTAGGCTCGATTGATTTCTATCGAGCAGACTATTTTAATACTCCGGCTCGACTATATAATTACTCGAGTAGCTCGAGCTTGTCTCGATTAATGACGAGTCGATTTCGAGTTTCTTATGAGTCAATCTTGAGTAACTTTTAACAACCCAGACCACCCCAATACAAGATATTGTCCGCTTTGGCAAAGCCCACACGGTTTTGTTTCTAGAAGCCAAGTCATAGGCCCGCCTAAAAACGCGTCTTGTGGATAGAGACAACCTCATCTTATATGGACATATTAGTTTCTTTTCTCCACCGATGTGGGATGTTACATAACTAATGAGTTGTGTCGTCTCTTTTACGCCCCTAATTAACCCTATTACATGAAGAATATAAGATAAAATCAACTTACCTTTTGTTGGAATGATGAACATTAAAGCAAGGATGATAATAAGGATTTAAGCAGAATTTATTTGTTTAAATCACAAGTTAGAGGCTTCCAAATTGCTTCTTGATAACACACATGATATCACACACATACTGTTAACGCTACTCTTGAGTTAAAGAAGTGAAATAAACATCCATCCATGTGGCATATATACACGTTCCTTGTTAAACCCAATTCACGATCCGATATCTAATCTTTATCAAGCTTTAGAAGTTTGTACCATTAGGACCCAAATCAACTAATGGTAATTAAAATGTTTAATTTTATAAAATGTAAATCCATAAGCCAATATTCATGTGATGTCTTCACATGCCCAATCACATGTATTAAACTAACATTGGTCCAACTTGATAATGTTAAACAATATAATAAATCAAGAAATTCCAAGTGTCAACTTCAAAAATGGGATGTTACTAATATTCCCTTATAGAGATTGCATCCTCAGAATCTAGCTTTGCACAAACAACTTGGATATCGAATATGCATTTCTGACTCTAGTTCTTAAGTCGCACTAGGGGTGTAATTGAGTCGAGTTGAGCCGAGCATCGCCAAGCTCGAACTCGACAGTAAAACTCGAGCTCGATTGAGCCTTAGTTTTGAGACTCGAGCTCGACTCGGTAAACTACTCGATACTCTCGAGATCGACTCGACTCGATTAAATTCGGGATAAAAGGAATCGAAATATAAATACAAATTATTCAATCTAATTTACTCCCAACAATAAGCAAGAAGGGTAAAAATATAAAAATGTAATTTTAGGTTTAGCATTATATAGTTTGATTTATATAATAGAGATAAAAATATAATATTACAAAGTTGAAGGGTAAAAATGTAAACATGTAAACTTAGGCTAGCGAGCCTATCGAGTAGGCTATTTTAATACTCGACTTGATTACTACTTGAGTAGCTCGAGCTCGAGCTTGAGTCAATTTTAAGTTTATTACAAGTTGATCCCGAGTAGCTCACGAGTTATCTCGTCTCGTTTTCACCTCTACTCATGATGTCTCCATTGTACCACTACTAAAAATATCTCTTTATTGTGTAGCTTTTTCATCTTTCGGTAATTATTACATCCTTAGTTTAAATTTTCATGTGACATTGTATTTGAATCCTTAACACAATGTACTTTGGTTATTAAGTTGGAGTATTAACGAAAGTTGGACTTTGAAAGTCAACTATTGACTCAAGTCATTTTAACATTTCAAAATCTAATCAACCAATGTATTATATGATATTAAAATGAAAATGGTGTTTTCTATGTGCTAGTATTTGTGTGCCAAAATTACATCGCTAAACATCATAGCTGACGTCATAAATCACTCGAGGGTCCTACCAATGAGCATCAACGAACAAGACTAAATCAACCAACCTTTAGGGTTTTTACACCAAAAATTGGCAAAAATAACACATACAACTGTGATCTTTTGATCATTCAATTCAAAATTGAAATTTCACACAAGTCGATACCTACTTATCTAGCGTTGAGTTCAATGAAGATATCACCGCTAGATCCAAGGCTTCATCTTTTGGTGCATTACTGATCATACAATATTGAGGTATGTTTATTTTAGTGTTTTAATGTCTAATACTCAAATCTTGTGACTGTTTATAACAATTTTAAGCTTTTGTTGCACGAATCATTTTGCAAAGTGTGATATAAACCCAAGACTATGGATTTGTGACATGCTCCTAAAGTTCGTGTAACATCCTCCAATTTAAGGTAATGTTAGACCACTATTGACGTTCCTAAATAATAAATTAAATGATTTACCAATGATTAATGCATAAGAAATTATTTGATTTTACAATCACTTTACAATAATATATATCTCGAAGTTGATTTACATAAAACCTTAAGATAAACTAAACTATACTTTTATGTAACTATGCTAGTTTAGCTTGTACAATATCATCAAAGCATTGTACCCTAAACTCCATTTAAATGGGTGTAAGCCCTTAAACAAGTAGTAGAAGTAAATGAAGCTTTAAATTTTTCAAGGGGGAATGATTTATGATAAAGAAGTGGGATAAGGGTGTTGTTTAAATGGAGCTTTGAAGATAAGGGGGTTAAATGTATCAACTTGGGGCTAAATTTTGCACCGAATCGTGCAGTCCCATTTCACACTTTATTAAAATATCTCCTCATCACTAGGAAGCTCTCATTTAACTAGGGTTTTAGCTATGATGGAATTAGGGGCTGATTTGTATAAAGATTTATGCTTGTTGGTCTTGGAATCATAAGGTAAACTTCACACCATCTTTTATAGTTGTGTACTTCATCTCTTCCTTTTATTTTCTTCTTTGAGGAAAGAGGTTCATGTAATGGGAAATGATCAAACATCCACTAAGTAGGAATGTTATGAGATTAGTAACTTATTTCTTAGCTATTAATGTAGTTTTAAACTTGAATATCTTGGTTCATGATTAAAAAAAATGCAAAGTTATTTGTGTGATTTCATTATGTTAGAACGAATGAACCTATTGGCAATTATCGCTACCTTAATGTTATTTATCCTATTGCTGTGAATTCTAGTATTGATGTGAATGATGCATACATATATACATGTTTGTGTTTCATTGTGTCATTACGTTCATAGCATACTATCATCATATGGTGGATTTATCATACTTGAACTTCATTGTACAATTTATATGGCCGTGGTGCCTTGAGTTGTTTAATTATCTACTAGAACCATTGTTCTTCATATTACACTCTAATGATTCACTATCATTTGGCCTAGCCTTGTTATTGAGTCTATGCTTATTCATTTGGTCTCACTTGACGTCCATGTTATTGATACAATTAATTTAAATGCCCTACTACATGTTGGTGCGTATAAAACCCCTACTTCGGAAAGGCCTACGGTGTAGGTGGCCGACACATTGGTCGATTAGTCTTATGATTGTCATATCTCGGTTCTAACCTAGCTTGACAACGTTCAGGTTCTCGACTCTCACTCTTGACATATTGGAATGAGTTCTATTCTCATATGGTTATATTATGATGCAACATATGTATTCTTTACCCTATATCATCAGTTGCTTACATGTCATGTGTTATATGTCTCATATCAATCTAGTAAGTCACTTAGAAAAATTTATTTACTTACCCATTTATTTTATACCTCCCAAGACACGATAATGGTAAAGGCAATGAGATTGTCGGTCCTGGCTTCAAAGCCTAAAAGATCGTGATCGTGTGTAGAATTTTTGGTAAAGCTCAAGTAGCACATATTATAGGTATATCACCTACCGACTCATTGGATGCAGTTGTGATTTTATTTTGATTATATTTGATGTCCTTAATTCTAAGTATATTTGTAAAAGTATGTTAAAACTTTAACTTTATAGCTACACCCAAACTTCGGACGTCGTGCAAATGGGTCATGTCCAAATTTATTTTGAATCATATTAAGTTACGAGTTTTGGGTTTAGTCACTGCTAATCTATGATGATTTCATTAAATATTATGTTATGTTGTTGTAGGTGTTTCAATTCCATCCAAATCTGACATCATTTGATAGTACATTGCTAAACTTTACAGTATTATAAAATGACTTTGCCTAAGTTTTGGGGTGAAATTGAGAAAAGTGAAACTTATCAAATCTTTTAGACTCAAGGTAACAGCCATAAATACAACCAAGTACATGGAATTTTTCCATTTTATTTATTGATTAATTATATATATCGAAATTGACGAATTAAAATAGGAGAAATTTAAAAGTTGGTTGAAATATAAAATGGCCATGAAGAAACTAACTTAGAATCTTTATTTTATAGAAATCTTACATTTTAAAAGTTAGTTGAAGAGTTTGGAGTATAATGGTATAATTATTTAAAAGTTCATTACCCGGCCAGTATCATGTTAAAAATGTAACACCCCAATAATTAAAAAGGTAAGTACTTTGTGGAACAATTATAATTGTGAACTTAAATGCAATATTATAAGTTAATTGCCAAATATTAGTGATAATTGCTAATATTAGGACTTGAATGATAAAGAAAAATAAAATGTTGGTTTTATTGAAATGACACGAATAGGTAATGAACTTTGACAATTAAATAATGACTAGTTATGGCATAAGAATCGATTAATGTGGTGTTTGTATATATTTAGTATAATTATGTCAAAACTACTCATTTGGGTATTAAATTATTAAATAAATGCAAGTTGTAGCAATGCGGTTTGTATTTTAAATAAAAGATGATTAGGAGAGGGGTTGTATGGGTGTGGGAGATAAGTGGAAGGGGCGAAAGTGGCCAAAGGCCAAACTTTCTCCCCTTTTCTTCCTAAAATAGTCCAACACAAACACACACACACACACACACACACACACACACAGACACACTCACTCACTTCTTGCATTTTGAAAGAGAAAAGGAGAAGAAGGGAGAAGAGAAGCCTTTGAGCTAGGGTTGATATTTGCTAATGATTTACTGAAGATTAAAGCTCCAATGTTGAATTTTGGTATCCTCTTGGAAGGTATGATCGCATCCTCTAGTCTTCTTCCCTATCTTTCTCCATTTCTTCATTTTTGGGAGATGAAACCCAAATTTGGTAAATGTTGAGTTGTTTAGTAAAGGCTTCAATATTTTAGTATGTTGTTATATGATCAAAATGGAGCCGTATTATGCAACTACATTGGTAGTTTGTGCTAGTTTGTGTTAGTTTTGGTTAAAATCCAAGTTAGGGCTCAAATTAAGCCATACATTGAACGGTTGTATTTGGGATGTTTTGGAAGCTCAAAATGAGCTCAAAAGTGTTAAAATATGTTGTATGATAGATCCCAAGTGTTGGTTTTGAGTTTAGTTGAGTTTTGAAATTTTGGGTGTAAAACCTGTAGGGGGGAGAAGTGCAGCTCTGGGTCCACTCGGCAAGTCAAACCCTTTTGTCCAAAAATTTGATTTTGAGTTAAGGGGTCCTATGCTAACATCTAATACTTCTAACATACATCTAACTTAATTATTTAAAGGGTTCTAAAGTTTAATTTCAAATTTGGGTCTCATAGAGTCCCGAATTGAACCGAGGCATTCGATTTAGAACCAGAAACTTTGTCCGGAAAGTTCTAAAGGTTATTTAAAGCATGAGGGCTTATAATTTATATATATATATATATATATATATATATATATATATATATATATATATATATATATATATATATATAAACTATATGGATGTGTTTATTGTTATCTAAACTAAATCAGGATGACTTGGGCCCTTATAGGCCAACAATTGTTCGGTTTGAGGACCAAAAGTAAGTTCGGTAGACTTTATGAGCCTATGTGCAACTTGACACTTACTTGCACACTATATGAAACCTTTGTAGGTAAATTGAGTTGTTGAAGTTCATTCAGTATAGTTAAGCCTCATTGGGGCTTACTGTGGCTCGGTTGGAAAACCCAAAATCTTATAAAACCAATCACTGTGAGTTCAGCATTAGCGTTACATAATGTTCACGTGTCATGTTATTTTACGTCATTGAACACATTGTTGAGCTACTCATTGATATCTTGATAGTAGTTGCATATTTACTCTCAATTCTCACATGTATGATTCTTTGGGCCTATGCGAGGCAATTTGGACCTCACCATACTTGATATGCTTTTACTTGACCTCACTTGGATATCCATGGATTATTTTAGACTAGCTCTAAGTCTAAATTGAGTA
Organism: Centrapalus pauciflorus; assembly: GCA_020465985.1. Classification (NCBI taxonomy): domain Eukaryota; kingdom Viridiplantae; phylum Streptophyta; class Magnoliopsida; order Asterales; family Asteraceae; genus Centrapalus; species Centrapalus pauciflorus. The sequence goes on along the minus strand of JAANYP010009413.1, from coordinate 22,242 downwards.
CTACTTTAAACTTGCTCTAAGTCTCAATTGAGCAATATGTAGGGCTAGCTCTAAGCCTAAATTGAGCAATATGTCCGGCTAGCTCTAAGCCTAAATTGAGCACTCTCTCATATTGGTTATTGAACATACTCGTTGATTATTGTTGCAAGCATGTATATTATGTATCATTACTAATCTAGTAACTTACTCAACTTTGTTGACTCTTTAGTTGTTAACCTTTCAGGAAAAAGAAAGGGTCACGCTGGACCATATTGATAGTGGATTGCATCTTGACTAATGGCTCCATTGTTTTGGTATATGGCTTGTGTTACGAACAAATATATAGAGATGAAAACATTTATAATTGTAAGTATAGAAGTCTAGGGTTAATCATGTAATTAGATGATAGTTAGATATTAGGTTAGTTCTAAAAAAGTTTGCCATTTTCATCTTTGTATTTCATGTTGAGTGCAAATTCAATCATTCAATAAAAGAGATTTGTGTGTTAATGTTGTGATTCACCTAGATCTATTATTATCAATTGGTATCAGAGCTTAGGGGGTGAATCAAAATAAAAAAAATCTTGCAAGAAATCAACAAAAGTTCAACCGAAAAAGTCAAAGTTTGAGCTGTGATCTTCTAGAATTTTTAGAAAATTCCTACGTTGAGTCGTTGACGGAATGAGCTGAATTTTGGATATGATTTGAAGATCAACAAGATGAAGATCCAGTAAAAATTTCAAGTCCTAATTCGACGCGAGCAGGGAATAATCAAATTTTTAATTTCTGAAATTCGTTTTTTACGTTCTTGAGATCGATTTTTGGAATTTTTTGGATTGGAGTTAAAGGCTACAAATTTGAACGAGTCTAAGGGTTATTATAACAAACAATCCTGAAAGTTTCAAAGCCTAATTCCAAATACGTTGAGAGTAACTTGATTTTGAAGTTGCTGAAATCGTTTTTCTAACCTAAACAGAGCTGAACCTTTGAAAATTCATAGAAAATTCTATGTTTATCCAATTGATCTAATTTTTGGATATGTTGTGCGTATAATATACATGTTTATTGTCCTAAAATTTCAGATTTTATTTCCAAGAATTGAGTGAGAAATCGATCAATTTCAGAAAGTCATCACTGTGTGTGTTCTTGGTGTTTTCACTGTGTGTTTAATTCAAATTTTGAGTTTTAGATGATGAATTCCAGATACAATTTGATGCATGATAACATATTGAGTTCAGTTTTTGATTTAGAGTTGATTGGTATATGATTTGTTTCATAACTCTAACATTTGATCGATCAATTTTATGTTTTTGTTGATTTTGTGTTCTTCGTCATTTCTTGTGATTTCAAGTATAACCGTTTTTGTTTAATTCGTTTTTGTTATTAGAAGTTGTTTGAAACTTGTTTGTGTTAATTGTTTGCAGGTAATTTGGATCAATGAGAAGTTTTTTTTGAGTGTGCGAGTTTTTTCAAGTGTTGTGTGAGTTTTATCCTTCTTCACCAAAATTTTATCCTTCTTTACCCGAGTTTTATGCTTCTTTACCTGAGTTTGATCATTCTTTACCTGAGTTTTATGCTTCTTTACCCGATTTTGATCCTTCTTTATCCGAGTTTTTATGCTTCTTTACCCCGAGTTTGATGCTTCTTTACTCGAGTTTGATCCTTCTTTGCCCGAGTTTTAGCCTTCTTTGACCGAGTTTTAGCCTTCATTGACCGAGTTTGACCCTTTATCAACCGAGTTTGATATAGAGTCAATCGAGTTTCATCCTTAGTCATCCGAGTTTGATCATTAAGCATCCAAGTTTTATTTTTAGTCATCCGAGATTGACCTTTGCTGCTTCAATTGGCCATAACTTTTGACTGGAATATCGTTATAAGTCCTACCATACGTCAAATCGAAGCTTGAACCGAGATCTACGATTTTAAGAATGGGCGAAGCCGGTTTAGTCAATTTTCGAGGCCTAATTCCACTCCAGAAAAAAGTTACGGGCATTTTTCTGTAGAAAAGCTGTCAATTCTGAGCTGTTTTTTAACAAGTCATCATTCACAAATTCATCTTTCAGTGTTCATAGAGTTTCATCAGATATCACTCATCAAAAGTCCATAAAATATCCTGGAAATTCAATCATCTGCAATTCAAAATGTCATATCAACAATTACTTGAACCTTATGAACAAATGTTAAAGTCGAAGCTAATTGAAAAACTTATTGAATCTGAAAAGATTCGTAAGACCAATTGACATTCTTATTCAGTTTAATACTGATAAAGCTCTTCCTTTACGTGAGGTATCAATACTGAAAGAAGAAATTTTAAGCTTAAAAGTGAAACAAAATTCTGAGAGTACTGCTCTTAATTTGAAAATATCTAAATTGAATAAAGAACTTGATGAATTGAAACAAGAGTATTTTCGAATTGCAACTTTACTGAAATATCTTTTGCCGGAAAGATCTGAGCTTTACAAGAAAGTTAAAGATCTTGAACATACACTTTCCAAGACAATACATATAGATCAAAGTTGCATTTTAAACAAAACTGAAGAATTTTTTGCTCTTGAAAAAGAGTTATCTGTAACTAAAGATCTACTTGAGAAGGAGAGAAGTGACTTCTTACTGAAAGAACGGGATTTTAAAGAAAAATCAGAATTGTATGAAGATGAAAGAAAGATGTTCTTACTTAAAGAACAATATTTTAAAACTGAGTATCAATCATTTGATAATGACAGAAATTCATATTTGGTCAGTATCAAAGAATTGGAAAATCAGATATTCCATCTAAACAAACAATTGAATGATTCTCCTTCTTAAAATAAATCAGAAGTTAGAGATCCTTCAGTTTGTTTAGAAAACAAAGTTGATCATTCTGATGTATCTAAAGAAAGTGATAAGAATCATACAGAATCACCTAAGTTTGATTCATCTTCAGATCTAAAACTTAAGTATCTGTTAAAGATACACAAAGGCAAAGATAAAGAATTGAAGAACTTCCGGTCAAGATTTACATTGGTGAATCATCGAAGACAAAATTTCCCAAAGTTTCTGAAAATACTAGTAATTCATATCAGAAAACATTTTCACAGAAAGCCACCAACTATTATAAAAAACAGGCCAGAACCGGACTGTTTTTCAGGAAGAAGAGTTCAGAAAATTCTAATCATTCAAAAATTCAAGTTTGTTTGGAAATTCATATATTAAATTTTCAAATACTCAAAGAAATTTGTTTTCTGCTTTTGAAAGAGAAGCTGATAATTATAATCTGTAATGGGTACCTAAACCCAAGTATAAGTGGGTACAAAAACCCGTGTTTAAATGGGTACCCAAAAGTGCTAACAAGTCTGGATCCAAATCAGTTTGGATACCAAAGACATCTTGATTGTGCAGGTTTGAAGAGGCTTTGAGATCACTTTAGACTGAAACCCGTTCTTTCAGTTCAAAATGGTTTTTAGTTAATCTAGACTAAAACCCGTTCTTCAGTTCAATCATATGGCTTCCAGATCATTATAGACTAGAACCCGGACTTCAAAGAAATGGCATCTACATATTTTCAAATAGAATCCATTCAAGTGGTTTTTAGTTACTTCGGACTGAAACTAGTTCTTTATTGCAAAAAGATTTCTGTACACATCAGTGCAGAACCCGATTTTCAAATCCATTGGCTTCTAGGAAAAACTGACTAGAATGCAAATGGTTTCTCCGAGTAGAACACGTGCTACAAAGCAAAGGCTTCTAATCATTTCCGATTTAGAACCCAATTCAGAAGGACGAATTATTCTGGAATTCTTGCCCTGAATTCAACTCCAATGTTGCATTGAATAAGAGGGAGTTTTATTTTTATAATTTTTTGCTTCTGATTAATTCTCTTTGAGTTGACTGACTTAGTGTGCTTATTTCCAGGGGGATTTTCAAACGAACTTTGACGAAGACATTTTTCAAAAACTGTGTGTAATTTTCACGAACAAATCTTATGCACACATAAAAACATTTTCGAGCTGAAAAGCAAAATATTTTCATAATCTTCTGATTCTTAGAATCTCTCATTGAGATTAATTGATCTAATCTCTTTGATGTTCAAAATATCATTGCTTCTGAGATTCTCTTTAATATTCTCTCGTTCAAAGAATTCTCCCACATTCTCCATGAGCTAATTCTTTCATAACAAGTCTGATTCATTTCATACCTTATATCAGATTGTACTCATTCTGATATCTCTAATTTCATCTCCTTGTTCATCTGAGCTAAATTTCTTAATATCCCATGAGCTTCAAGGCTGAAACTAATTCTGTCGACTTCGATTATGCACTAAAATGAGTGATAGGCATATATATCGCTTCTATGGTCTAACCAGAACCGGAAGACCTACCCAAGAAGCAAACCACTTATAGTTTGTGTGGGTAAGGGTTCTTTAGGTCTATTAGTTAAGAAGTGTCAGTTATCACAGGATACTGACAGGGTCGAGCAGAGATAAAATGCAAATGAGAGGGATATATTGAAAGGAGATGGTGGTGCATCAGATCATGCTTTTGTTATATAGCTGACTGAATTTATTTCTCAAAAGTGAGCCAGAGGGAGCTTAGTTAAAAAATGCTGAGATCTGAGAGTTGAGAATGGATTTGAAGAAAAGAAAATTATACCTACACTATGTCGGCTGGGTAAACCTCATAATCTATCAAGCCCTAGGTGATATTGAAAAAGACGTCATGGACCCAGTGACGCATGCACTTAACCCCACCAACCACGCAGTTATCTCTCAAAAGATTTCTGTTTCAGTAATCACGGAGATATAACACATTTCTGATGATATATCATTTGGATATTATTGATATTGAAACAAGAAAGACATTGGCTCCGGTCTCCGACTTCATTTGATGCACATTGTGTCTAGAGCTGACTATATACGCTTTTAGGACACATCGAGTCTAACAGTCTGCGTGACTATATACTGCTAGTCCAAAGTGACTAAGCCGGAACAAATAAGAGTGATTCTTTCATGATAAAGTATTTTCACGATAAATATTTAGAAATCCTACCAGTGTTAACATCACGCTAGCGCTGAAAGTACGTCACATAGATTATGTCTATTTGTGCAAACAGGAATCCTATGTGGACCTGGACACTGTTACTTAAAAATGAATGTGTTTCATTTTTCTCAACTCAAGTTGAAAAGCTTTGTTTGTTTCTGTAAGGAGAAAGTATTCATTTGAGGGGAAGTGTTTAATTTGTTCAGAATAGGGGAGAGGACATATTTGAAAGAGAGGATATCATTTTGAGGCGGAGATAGAAAACTTTGTGATATTTCTGAGTTGTAATTGATGTTCTAATTCTGCCATTGTAATTTCACTGCATCTGCGTCTCTGAAAATTTTGCATGATGTTCATAATTCTTATGATCATCATGAGGGGGAGAAAAGTTGTATTTCAGAGACAACTGCTGAATAGTTTGAAGACAATTGCAACAACTGCTGAAGACAATTGTGACAACTGCCAAAGAGTTCAAGATGAAAGATGATATGTTGTCTTTGATTGATCAAGGGAAAGAATCAAATTTTATTCATGATTCAAGGGGGAGAGTTAGTTCATAAGAAAAGAATAGATCAGAGAAGAAGAGATATGAAGTTCAGAGAGAGTCAATGAAGAAGAAAGAAGAAAGTTTATTTGAAGATTCAAAGATAGAAGAGAAGAAAAGAGAAAAGTTTTGAAGATCAAAATTTTAAAATCGAAGATATTTACTTTTTTTAGAGTTTCTGTGTAAAGTTCCTGCTTTGAACTTTGATTGAAAAATTGCTTTCATCTCTAAGGGGAGATTGTTAGAAACAAATATATAGAGATGAAAACAATTATAATTGTAAGTATAGAAGTCTAGGGTCAATCATGTAATTAGATGATAGTTAGATATTAGGTTAGTATAAATAGGAAAATTTCATAGGAATTTTCTAATAGTTTGCCATTTTCATCTTTGTATTTCATGTTAAGAGCAAATTCAATCATTCAATAAAAGAGATTTGTGTGTTAATGTTGTGATTCACCTAGATCTATTATTATCAACTTGACATGCTTGGGGTTGGGATTTAGTGGACTTCCGTTTTGACTCACACATGGGAATAGATATAGCTTCTATTCACGATTATATATTTTGGATGTTTAGACATTGTAACCCTTGAACTTTGATCCATGATTCACGACAACATATTGATAGGTAGTAAAGTGAAGAGAATTATGTTGATGGCTTTTGTTATGGAAATTTTAAATTTGACCACAATTCCAGTAATTATTGTTAATTATTGTTAATTGTTCGTGAAACATCTATATTAGTTGGAAGGGTGTTTCAAAAGACCTACTAACTTACTCTCATATGTATATCAACTTATACGTATACTTTTAATCATTCGACCCAAAATATAATATATGTACGTGGTGTGTGTTGTGTAAGTGAAAACAAAGAAGGACAACAAGAACTAGTTGATTACAAGTGGGAATTGAAGCTCTAATCAATTCATAACCTTCATCAAGTGTTTATCGTCTTTGAAAACTGAGCAAGCTTAAACTAACACACTTTAACCCTTGGAATTCATAGGGAATTATTTGGAACATGTTATTATATGTTTGAGAGGTGTTTTAGATTGGATTTGAGAGTTTAAGCGAGTTTAAAACGAATTTTTGGACTAAAAACAAAGCAGACAGGGTAATTTTCGGCAACGATTGTAGATTAGGGTTCCATGCACCCGCGTGGGTTGAGCCGTGCATCCACATAGGTTGGCCAGGCTCCTGCGTAGACAACTTGATTTAGTTTCCCACATAGAATCCAGATTTATCGTTCATTATTTAGTAATTAATACATAGTTATCGTTTTATTATATCCAGGAGCTCCCTAGTAGCATTATAGCAATCTTGTAGCATCGTGTAGCCCCCGGTAGCAGATTGTAAACCCAATAGCTTATTGGAACATTATAACAGACATCAAGGTGTGTTGATATAACTCTGATAAGATACATATTTATTCGTACATGACATTTTTGTAGCATAAACTCATTTATTAATATAATCATGTATGATAGGTGGTAATGGTTTATTCAATAGCATGTTGTATTGGTCACATATCCACTTGTTATCCGAAGTATCATACATCAGCAACAAGCTTTGGTACCAGGTTTGGAGTCAGTTGGGTCGCTCCCAAGTTGATTATTATAGTGATGACTTTGTGTTTCTACTAGTGGAGATATTGGAGTCACGGTAATGCGCCGTTGATTTACCATGGAGCACTTATTTATATTTGATTGTGATTACTATTATTGTTCCTATATTATCTTGTTTATATACAAATGATGTTTAATGTTGTGGTATATGTAAGACCGAACTTTCACTAAGTCTTAATCAATAGGTCACAGCTAGTAATATAATAACAATCATAAAATAAGACAGATTAATTAAAAGATTAAAGATTATTACATAACAATGTTCAAATTAAATTTATAAAAAGGGCACAAGTCACTAATCTATAACATCATTGTCATTACAATACAACTCTTACGACTTCTAACTGGGACTTAAGAACATGCAGTAATACACATAGATATCTTATATGAAACCTAAACTGAAATTGAACAAAGAAAAAAGGTTAACTGGACTTCTGATCCCTGATCACGATGACCCATCGCGGCTAAGCTCAAAGAGGTCAATATCATCCACCAAGGAATTTTAAAGAATTGTGGTCGCATTCATGGAGTTACAGGTTGTGATGACTACGTGGTCGAATTATCTTTTGATCTTGGTCTAGTTCATCAATTTTTATCTTGTAACCTTATGAACTCGTCTTGGATGTATCTTAGAGTCGATCGCGTTAAACACCAGGTACCAGATGGTGCAGAAAGATAAAAACTAGATAAAAGCATTAAAACCTCAAATTTTGCAGATCTAAACTTGACCATAACATTGCAAAACAGTAAGGAAATAATACCAAATCAACCTCCAAACATTTGCATGTCGATTCTAACACATATTTCGTTCTTTATATGCCCAAATTTAACAAAATTTCATACTTGAACTTCAAGAGCACATACTTTGATTCAAAATAGCCATATACTTAGATTTAGGTCACAAGTTGTACACAAATTTCGTCTCCAAATACATTACAACAACAATTTCTACACTTTCTTAGCTTGCTTTCAATCCCTTAGAAACCCTAGCAAGAATTTATACAAAAAGCTATCTCAGCTTTGAAATTTGGCAAAAGACAACAACAATTTAAGTTAAGAGCTGAATCTTTCCTCGGTTTGCTTGAATTTAAGTAGAATGATTGATAATGAGAGATGGGTTAAGGAACTCTACCAATTTTGGCAATGAACTTTTGGCAACTTAAATGGTTTTAAATTTTATGAGACTTTCAACGAATGACTCATTTAGTCTCTAATCCTTTATTTTATAAAAGAAACTTTCATTAATAGCATAATATACCCTTGAACTATAATAAAAGCTGATAACACAAGTTTTGGCAACATATTTTGATTTTCTTTACAAATTAACCTGTTAATCCCTTGAATGTTACAATTAAACATCCCCAAATTACAAGATTTAAATCAATTTATCCATGAATACAATTAATTAAAGTTTGGAATATTATACTTTGCCCCTCTACTTCAATACACAACCTAATCCAGTAAATGAGGCATCATAGGACCACAAAATATTTTATGCCCTCGAATAGATAATACAAGAGTCTGACATAATCGTCTATATAGTTCAAAAAAGTTCTATCTTAATTCCTATTCCATGTGAAAGGAACAGACTAACAGATGAGTATCATTAGTGGAACAACGATCTTAGAAAAATCTTGGATGAAACGACGTAGAAAGCTACAAATCTCTAACTTTGTCCTTGGTGGTTCCCAACTCATAACATTAGTTTTAGTGGGTCCAGTTTCACCCCTTAACTACTCACCATGTGCCTCAAAAATTGTATTTCACAAAGTAAGAACTCGCACTTTGAAAACTTAATGTATGGGAGCTTTCTCTCCGATACACGTAACACCTCACATAAATGATGTTCAAGCTTTTCAGCACTTTGTGAATAGATAAGGATTTTGTTGATAAATACGATAACAAATTCATGGAGCATGAGCCAACAAACCTGATTCATTAAGTCCATATGTCTTCAGGGAATTATTCAAACCAAATGACATGACTAAAAACTCGTAATGCCCATATTCAACCTAGAGTTGATGATATCCATATCTCAAATCTAAATTAGGAAAATAGCTCAAACTCTGGAGCTGATCGAAAAGATCATCAATACGTGGTAGCGGATAATAGTTATTCACTGTCACTTTATTAAGCTCATGATAACCGATACACGTCTACATGGATCTGTCCTTCTTCTTCACGTATAACACTGGTGCTCCCCATGATGATGACCTTAGAAGGATAAAATCACTAATTATTAAGTCTTGAAGTTGTGTCATCATCTCTCGTATTTTTGTAGGTGTCAATTGGTAAGGTATACGGGCAATCGGTGTTGCTCTAAGAACTAGTTTGTTCATGAACCCAACTTGTCGATCAAGTGGTAACCCTAGCTACTCATATGAGAATACATTTGGGAACTCCATAACTACCAGACCATATTGAACCTCCCATTTCTCCTTTTTGACATCTACAATATATGCTAAGAAAGTACTATAACCCTAAGCAACATTTCTCTTAGCTTTATTCATTGAAGCAATCATAATCTCTTTCTTACGGCTTTCCATATATATATATATATATATATATATATATATATATATATATATATATATATATATATATATATATATATATAGTCACAACTTCAGTCTGTTAGTGCATCCTGTGTGACGATAGCAGTCTAAATGTAGATAGTCTTTTGTATTACTTCAGGCTTTGTAACTACAAGTTAATACATATGTTTGATATTGGTTATGTATGTTTGATCTTTTTTTTGATTGATGTTTACTTAAGTTCAAAGATAAGTTCAAACATAAGTTCAGAAGTAAGTTCAAACATAAGTTCAAGAACAAGTTCAAAGACAAGTTCAAGAATAAGTTCAAAGGCTAGGTTCGAACTTGTAGTGGACAAGTTCGTGGGCTTAGGCCTAAACGAACTTGTCTAAGCTAAGTTCGAACTTAAACTCTATAATTAAGATTTAATCAGTTTTGATTAAGGACTTTCGCAGAGATTAACGCTCAGAGCTCGTAAAGTGCACTACGAACTTGTGAGTATTTCAGAGAGTCGTTTGGAGAGATTCACGTGTCGGGACGTTCGTTGTTAAAGTCTATCATTGAGTTAGTCACTGTGTTTCCGTGTGTGTGATCGATCCGTTAAACCCCTAACGAGGATTCCACACTCGTTGGACGGTGTCGCGTCAAGATCAGATCCGTAGGTAGGTAACCTTACAAGTGATACCAGAGACATGAAGAGTGTTCATCGTGTTCTTCGCGTTCATCTAAACATTCTTGGTTTCTTGACGTTGTTACCGGGAAAATCACGTTTTTCATAGTTTTCTGAGTTCTACAAGCAAAGTAACGGAGAAAAATTCATATTAGTTCACTTTTTCAATCGAAATCATTGTTTTTAATCTTAAAAACATTGGTTTAATCTGAAAGCTTGAAAAAATCGAATTTTTGGCCGTTTCTCGAACTTGCGGCGCTCGAACTTAAGGGGGTATAATGGTTCATTCGAACTTTCAGAATACGCTCCTCATGAACATAAATTAGGGCTTCATTCGAAATTAGCTGAGGTTCAATTTGTCAGATTCGAAGTTGTCAGAGTCGAACTTGCCAGATTCGAACTTGTCAAAAATTTAGGGTTTGTTCGAACTTGTCAGATGTTCGAATTTGTCAGAATTTCTAGGGTTTTCACGAACTTGCAATCATTCGAACTTGTTGAGTTCGAACTTAAATAAATTCGAATTTAATTTTCAAACGAATTTAAATTAATTTAATTCAAACTTACCTAAGTTCGAAGAGATTATTTTAAATTAATTTTCAAATTAAATTGTTTAAGTTCGAAAACAAAAAGTTTAGTTAGAATGTCTAGTTTGCAAAAATTCATCGAAATGGACCACGAGGTCGGCAAAGCAAATTCTCCGCCAAAGCTGATGAAGTTAGAGGACTACTATTGGTGGAAGGATAGGTTTGCTGATTTTGCTCGATTCAACAACATGTGTATGTGGATTTGTATCGATGAGGGTTATATTCCTCCTACACAAGAGTTAGAGGGTCGACAAAGAGTCTTGACTTATCAGAATATGCAAGACGATGACAAGAAACTTTATGAGGCCGAGAACCGAGCTTTCTCAATTATTCGTATGGCGTTACCTCAAGAAATTCTACACACCTTAAGAAATCATCGGACTTCTAAATAGCTCTGGGATGCTCTCGAGAAGAGGTGTGAGGGAAATCCAAGGGTTCGCAAGGGTAGAACTCAGATGCTGAAACAACAATTCGCTATTTTTAAGGCATTGAAGAATGAGACGTTAGATGAAACAATCTCTAGATTCTATCATCTATTAAATGAGCTTGACAATCATAATGTTGACTATCAAGAGACTGAGAAGATCGAAAAGCTTCTAGATGTTTTACCGGCAGAATAGGATATGTACACAACTTTAATAACGCATGATGAAGAGAAGTTCAAGACTCTCACTCTTGAAGGTGTAATTGGAACGTTGAGGGATTATAACTTCAAATTACAGAAGAAAGAACGGGAGTTTGAACAGGTTCAAGATCCAGAAATGTATTTTGGAAAGTCAAAACCGTCAATTACTGGTGAATTGAAGTCGGGGGCCACAACATTGTTCTCGGGAGAAGAATCCATTCCAGTGGAGACAGAAGAATCTAGTAGCAGGGCATTCTTAGGGTTTTCAAAACCAGAAGAAAAACCAACTCATTCAGCGTCTACGTCTCAAGGATACACAAAGATGCCAATGAGCGCAAAATCGGCTGAAGATCATCTGAATCTTTTAGCTTCATTTGCCGCAGCGTATGGCAATTGCGTTCAAGGGAAGATAAACGATCCTGAGTTATTGGAAGAAGACTACGATCAGGCAGATCCTGATGACTTGGAGGAAATGGACCTACGATGGCAACTAGCCATGGTGACTCAGAGGGTCAAACAGTTCATGAAGAGAACTGGGAGAAATCTGAATGTAGACAACAGCAATGTTGGGTTTGACAAATCAAAGGTTAAGTGTTACAATTGCCAAGGATTGGGACACACGTTGCAAGAGAGTGTCAAAGACCCAAAGTAGAGAACTATCAGAATCAGACTCAAGGAAGATATCAGTCTGGTGGTTCTGGAAATCAAGCAGCCATCGTTGGTCTGTTAACAAATGTGTCATCTAACAGACAGCTTGATGGAACTTATGATTGGAGTACTCATCCGGAGTCGAATGCTAGAGCCTTTATGGCTGAAGTAACTGAGACTGGGGAGGACAGAGCTGAAGAAGTTGCAGAGGACACCAAGCAGAACGATACATGTTCTTTGATGGTGGAAAAGACAGAGAATCAATCCATTCTGGAGTTTGCTGCTAAAATGGCTAATGTGGAATCGGATCACAAAAAGGTAACTCTAAACTTCTCTACATTCCATGATTTATGTGTTTTAAGTGTTACTTTAAATGATAGGTTAAACTTAGTACTAGAAACACATAACAACTTAACTATCAGATCCAATCGCTAAAATCAGATAATGCTAGTCTCTTAGATATTAAGGAAGATCTAAGAAATAAGCTGAAAGCAGATGCTCAGGATGTCATAGTTCTAAAAGACAAATTAAGTGAACAATGTGTCAGGATAAAACTTATGTATGAGCATGTTGAAGCTTTGACCAAAGAACTTACCATTAAGGATGTAGAACTAGCAGAATCAAGAGTTAAGGTTGCTGAGGTAAATCAAAAGCTTGAAAAGTTTAGGAACTCGTCTCTAAACCTAGGGAAGATCTTAGATGCTCAACGGCAGTCTAAGAAACCAGTATGATTAGGTTATCAAGAGAGTCCTCCACCTTTCAACAATAATTATGTGCCTTAACCTCAGGATATCATCGATGACCCGGTCGAATCAGAGGTAGCAACTGGAACTGAAACTGATAAGGATAAGCCAACTAAGGTGTCTAGTACTACCTCTAAGATTAAGAAAGTCAAGTTTGTGTAGTCTACTAGTGACACTATACTAGGAGAAGCTAAACCTGAAATTAATAATCAGCAAGAGGAAGTAATCACTGTAGTTGAGACGAAAGAAAATGACACTAGTGAGACACCAAAATCAAAGGGCACTTATAAGAAGTCGATTGATAAGATGTCATGCTTTAGATGTCACGAGAAGGGACATGTTGCGTCTAGCTGTCCTTATAAGAAAGTGGAATCTACACCCTCTAAACCAGAGTCTAGACCTACTATAGGAAAGCCAGAATAACCAATCCTAAAACCAATACCTAGCATTGCTAGCACAAGTACCTCTCAACATACAGAGAGGAATGTGAGTGCAACACCTAGGATAGCTGTTAAACAAATACCGGTGTCGTTCAGACAACAAGAAGTGATTAGGACTATTTCTCCGAATAGAGTTCCTAGTCAGTCTAGGTCAGGACCACAACAAATCTATAGGAGTACAACACCTAGAAGGACTTACACTCCTGTTAGGTCTCATACTCCTCAGAGACTACAGACACCAGGTAGAGCCCAATGAAATCAATCTGAAATGCCTTATAATAGAAACTATTCAAGGGCTCAACAACAAATGCTAACCCAAAGGCCAAGAGTAAATCTTAATCACTCAGCACCACAACAGGTTCTCAATCAAAAGCCCAAGTCACCTGAAAGGAGAGATGAGTATTTGAAGGAGTTCACGTATGTGGATGAGAATGGTATTACCAAGTCAGTCATGGCTTGGGTTCCCCGTGATAACTAACTTGTTTTTTTTTTTCATGTGCAGGAGCTAACTACAGGTCTTAACAACAAGTGGTTCGTCGACAGTGGTTGCTCTCGTCACATGACTGGGGAAAGGAGTCTACTCACAGACTTCAAGGGAGGGAACAAGGGGTTTGTATCATTCGCTGGGAATAAGGGAGGTCATATCACTGGAACTGGAGTGGTCACTAATAGGACAATCACACTTTGTTGAGAAATATTCTAAGTATGTCAAGCTGTTAGTCAGATTTCTCAAACTGTTAGTAGATTTTCTGTGTAATTACAAAGTTCAAGCTGTTAGTTGAAAAAGTTCGACCTGCTAGTTCAAAAGTTCAAGCTGCCAGTGTTCAAGTTCAAGCTGCTCAACAGCTCAATAAACAGAAAGTGCTGAAATTCAGGAAAAAATATATATTCGAAGATTCAAGCATATCTACTACCAGAGAAATCAGAGTTTTCCAAGGAAACAAATCAGAAGGCTTTATATATACATAGAATAGGTTTTTCTATTGTAAGTCTGCACGTACAAGTTTTGATTCAGTTGTAATTGCCTTTTGATTGAGTTTTTATAAGCCTCTAAGGTTGTAAAACCCCAAGAACAATCTGTGTTCTTCGTCTAATCAAACAGATTAGAGGTGATTGTAACATTGAGTCTGGGAATGCAAAAGATTTGATTGGTGATTATATTTATGTGTTATTTGTTTTGAAAGTTTTTCTTAAAACAGTTAAGTGTTATTCCGCAAACTTCTTAATTGGACTTTGATTCAATACAAGGTTATTGGTTTTATACTCTGATTGATTCAAACCAGTTAATCTTAGGTAGTGATTTTGATCCTGACAAGTGGTATCAGAGCCACATATTTTTCTTTGTTTTCAAAGTCAGAAGTTTTTTTTTTTTTAAATTTTTAATTTTCTGCAATGGAATTTGATGATAGCAGTAGTGGATCTGGGCAAGGACTCAAAGTGCCTATGCTCAAACCCACTGAGTTCGAGATGTGGAAACTCAGGATTCAACAGCACATTCAATTTATTGATTATGCCACATGGGAAGCTGTTGAATTTCCTCCTGTCGTTGATCCTGAACTTGATGCTGAGGGCAAACACATAAAAACACCTCCAAAGACTGAACTTGAAAGAAAGGCTAGAATGTATGATGTGAAAGCTCTTACACTTTTACAGATAGCCATTCCTAATGCTTATCAACACCAGTTTAAATAATTCTATACTGCTCATTCTCTTTGGATTGCTTTAGAGAAAATATTTGCTGGCAATGCTAGCACCAAAAGAAATCAAAAAGATCTTCTGAAACAGTAGTATGAAAACTTTACTCAAAACTTTGACAGGTTTAATAAACTGATAGGTGAATTGGAGAGTGCCAAAGTCAACTTGGATCAAGATGAAGTAAACAGAAAATTCCTTAGATCAGTTGGTGATGAGTGGACAGTCTATGCTGCCCAATGGAGAACAAAAGATACTCTTGATGAAATAGAGTTGGACGACCTTTACAACAGTTTGAGAGTGTTTGAAACTGAGATTGAAAATAAAAAGAAATCCTTTTCATACAATCATAACACTGCTCTGCTGTCATCAGCATTAACTTATAAATCTAACGGTTGTAATTCCTTTTCAGGTGTTGATGGAAATTCTACTGAATTTCATTATGAAGCTTTTGTTGCCAATGATGGACTGTTTGCTCTAAATGCTGAAGATTTAGAACAAATCCATCCAGATGATCTAGAAGAGATGGACTTGAAATGGCAGCATGCTATGTTGACTATGAGGGCTAAACGGTTTCTGAAAAGAACTGGCAGATCAAACTTCCAAGCCAGACCACAAGGCAAACCAGCATTTGATAAATCAAAAGTTGAATGCTTTAAATGCCACAAGCTTGGACACTTTGCCAGAGAATGCAGATCCCAAGGTCAACAGCCACCAAGACCCCAGCAAACTAATCAAGCATCATCATCACAAGCATTTGTTTCTCAAGAAGACAATGTGTTTGACTGGAGTGATCAGACAGAAGAGGAGTTTCAAAATCAAGCTCTCATGGCAGAAACATCTAATGTCACTTCCACTGAACTACCATCTGAGGTAAATGCTAAACTCTGCTCTCAAACATGCAAAAATATGGTTAAAAAGTATAGAGATCATAATGAGAGCATGTGCAAAACTCTAGCTAAGATGGAAGAAAGGAGATATGAGTACATGCAGGCCATAAAAGATCTTGAAAAACATATCAATGACTATAAAGATAATGAGATTCAAATGGGACATCATAGAACATATCATGAGTGGGAGAAAAAGGAACTGAATAAGAAAATAGAGTAACTAAATAAGAAATTAAATGAGGCTGAACAGAAGGTGTTAGACGCTAACAAGAAAATTGAATCTGTCAATATAGATCTAGGAAACTTCAAATTGGCAAATCAAAAGCTGGAACACCTAATGGAAGTTCAATTTAAAGATAGGGTAAAATCTCAGCTCAATCCCAAAGAAGGTATAGGATACAGAGCCACTCCACCTCCATACAACAACAAATACATTTATCCCATGAGTGAAGTTGCTGATAGGCTTGTTAATGAACCATTAGATGAGTCAATGACCACTGTAGATCCTGTCCTTGAAAACAGTCCTGAATCTAAAGAAGAACTGATTCCAAATGAAGGCTGTGAGTGCAAAGAAGTTGAGAGAGAACACAAAACAATGAGTGCTCCTATAGAAACCCCTACCCCCAGTAAGAAAGGAAAAGAGAAGATGAGTGTATGCAATGCTGCTCCATATGTTTCTGTACCTTCTAACTGTAACATTGCATCTTCCTCAAAAGGTAATAAAAGGGGTAAGACTGTTCCAATCTACACATGCCAAAAGCATGGTGTTCAAAAGTTTCCCAAACAACAGCAGGTTAGGGGAAATCAAAGGAACAAGAACCAGTTATGGTCCAACAAAACTGGTTCTCCAATTAAAACAGTCAAAAGATGTTTCCATTGTGGCAGGAGAAACCATTTGGCCAGGTATTGCTTGTATAAACCATCTGTTGCAATACAGACTGTGGTTCAGAAACAGGCATTTGTTCAAAACACAAAAAATTCAAAGGCAAAACCTCCTGTTGCACCAGTTCCAAAGAAGATAGTTGATCACAGGTTCTTAAATATAAAAAAAAAACCGTCTACACACCAAAAACAAGTTTTGGCAAAGCCCAAATCAAGTTTTAAACAGATATGGTGTGTTAAAGGCAAAAACTCAGATCAAACTGTTGATACAAATGTTGAAACTGCTAGGCCTAAAGTTGGAACTGGTAGTGCAAAATCTGAAGCTGTTAGCACTGAAAACACAGTTCCAACTGCTAAGCCTACAACTGGAACTGGTAATGGATCATCTGAGACTGTTAATGGAAAGGTTGGAAAGAACACCTGGATACCTCATGTCATAACTAAATATTCTTCACAAAATCCACCAGTGGATCTCACTAAGTATAAAAAGTCACAAACAGTGTTTAGTTATGTCAATGCACAAAGACAACCCAAAACCAACTTGGTTTGGGTTTACTCCACTACTAACTAAGCTTTTATTTGTGCAGGGCACCCACAGGTCACAACATAAAACAAGATGGCATTTGGATAGTGGATGCTCTAGGCACATGACAGGCAATTCTGAATGCTTGTCAAATTTCAAAGGCTTTGAAGGAGGGTTTGTTGCATTTGGAGGAAATTCCAAGGGAGGTATGGTAACAGGTAAAGGTACTGTCAAAGCAGGCAATATGATCTTCAATGATGTTTTGTATGTTGAACAGCTGAAGTACAATTTACTAAGTGTGTCTCAAATCTGTGATAAACAAAATATTGTTGTATTTACAGATTCTGAGTGCATTGTTCTTTCAAAAGATTTTAAAATACCTGAAAATCTTGTTTTACTTAGAACACCAAGAAAGGACAATGTCTACTGTTTGGACACAGATCGTTTATCTAAATCAAGTACTTTAAGCTGTTTGCTATCCAAAGCATCATCTAATGAGTCTGCTCTTTGGCACAGAAGGATGTGTCACATGAACTTCAAATCCATGAATGTTTTAGTCAAAAAGAATTTGGTAAGAGGTTTATCACAAAAGGAGTTCATCTGTGATGATCATTGTGTAGCATGCCTTAAAGGCAAGCAACACAAAACTTCTCATAAGGCCAAAGAAGTAAATTCAATCTCATCTGCTCTTCATCTTATTCATATGGACCTCTTTGGTCCAACATCTATTTTGAGTTTGAATAAAAGAGCTTACTGTTTAGTCATTGTGATGATTTCACCAGATTTACATGGGTCTATTTTCTTAGGACTAAAGATGAAACTGCTGAGCTAGTTAAATCATTTATCCTTAAGATAGAAAACCAATCCAACTTAAAAGTTAAGGTGATCAGGTCAGACAATGGAACTGAGTTTAAAAATCTTATCCTTAACAGTTTCTGTGAGTCTAAAGGTATTTCAAGACAATATAGTGCACCAAGAACACCACAACAAAATGGTATAGCTGAAAGAAAGAACAGAATTTTAATTGAGGCTGCTAGAACCATGCTAGCTGATTCCAAACTGCCAATGACCTTTTGGGCAGAGGCAGTCAATACAGCTTGCTATGTGCTAAATAGGGTTCAGGTTGTTTCAATCACAAGGGAAAACTCCATATGAGTTATTCCATCATAGAGTTCCCTTAATTGCCTTTCTAAAGTCTTTTGGCTGTTCATGCACTATCCTTCACACTAAGACTCACTTAGGAAAGTTTGAAAGTAAGGCTGAAGAAGGTTTCTTTGTAGGTTACTCTACTCAAAGCAAAGCCTATAGGGTCTATAACAGTGTGTCTAAAACCATTGAAGAAAGTGCCAATGTTGAGTTTAATGAAAACACTGCAAATGTCAAAGGCACATGTCCTGATTGGTTGTTTGATTTAGATTCACTAACAAATTCTATGAGATTTGTTGAGTATACTGCAGAAACTGATGAAAACAGGGTTGAAGCTGTCAACACAAATTCTCATGTTGTTCACACACATATTCCAGCTGTTGGCACAAAGTTTCAGACTGATGAAGATTCTGATAAATGGGATGAGTATACTGTTCTACCACTTCTATCTTGTGACCCGCCAGGGGTACTGGATGCTCAACATGATTCAAATTATGAAGTGCTAATCCCAAGTCCTGAGGTAACAGCTCCATCACATAGGGAAACATTCCCATCTTCTGGTCAAGCTGTTCCTGAAGCTGAACCATTAAGTGGTCCTGAAGGAGATGATACAAATCTTGGAACCTCATTTCAGACAGACAGAGAGCCCACACTCAGAGTTCACAAGTATCACCCTCTCAATTAGATAATGGGTGATCCACACACTCCTGTACAGACAAGGACAATGGTTCACAAGGAGTCTACTGATGCTGAATCAACAGTTCCTGAATTCAGTCTAGCTGCCTTTGAACATGCATGCTTCATGTCACAATTAGAACCTAAGAAGGCATCTGAGGCTTTGAAAGATCTATCTTGGATTGAGGCAATGCAGGAAGAACTACTGCAATTCAAGATTCAGAATGTATGGACACTAGTTGATCTTCCTAAAGGAAAGAGAGCAATTGGTACAAGATGGGTGTTCAGAAACAAGAAGGATGAGAGAGGGATAGTAATAAAGAACAAAGAAAGACTGGTAGCACAAGGTTACACTCAAGAAGAAGGAATAGATTATGATGATGTCTTTGCCCCAGTAGCAAGGATAGAAGCCATCAGACTGTTCCTAGCCTATGCCAGCTTCAAAGGATTTAAAGTGTACCAAATGGATGTGAAGTCTGCATTCATGTATGGTACAATTGAAGAAGAGGTATATGTGTGTCAACCCCGTGGATTTGAGGACTATAAGTATCCAGACAGAGTCTACAAATTAGACAAAGCCCTCTATGGACTCCACCAAGCCCCAAGAGCTTGGTATGACACTCTGTCATCATACCTTTTACAGAATGGATTCAAGAGAGGTACTCTGGACAAAACATTGTTCACAAAGTCCATCAAATCTGAGATTTTGCTTGTTCAGATTTATGTTGATGATATCATCTTTGGGTCTACAAATGACAGTCTGTGCAAAGAGTTTGAGGCATTGATGCACAAAAAGTTTCAAATGAGTTCAATGGGAGAACTCACCTTCTTTCTAGGACTGCAGGTCAAGCAGAAGCCCACATGACTTTTTATAAGTCAATCAAAGTATGTTAAAGACATTCTGGAAAAGTTTGGTTACAAAGATACCAAAGTTGCTAGTACTCCAATGGACACTCACAAGCAGCTTGATGCAGACAAAGATGGAGTAGATGTGGACATTCACCTATACAGATCCTTGATAGGTTCACTAATGTACCTCACATCTTCTAGACCTGATATAATGTTTGTTGTTTGTGTTTGTGCCAGGTTTCAATGTGCTCCAAAGGACTCACATCTGTTTGCTGTTAAGAGAATTTTTAGATATCTCAAAGGCCAACCACGTTTGGGTCTATGGTATCCTAAAGACTCTCCTCTTAAACTAACAGCCTATTCTGACAGTGACTATGGAGGATGCAACATTGACAGAAAGTCCACAACTGGTGGATGTTAATATCTAGGAGCAAGACTGGTCTCTTGGCAGTGCAAAAAGCAAACAACTGTCTCCACCTCATCTACTGAAGCAGAATATGTAGCAGCTGCAAGCTGTTGCTCTCAAGTGATGTGGATTCAGAATCAACTGAGAGATTATGGTTTGAACTTTCTATCCACTCCTATTTACATTGACAACTCAAGTGCCATAAGCATTGTACAAAATCCAGTGAAATTTCCCAAAACCAAGCATATAGACATTATATTTCATTTTATAAGAGATTGTAATGAGAAGAAATTAATCCAAGTTACCAAAATTCATACAGATGATCAGTTAGCTGATTTATTTACAAAACCATTTGATGTAGGAAGATTCACCTTCCTAGTATCAAATATTGGCATGGTTAATATGGATTAATTTGTTTTTCATCACTCTATCCTTTTTATGAAGAATATATTTATTTCTTATGCTTGATTAAGGGGGAGACACTGTTTTATCAGAATATGCTTAATTTTCAACTAATAGCTTGAGTCTTTTCTCAAGCTGCTAGTTCATTTCACTCGGACTATTCGTTGTTTTCACTTGATCTGTCAAAGTGTGCAGGGTAATTTGGTAAATTCTTATAAGTGTGTGAGCGGGATTAGATATTTTCGAAACCCCCAAACCTTTAAAGGTCCCAGTTTCGTTCAATTGTAACTACCAGTTGCAAAAATATCTTCCACGACCTTTCTTTTCTCTCTGAGCGATTCACACACAAATCTCTCAAACCCTAAATCACCGTTTGATCGTCAATGGAGTTTGTCAAAGAACACAACTGTCTTCCCTATTCACTCAAACACACTGACCTTCAACCATTCCACGACATGATGGACTTCCTTTGAAGTTCCCATATCCATCATGCCCTCACTATAAATCCCACCATATATATATCTCATATAGAGCAGTTTTGGAAATATGCCTCTGTCAAAATGTAGGTCCCGAGAGGTTCCCAAAGTATATAGTTATAAGCTGTAGAGGGGGGTGAATACAGCAATTTAAAAACTACACACTCTTTTCTCAATGTTTGTATGTATTATCAACAATTTGTTAATTACAAACAAGCTTGAAGGCGGAATAGTTCAAGCTGAGATGACAGATACAACAGTATGCTCACTAGTCTAGGACAGACTCAAACTAGTATACAATGAATACACTCACTAAGAAGCACTCACTGTGTTTACAAGACTTAAAGGAACAACTTATGTAAAACAGCTTAGACACACAGATGCTGGTTTACACAGAAGGCTTGCATGCATGAAAATCACACTTGCACGTTCACTCTTGGTTTCAGCACTTAGCTTTCTTCACTCTTCTTTCTGACCTTAGAAGCTTCCTTTTATACTCACTTAGAGGATCTAAGAGAAACATCTTCATTGGACGGAATGAAAAAGAAAAGTCTTGTTGAAAAGACAACATAACCTTTTCTGCACTTTTCTGAAAAGCAGACTTGTCTTCACATGTGCAGAACTTTTGTCTTTTCACTTTGTCTACTGTTGCATTGCCTTTAACTAATTTAGGAATGTCAACTTTGCGTCTTTCTTCCTTGTAAAGGCCTATTTTGATATAAGAAAAAGGTCTGTCACCCTTTTTCAAATAACCTTTTGTCTTCATGTTACAGAACAGCGTGGGCAGGCTGAGCGGTTCTGCTTTCCACTTTGTCTTCGACTTGTAAACTGATCTTGTAGTAAAAAACAATACATGATGACTTGGAAACAAATTCCATAAAGTGTTTAGCCTG
>JAANYP010009412.1:0-62398 GCA_020465985.1 Centrapalus pauciflorus | reverse complement strand
AATCATAAAGCTTCTTGAAGCCAAAAATGATGAAATCGAAGAACCCCCCGTTCAAGGTCTTAAAGATTTCTTGCAGAAGTTTCCCCCGGAGCAGTTTCAGAACCCTTACCTTGAAGAAAGATTCAAAATGGTATTCAGAAAGAAGCCTGGATCCTTCTGCAGACGCCTACTTATGGAACTTACAAATGTTACCAAAGCTGAACAGGCCGAATACTACCAACTGATGCTCCGGGAAAGAAGGTCAAAGGTGTCTAAATCGAAGATAAAGAAACTCCGAACCATAACCATGTGCAAAAGAGCCAAAGTCTACTATCCTTCCTACCAAGTAGAAAGAGAAGATGGCACGGGTGATGACATCTTCGAATATGACCTAAACTTCATAAGTGCGGATGACGTTGAATTTCTGCACAACTGCCTGAAACATCGCATCAAGAAACGCATGACCCATATGACAGTTGTAGGTGCCCTAGTACGAAGCATGAACCGCCGCTCGATCATTATGTGCCTAAGAGACTTCCAGATGGCGATCGAGAGCGCGATGGTTAAGGTGGGCCTACGAGCACCGGAACAGGATAGCTTTCTTCTAGCCCACCACCCGGCTTACAGAGTTGTACTTTCTGGAGATCCGGGTGTCGTTTTTGTCAACTACAAGGGCTACAAAAGGTACATGCGCTTTGAGGATCTTCCATGTTACTCCGATGGTACACTCCGATTGGTTCGAGCTGCTCTTACACAGAAAGTACAAGATTATGACGCTCAACCAGATCCTGAACAAAGATGCTCACCAAAGGAGATACAGGATACCCTCAGCGGCACAGACTTCCTGAACGAACGGCTTCATACGAGACAAGTGACCAGACACTTCGACGTCATCCTTGGACTCCGAGAATCAACAGACCATGCCAGAGTTCCAGGACCTCCTAAAATGATCGAAAAGGGGGAGATTGTTAGATATTTTATTTCGATCATAGGAGTTGTTTTGTAATAATTATTATCTTAGTATTTAGTCTTGTATTTAATTTCTTGTAGTTTATTTCTTTGTAATAGTCAAGGGACCAAAAGTGACATTGTGTAATACTTAATTGAAGGAGCCTAGAAATAGGCTCCTAGGGTTTTGTAATGCTTTACACGGTTGAAAATACAAAGAAAAGAGCAGCCACCATTTTGTCATTCTCTCCCAACATTCTCTTTGTCTTCTTCATCATTACACAATTATTGAGCATTGATTCTTCTTGTGTTTGATAAGAAATCATTAAAGGTGCTGAAAATATACGGGTTTACATTATTACAATTGGTATCAGAGCACAGAAAGGTGGATTTCAACTGAATCCGACGGTTTCTGCTGGGTTTTTCAAGTGTTCTTCGTGTTCTTCATTTCCATCCGGTTAGATCTTCTTTTACCTCTGTTTTTCTGTGTTTCTTGTGTTATTATAGTCTTATAATAATCACAATATCATCCTCAACTGATTTCAAGCTCATTCACTTCCATCTTTCCATAAAAATCATCATCATTCGGAGTTTTTCTAACTTTCAAAAATATGGGGTTTTAGTGGGTTTTAGCTTGTTCTATGCTGTTTTTAAGTGTTTTTAGGTTATTTTAAATCACCAAAAGTGTTTAAAATAGTTTATCAATCATTTAGAAATGTTTTTTAGGCTTTAAAACTGATAAATTCGAATTCTGCTCAGTTCTGCCTTAGAAAACTGAAAAAACCTGCTGTATTTCGGACCCCTTACTGTAGCAATTCGGACCCCCTAGGAACCAAATTCGGACCACATATCACCCAAATTCGGACCTCACTTCGGACCAATTCGGACCATATTTAGGTGCATTTCGGACCCCCCATCCGCCTATTTCGGACCCCACTTAGGTCCCATCCGAACTTCGGACCATCCGAAGTTCAGATCAGGCTTTCCATTTTTCCATTTTGGACTTGTATTTAAATTTTTCACATTTCGGACCATCCGAACTCGGACCATCCGAATTCGGTCCCAACCTGGACATTTCCTACGCCCTGTCCACTGTTCATCCGAATTCGGACCATCCAAATTCGGTTCCCTCAGTTCCATCCGAATTTGGTCTACATCCGCATTAGGTCCTCACCCTAAACACTGTTCATCCGAAATTGCAGTTCATCCGAATTAGGCCCCCATCCGAATTAGTACTTCATCCGAACCATACACCCATCCGAATTACAGTTCACCCGAAGTAGGTTCTCATCCGAATTAGTTCATCCATCCGAATTCACTTCCATCCGAATTAGGTTTCACCATCCGAAACCCAATTTATCCGAATTCGATTCTTAGCATCCGAAACACTGTTCATCTGAACCCATTCCATCCGAAAAAACTCTTCCATCCGAAATCAGTACTATTCGTCCTAAGTCCAGCCCATCCGTGTCCAGTTTCCACCTTTAAGATCTTCATCTTTACTCAGCACCCATCATAATGTCTCGCGAAGCTCTTGTACTCGGATCTGAGAACAGACCACCTGTTCTCTATCCAGATGAGTATGAACAATGGAAATCCCGGTTCCTTAAATTCGTTGGAATGCAACCACTTGGGAATTTGATGCTTCAATCCATCTCCGAAGGACCCGTAATCTATCATCGGGAGATAGCAGCCCGACCTGAGGCTGACCCCCCTGTCTTGGCCTCTAAAATTGAACGAAAACCGTCCAATGACGCCGAGAGAGACCGACAGCATGCTGATAAGAGGGTAGAATATCTGATCTATCAAGCCCTCCCCACTGATATTCTGGTTGGCGTAGACAGCAAAATGTCTGCCAAAGAAATGTGGGACGAGTTGGAAGTCCAGATGCTGGGGGCAGATCTCGATGATCGTGCCAAGATCGAGGAGGCAAAGGCTAAGTTTACGAAATTCCGCGCAAAAGACGGGAAATCTCTGCAAGCCACATTTACAAGGTTCTGTGCGGTCCTAAATGAGTTGAATAAACTGCACATAAAGAAGGATAGGGATGATATCAACATCCAGTTCTTTGCCGCCCTAGCCCCCGAGTGGCAGCTTCCTTGTCGGGCCACGAAACGAGTCCTGAACATTCCTGAGGTATCAATCAATGTCGTCTTTAAGGAGCTCAAGAAATATTAAGGGGATGTCGATCAACAAAAGCTGATGGCAAATCAATTGGCCTCTCTACTGCTATCAGCCAACACTGGGTTGAAACCAAATGATTCACTCGCCTTGATCACCAACACGCAGATTCCGACACCATCCTTTGCTCCAGGTTCTTCGTCGTCGCAGTACAGGTATGCTTCTCCTCCGCGTGAGGTCTTTGATGAGGAAGAAGCTTCGATACAGGAACAGATAGCCTTGTGGACCAACCGTCTCCAACAGCGACAGTTCTCCAACAAGACTAACAATCAACTCCGTTATGACACCGGTCCATGGAGGTACTCAGATGACAGAAGGGATGAACGACGCGATGACTATCGAAGGGATGAATACCGTAGGGGTGATCGGGATGATCACAGGTATGACGATAGACGCGACTATCGAGATGATCGCCGTTATGAAAGGCGAGATGATAAGCGTGATGATCGCAGGGACGACAGGCGGGACGATCGAAGGGATGATCGTAGGGATGACCGCCGGGATGAGAGGAGAGAGCCCGAACGAAGGGACAGGAGGTGAGATGACAGCCGAGAGCATCGCCGCGCCGA
This sequence comes from Centrapalus pauciflorus, assembly GCA_020465985.1. NCBI lineage: Eukaryota > Viridiplantae > Streptophyta > Magnoliopsida > Asterales > Asteraceae > Centrapalus > Centrapalus pauciflorus. Next base: position 58,721 of record JAANYP010009412.1, on the reverse strand, counting down.
TAAGAGGCCGGCGGAAAGAAGAGAGGAACGGCCGAGAGTAGATGAGCCGAAAGCCACAGATGAACGTCTCTGTTGCAAGTGTGGCAAACCGGGCCACTTTGCTCGGGAGTGTAAGAACAATTTCGACAGAGACGTCGCATACTATGAGAGAAAGCTTGAGGCCGCCAAGAAAAGAACGGATGCGTTAGCCCTCGTCGCCCAGGAAGACTACTGGAATGCTGAAGATTCTGAAGACGAGGATGACAAGGGCAAGAACTGTTACATGGTTGATCGTGTTGGGTTGGAGAGCTGTGCTGTTTCCACTGCTGAAGATTCAGATCATGCTGCTGAGGGGGAGACATTGAAGAATCCACCAGCATGTCTGATGACTACAACCAACGATCCCGAATGCTCCACATCCGGTTCTGAGTCGAATGAGGTATATTCCTGTTACATTCCTGCACATGTAAATAAATTATTTGTAGATAACGAATGTACACTGCACACACATATTCTTGATCTACAAGCTAGATTAAATGCTGAAACTGCAAGGTGTGTACAGGCTGAACATCAAGCTCAAACTCTAAAAGAATCATCTGAATTATATCATTCAAAGTGGTTAACTACTCATAATGTTATAAAACAGATGTTAATAGAAAAAGTAGATGTTCAGGATAGGAATATATATCTTGAATCTTGCATGGACACGCTATCAAAAGAAAAACTCTCTTTAAAAGAAGAAATTTCTGTTCTTGCAAAACAATTAGATGCGGTAAATATGGAAAATATAGACAGTTTAGAAAAATACAAGACGATTGAAGAAGAAAGGATAAGTTTTTACTCAAGAATAAAAACCCTTGATGATGCATTTTTAAAAAGGGGTCAAACAGAACAAACTATCCATTTAAATCAGCCCAAATAAACTAGGTTTTACCATTCTAAACAAGGAATTGGTTTTAAAAATCCTAAATATTTGGAAAAAGCACAAAATGTTTTACTTGTATTTTATGACATGAATTATATGGGAGCCGGTCTTAAATCTTTCTTTTTTGATTCATCAAAAGAAGTTTTAAACCAAGAAAATGAGAAACGTGTCGCTCGTAAAGATAAAGAAATTTCTTTTCAATATGAAGAACTTAACGAGAGTTATTCTTCAAGAGTACCCACTACAGAGGAAGACCTCTTGTCAACTTATTCAGAAGCTGAATTGAAAACAGAAACCGCAAAATCAACTCCTCAACTTTATATTCCTGCAAAAGTTCTTCAACAACAAATCACTGTTTTAGAAAAGGAATTGAAGTCGTCTCAAGAGAAAGCACTTGATCTTCAAGATGCTCTTCTTAAGAGCGAAGAAAAATTGGTAAATCAATCTTTTCAACAATCTGTGGAAGTTACTGTCTACAGAGAAAATTTTGAAATGGTTTCACAAAAATTGAAAGATCTTTCAAAAGAACAAACACTTTCTCATTCCATAAAAATTCCATGTGTGTCATCAAATAAAGGTAAGGCTAAAGCTGAAACTTCTTCTGTCATTTACAAAGGTGAGTGTTCAAAAGCTTTCAAAAATGAGGTTCCTAAAAAGACTCAGATTAAATCCAAGTCCTTTAAGAAACCCACTCACCACCAAAAAGAAAATTCTGTCAAGTCTAAATCTTCCATGCTTACTGACTCTAATCGTTTTGTTCCTACAGATCATATAAGGAGAGTCCCAAAAACCATCATGCTGGATTTTACAAGTTTTTTTGTGAAGAAGGCTTTAATGCCAAATGAATTTGTTACTAGAGATAGGATGTCTGTAATCTCTAAAGACAATTTATGTAACAATGTGTGTGACAATGCTTGTAATGTTGTACCGAATTCTGTTGTTCCTTTAAAGTACTCGTTCGGTGATTTATTTAATTTGTGTCCAACTCGATATAGACGACAGGTTCCTGAAATGAATGCTTTCGTTCCATATCCTGTTAAACGAATTCGGAAAAAGAAAACAAAAAATGTTGCATCATCGGCCTCAAATAAAATTGAGATTTGTCCGTTGCCAAGGCCCAAAACCAAAGCAACGGTCAAAAAGATCTCAAAAATACAAATACCAAAGGCAATTTCAGCGCCTAAGGTTCCAAAGCCCAATAAATCCAATCTTCAATGGATTCCAAAGGGTTGTGCATCCGGACCACACACATATGCTAAATGGGTTCTAAACTGTACACGTGCCATATAAATCTGGAAATCCTAACAAAAAGGGACCCATATTGAGGTGGGTACCCAAGGTTGTGTGATCTTAATGCAGATGGTTCTTGGTTACTTCTGTTCCAGACCCGTGCTTCAAAGAAATCGCTTCTAGTTACTTTAGACTAGGACCCGTTCTTTTGCTTGTCGGTTGTGCTTAAACCGACACGTTTGGCTTCTGTGCACACAGCCCAGGACCCGGTCTTAACTCATCATGTTTTCTGAACATCTCGGTTCAGAACACGGTTTGATTGTGAATTAAAAATGGATGTGTTTGAATGCATATAGTTTTTCATTATATGAATTTATGTGTTTTTCAGGCTAAGTCCATTTGGTATATGGATTCGGGTTGCTCCAAGCACATGACTGGAAGAAGAGAATTGCTGTCCAACGTTGTTGAACAGTATTGCGGAACTGTAAAATTCGGGAACAATCATCAGGCTCACATCAAAGGATACGGGGACTTAGTTCTAAATAATCTGGTCATCAAGGATGTTGACTATGTTGAGGGGTTATCACATAATCTTTTTAGCATAGGACAGCTCTGCGACAAAGGGCTAGAGGTAACTTTTAGAGCTAAGAACTGCAGTGTTAAGAGTATGGATGGAAAAGAAATCCTATCAGGTTCCCGAAACTCTAACCTCTACACCATTGACGTAGCTAAGCTAATAAAGAAGGATAACATTTGCCAACTATCAAAAGCCTCTTCAAAAGACTCTTGGTTGTGGCATCGAAGATTATCCCATTTGAACTTTGATAATATCAACAAGCTGGCTGCAAAACAATTGGTTAAAGGTCTTCCTGAATTGCGCTACAAAAAGGACCATCTGTGTGGAGCTTGTGAGAAAGGAAAAATGAAACGATCATCTCACAAACCAAAGCCCGAACCATCAACAAAAAGAGTATTGGAGTTACTTCACATGGATTTATGCGGACCGATGAGGACTCAAAGCATAAATTGGAAACGATATGTGTTGGTTATCGTTGACGACTATTCACGATATACCTGGGTCAGGTTCTTGCGTTCCAAGGATGAGACAGCTCAAGAAATCATAGATTTTATCAAAAGTGTCGAGACCCAACAGCAGCTGTCAGTGCAATCAATCAGATCAGATAACGGCACGGAGTTCAAGAACTCGGTAGTTGAGGGCTTCCTTCGATCCAAAGGTATTCAGCATCAATACTCCGCTGCTCGAACACCTCAACAAAATGGGGTCGTGGAAAGGCGTAACCGTACGCTTGTGGAAGCCGCTCGTACAATGCTCACATACTCAAAGCTACCTCCGTTCTTGTGGGCCGAAGCCGTATCAACAGCATGCTATACACAAAATCGCTCCATTATCCATAAGCGCTTTAATAAAGACAACCTCGGGAAGTTTAACGAAAGGGCGGATGAAGCGATCTTCGTTGGATACTCATCCAACTCGAAGGCGTATCGCGCATTCAATACCCGAACCAGAACAGTCAATGAAAGTGTGCACGTCACATTTGATGAGTTGGCTGAACTAGCACCCGAAGTTGATCAATCAGGACCTCGCATTACTCAAATGCCTGGAGACTCTTCCAATAACCTCATTTATTTTTCTTCTTCTGATTTGGTTAATTTGTTTGATCCTTTTTATGTTGAATTTTTCGGTCCTAACGCTAGTGTTTCTAATGTTGTCAATAATGTAGGTGATCCTTCCAGTTTAACTGCGCCACAAAGTTTCTCCGCTCCATCTTCATCAACATACCCTCATCCATCTACATCATCCACCGACACATCCGCAGTTGAATCTACTCCTATAATACCCTCACATATAATACCAACAATTCTTCCTTCACCTGAACACTCGGGAATCGAACCGGAACCAGTGGTACCATCATTTGAAACCATTGACCATGAATTTTCATCGATCCCCACATTAACCACAGAGGTTCCATCCCGAGCACCCCTTCCACACGAGATTAAATGGACCCGAAGTCACCCAACAGATCAAATCATTGGTGATGTATCAACAGGAGTCCAAACTCGTAGGGCATCTGCTAATGAATGCCTCTTCGCATCATTCCTGAGTATGATAGAGCCCGCTCGTGTGGATGAAGCTCTGACAGATCCAGATTGGATAGTTGCAATGCAAGAGGAACTCAACCAGTTTGAACAGCTAAGAGTATGGCGGTTAGTTCCCAAACCAAAAGACCGTATAGTCATCGGAACAAAGTGGATCTTTAAGAACAAACGAGATGAGAACGGCATTGTGATAAGGAATAAAGCAAGACTTGTTGCCAAAGGCTACCGACAACAAGAAGGGATAGATTATGACGAGACCTTCGCTCCAGTTGCACGGATCGAAGCAATCAGAATCTTCTTGGCGTACGCGGCACACAAAGATTTCAAAGTGTACCAAATGGACGTCAAGACTGCCTTTCTAAACGGTGAACTTAACGAGGAGGTGTATGTTGAACAACCACAAGGCTTTGTTGATGCACATAAACCCGACCATGTTTATGTGCTAGATAAAGCCCTCTATGGTTTAAAACAAGCACCTCGAGCATGGTATGATAGTCTTTCAAATTTTCTTATATCTGCCGGTTTCTATAAAGGTGTGGTGGACACAACTCTGTTCACAAAAAGGGAAGGCCCACATATAATGCTAGTACAAATATATGTCGACGATATTATATTTGGATCTACTGACAGTAATTTTTGTAAGGATTTTTCAGCCCTAATGGAGTCCAGGTTCGAGATGAGTATGATGGGGGAAATGAACTTTTAACTTTTAACTTTCACATCATCCGAATTCGGACACCCCACATACCATTCATGCATCATCCGGATTTCGGCCTGATCCGAATTCGGTGACACTGTTCATCCGAATTCGAACCATCCGAAATCCAACACTTAGCATTTTTTTCAAATTTTTCGTTTTTCCATTTTTGCATTTTTTATATAAATTCAAAAATACAAAAATATTTTCCCTCAAAGTGCACCATTGATTAGAGTTAGGACTAGTGTTTGAGTGAAAAAGTCTGGTCTAACATCGGTCTCTTAACTATTGACTTTGGACTTTCTTAGTAGAATTTTATTCTACTAATAAAGACTCGATGCTAAACAGATCAGGCAGTTTCTATTTCACACTAATCTAGACTTCACATCAATACCTTATCAGTTAAGTCTTCTTATTCTAACTCTGATGCACCATGCAGGATGATGGAACCAGCAGTTGTTCTTACCGTACCCCATTCCCCCATCCCAAACAATAACGCCCAACTCCCCGAACAATCCATCCTCCCCAACGCCGAGTTTGTCGAGTTCATTCCGCATAACTGGCAACTCGACGTTTCCATCCTGACCAAAGAACCCCAAACCCTAGCATTCGACATCCTCACTCGCCATCCAATCTACTACGCCTTATCCACCGCCATAGCTGTTCCCCAGATCTATCTCCAACAATTCTGGAACAGGCTAAAATATGTTTCTGACCCCGAACCTCATTTCACATCCACCATAGACTGTGTTCCAGTCAAACTCACTATATCTGCCATCCGCCACATCCTTCACCTACCAGCTGAATTCTACCTTCCAACCCGCGAATTTTTTTATCCCAACCCATCCGTCGCTGAAACCCTATCTGAGATCCAAACTCTGGGTTATGATGGCCCTCTTTCCAAACCCTCAGATTTTCGCACAAAAAATCTTCAATCCCACTGGCGAATCCTTTTTGATGTCATTAACAAATGCTTCACCGCCAAGCATTCCGGACATGACTCTGCGTCGGCTCAGGTACTAGCCATGTTCACTGGCTTTGCCTTTGACCGACATGTGGATTATGCTGCTTTCCTATTCGAGGAGTTACGAAGAGTCCATGTAGAGAGGAGCACAAAGAAAGGAAGAAAATATATTCCTCTACATCGATTTCTGCAGCTAATAATACAGTATGCAATGGACCATGACGATGATATCCATGAACGTCCGGAGGCAGACGTCTACCCCACCGTGGCGATTCAAAAGTTAACTCTGCCAAAGGGGGCCCCGACAGTGCCGATAATGAAAATACCTCTATCTTTACTAATGAGGTCAAGGGGAATGGAGCGGGTTAGGGCTTATATTCAGGAGTGTTATCCGGATGAGTCTCAGTCGGAACCGTCTGAGACTAGCCAATCCGAAGGTGAGGCGAGTATGAGTGAGCATGAGGGAGTTCGGGTGGAAGTTCAGCAATCTCAACAACCTCTGTGTATGGGTGAGGGGGAGTCTGTGTTGGTGAGGGAGGAAGCAGGAGGTGAGACGGCAGAGACGGCGGATTCAGAAAGAACCGTCTCTGTCGTGAGAGCGAGGGAGGTACAATCTGAGGGTGAACTAAGCCCAATAAGCCGGACTCCTCACCATAAGACCGTCCGTCCAACGGTCGAACTAACCACCACCACCCACTTGGTTTCCCCTCAAAGGGAAACCACTTCATTTCACGGGGTTCTAGCACATACTCCATCGCCCTCTCATTCGGAGAGTGGCGGTGTTGAAAGAGGTCACACTCCTCCCAGGTGACCGCACTTCATTCCTTCACGATTCCATCCCCCCAAACACAGACACCACATGATGCCTCTGTGGCATCCCCAAGAGCTGCCTTCGTGGCAGCTCCTCAAACTTCCGGATCTGCGCATCCTATTCAGGAGCCAGAGATGACGGAAGGAAGACCGGAAGTGGCTCCATCAACGCCATCCACTTCCGGCCATCTCCCAATAAATTTGGAGATGTTAACGGCAGCTTTACGTGCTGCCGGCGTGATTACCTGGGCTGACCTGGACGCCCAAAGGGAAGCCGCCGAGGAACGTCACACCGCCCTACTTTCACTAATCAAGGGTAAGGGTGTCGCTTCCGAAGCTGGCCCCCCACCAGGTTCCCATTCAGTTCAACTTCAGATAGCCGAGCTCTCAGACAAGATCGATGCCCTTAACCGTTTAATTCTTCAAGTCCAAGAGCAGTTAAATTCGAGAATGGATCGCCTTGAGTCGGCAGTTTTAGAACTCCAGTGCCGCCCTCAGGCCGAGGCCCCAAAAAGAAAGCGTGACGATCAGGACGACCCTGATCGTCATGAGGGGGAGAAAAGGCGATAGGTTCAACATGAGGATCCCGTAATGTTTATAGGGGGAGCAGAGACTGCTGAGGGGACAGAATTTCAGGGGTCAGGGGAACAGAGACAGGAGGCTCAGGAATACCTTTTAATAGAAGACGAGCCCATGGTCGAGGGTCCAGCTCCACTGGATCCGATGACAGCTATGGTAGAATTCGAGGAAGCTCACGAGAAAGTTGAAATCATTTTGGTTTCTGATTCAGATTCCGATATCGACGACAACGAACCCTTCCTTATTCCTAAGCCTGAACCTGAATCTCCAACGAAAAATCTTCATCCTCTTCCTTTGACTTCCTGAACTCACCACCACCAGCCCATCAAGAAGAAATCCTTTCATCCATCCAAGCTCCCCAGTCACTAAAAGAATCCCATATTGTCCTTAGCCCTCCAAGATCCCCAAGCCCTCCTCCAGTCCAACAAACCGAACATCCAGGGCCTTCCCAAACCAAAAGGGTCGATTGCTTCGATGAAACTCCAGAAGGCCCTGGTATATTTAGAAAGGATGACATTTTCTGGGTCGGTCAATATACAAAAGGCGAAGTTCAAAAACTGCCTCAAGAAGAAAAAGATAAAATTCGACAAGAACGGAGGGGGACAATCATAAAGCTTCTTGAAGCCAAAAATGATGAAATCGAAGAACCCGCCGTTCAAGGTCTTAAAGATTTCTTGCAGAAGTTTCCCCCGGAGCAGTTTCAGAACCCTTACCTTGAAGAAAGATTCAAAATGGTATTCAGAAAGAAGCCTGGATCCTTCTGCAGACGCCTACTTATGGAACTTACAAATGTTACCAAAGCTGAACAGGCCGAATACTACCAACTATGTTTGTCCTAATATCATGATTTTTGAATTAATATTCCATAATATTTAAAAAAAATTAGAGTAAATGACATTTTTGGTCCTTGTGGTTTGATAGTTTACCCGGATTCAGTCCCTTAACCTTAATAAGGTCAAATATCATCCCTATTTTGCTAATTTTGTGCCCTTTTAGTCCCTCGTCCGTTAAACTTAACGACACAACCGTTAAATTTGTAAGAATGACATTTTTACCCTTTTCATTGAGACGCTTTTAGTCCGTATGGTTTTATTATTTACCCATTTATAGTCCAACATTTATTTTATTTTATTTTATCTTTATAATTATATTATTTGTAGATATACTTAATTTATTATAAACACACTTATTTTATTTATAAATATACTTAAATTTTAATATTTTATTTACATTTACTATTGTTCGTATTTTATTTAAATTTAACTTTTATTTTAATTAAAATTATATATTTTCTTTACTAATTTATTTAAAGTTCATCTTATTTATTAATTTTAATTTTTATAATATTATTGTTGACATTTATATATGTAAATTTGTTAGTTGTGTTTAAGTAGATATAATATCGTCGATATTTTTCCTCTCCAAAGTCACTATTTGTTCAAATATCTTCCAACCTAATCAATTATCGACACGTAAATTATATACATATGTGAATATACTTGAAAAATTAATGACATTGGAAGATACTTGAAAATATTATATATATATGACACGTAAATTATATATATATGTGAATACACTTGAAAAATTAATGACATTGGAAGATACTTGAATATATATATATATATATATATATATATATATATATATATATATATATATATATATATATATATATATATATATATTCACACACACACACACACACACATAGAATATGGTTCGAGAGAGTACCACTACTTATACAGCGCACGAGAAGGTACCACCTTTTAAAAACTTTTTTTTTTAATTTTTTATTTCATAAACATGTTTTAATTAACATTATGAAGATTATATGTAAATTTCATATACATTCACATCTTCTAGCTCCTAAAAAATGATGTGAACGCACACTTATATAATTTTGCATATATGTGGTGTATGATTTCATGCACTTAGAGTGTTCGAATTTGCGTGAAATTCACATATTATCTGTGTAATGAAAATTAAAACATGTTTGTGAAAAAAAGTTCAAAAAAAATAATTTTACGAGTGATACCTTCGGGTGCGTTGTGTAGTAGGTGGTACTCACTTAAACCTATATATATATATATATATATATATATATATATATATATATATATATATATATATATATATATATATATATATATGTATATATATATCCAAGACATAAATTATATAATATACACATAAACATTATGTGTAAATTATATACACATAAATTTATGGGTATTAAATTATATACACATAAATTATATACATACATACATACATACATACATACATACATACATACATATATATATATATATATATATATATATATATATATATATATATATATATATATCCAACACATATAATATAATTTATGTGTCGATAATTGATTAGGTTGGAAGATATTTGAAGAAATAGTGACTTTGGAGAGGAAAAATATCGACGATATTATATTTACTTAAACACAACTAACAAAATTACATATATAAATGTCAACAATAATATTATAAAAATTAAAATTAATAAAGAAGATGAACTTTAAATAAATTAGTAAAGAAATATATATTTAAATTAAAATAAAAGTTAAATTTTAAATAAAATACGAACAATAGTAAATGTAAATAAAATATTAAAACATAACTATATTTATAAATAAAATAAGTGTGTTTATAATGAATTAAGTATATCTATAAATAATATAAGAGTATTATAAAGATAAAATAAAATAAAATAAATGTTGGACTATAAATGGGTAAATAATAAAACCGTAGGGACTAAAAACGTCTTAATGAAAAGGGTAAAAATGTCATTCTTAAAAATTTAACAGTTGTGTCGTTAAGTTTAACGGACGAGAGACTAAAAGGGCACAAAATTAGCAAAATAGGGATGAAATTTTGTTAGACATTTAATTTCGATCATATGGAGTTATTTTGTAATAATTATTTACTTAGCATTTAGCTTTGTATTTATTTCATTGTAATTTATTTTCTATGTAAAAGTCTAGGGGGCAATTGTGTCAATGCCCCATAGTTAATTAAATGGAGCTATAAAGCTCCTAGGGTTACCTTATTGTAATACACGGTTCATCAATTGAATACACATTACTGCAGCCGCCACTTTTCATTCTCTCAATATTCTCATTGTCTTCTTCATCATAACCTAATTATTGAGCTTGTTTCTTCTTGGGTTGTGAGAAAGAATCATCAAGGTGCAGAAATATATTCGGGAATAGTATCTTACAATTCTTATAAGAGCCCTAAAGGTGGATTTCAACTTGTTCTTCTCTGTTTTTCCGTGTTTCTTGTGTTATTATAGTCTTATAATCATCACCATATCAACATATACTGATTTCGAGCTCATTCAATTCCATATTTCCATTAAAATCATCAAGAATCGGAGATTTGAAAAAGTTTAAAAATATGGGTTTTTAGTGGGTTTTTAGCTTGTTCTTTACTGATTTTAAGTGTTTTGGGTTATTTTAAATCATCACAAGTGTTTAAAATAGTTTACCAATCATTTAGAAACTTTTTTAGGCTTTAAATCTGATAAAATAGTCTTCTGAACTGTTCTGCCTTAGACAATCTACTAAAACCTGCTGTATTTCGGACCATACACTGTAGCATTTCAGATCATTTAAGATCCCAATTTGGACCATATATCACCCTAGTTCGGACCTCACTTCGGTCCAATTCAGACCAGCTTTAGGTGTATTTCGGACCCATTTGTGCCCATTTCGGACCCTAATTCGGTCCAATCCGAACTTCGGACCATCCGAAGTTCAGATCAGGCATCCTCATTTTATCATCTTGGACTTGTGCTTAAATTTTTAACTTTTCACTTCGGACCATATCCATTTCGGACCACCCGAACTCGGACCATCCAAATTCGGTCCCCTACCTGGACATTTTCCTGAGTGCGTGTCCACTGTTCACCCGAATTCGGACCATCCGAATTCGGTTCCATCAGCTCATCCGAACCACATATTGCCTATCCGAAGTCATCACTGTTCATCCGAATTTGGTTCATCCGAATTCAGTCCATCAGACTTCTAAGCATCCAAATTAGACCCCATCCGAATTAGGTTTCTCATCCGAAATCAGAAAGTCATCCGAATTAGGTCTTTGTCCGAACCCCTGCCCATCCGAAACACTGTTCACCCGAACTTCTTCCATCCGAACTACTGTTCATCCGAACTCAGTTTTTCATCCGAATTAGCACCATCCAGTGTGCTATTCTTCCGCAGCCCAGCCCATCCGTTTCAAGTTTCCACCTTTAAGATCTTATCTTTTTCATCAGCACCAAAATCATGTCTCGTGAAGCTCTCGTACTCGGATCTGAGAACAGACCACCTGTTCTCTATCCCGATGAGTATGAACAATGGAAATCCCGGTTCTTAAAATTTGTTGGAATGCAACCTCTTGGGAACTTAATGCTTCAATCCATCTTCGAGGGTCCCGTCATCTATTATCGGGAAATAGCTGCCAGACCTGAGGCTGACCCCCCTGTCTTAGCCTCCAAAGTTGAACGAGAACCGGCTAATGACATAGAGAGAGACAGGAAGCATGCCGATAAGAGGGCGGAATATTTAATCTACCAGGCCCTCCCCACTGATATTCTGGTTGGCGTCGACAGCAAAATGTCTGCCAAAGAAATGTGGGATGAATTGGAAGTCCAAATGCTGGGGGCAGATCTCGATGATCGTGCCAAGATTGAGGAGGCGAAGGCTAAGTTTACAGAATTCCGAGCCAAAGACGGGGAATCTCTGCAAGCTACGTTTACAAGGTTTTGTGCGGTCCTGAATGAATTAAACAAACTGCACATCAAGAAGGACAGGGATGACATCAACATCCAGTTCTTTGCAGCCCTAGCCCCCGAGTGGCAGATCGCATGTCGGGCCACGAAACGAGTCCTGAACTGTCAAGATCAAAACACTACCTAAGATTAACTGGTTTGAATTAATCAGAGTATAAACCAATAACCTTGTATTGAATCAAAGTCCAATTAAGAAGTTTGTGGAATAACACTTAAATGTTTTAAGAAAAGCTTTCAGAACAAATAAACACATAAACACAATCAATAATCAAATATCCTTTGTATTGCCAATCTCAATGATTACAATCACCTCTAATCTGTTTGATTAGATGAAGAACACAGATTGTTCTTAGGGTTTTACAACCTTAGAGGCTTATGAAAACTTAATCAGAAAGACAATTACAATTGAATAAACTTGTACGTACAGACTTACAATAGAAAAACCTATTCTATGTATATATACTGCTTTCTGATTTGTTTTCTTGGAAAACTCTGATTTCTCTGATAGTAGATATGCTTGAATCTTCAAAATATATCTTTTCCTGAATATCAGCACTTTCTGTTTATTGACCTGTTGAGCAGCTTGAAGTCTATCTGTTGAGCAGCTTGAGCTTTAATACTGGCAGCTTGAACTTTTGAACTAGCAGCTCGAACTTCTTCAACTAACAGCTTGAACTTTGTATTTACATAGAAAAACTACTAACAGTCTGAGAAATCTAAACTAACAGCTTGACATACTTAGAATATTTCCTAACAATCTCCCCCTAACTTAAATTCTTTACACAAGACTTTAAGTTTCTATACAAATGAGGAAATAAATCAAAGTAAAACTTTTATTTACAAACTAAGGCATCCAAAAACTTACAATTGTGAAAGTTTCTGTTTAACAGCCTTCAAAAATTCTCTCTTCAGATCTTCTCTATCACAATATATTCTCACTGATATCATCTGTACTAACAACGCCTTTGGAAGATCATAAAATTAAAAATTGAAGTACATACCGGATCCATTTGCAAATTTGAGTCTGTATGTCTTTACTTTGACAAACAGATCAAGTTGTGCAATCTTCATCTCCTTGGCATCTTCTATATCTTTCCTGATTGACTCTGGATCAAAAATGCTTTTCAGATCTTTGATAGCTTGCTTGACCTGTGGAAGAGAGGATCTGACTTGGGTCACAGACCCAACACGATGCATTCTTGTAAGCTCATCTCTGGTCATCCCTTGGACTATATGCATCATACTTTTATATTCTTCCTCAGGACCAGTTTCTCTTCTAACTACAAAATGATATCTTAAGTCAATGTTGTCCATTGGCTTAGCATACCAGTATGTAATCGGAGGTTTTGAGAAATCATGCTGGTCGAGGGTCTTTCCAATCTCCATTACTTTCCGAAGCTGATGTTCAAACAGCACCCTCTTTACCTGATCAAGCTTTGCTTGAGTGATTTCTTCTGATTGAGGATTAAAAGCAACAGCTTGAACAGGTGGATCTGGATTACTGCCACCAGCTTGACTTGTTTCATGTTGGCTTTAGACTTGATGGGAGACTTTAGCTGTTTTTCGTTTTTCCATTTCTTTATCATGAATATCCTGCAGCCTCTCTGTATTCATGGACTGAGCCATCTTCTTTGGAATTCCTGCTGAAAAGGCAAAATTGATCAAAAACTTTTTGTGCTCAGCCTTTGAATGCCCTGTTGGAATTTTCCTTTTTCTCTCATTCTGTTTGACCACAAACCCTCTTAGGTAATCACCTAAGGTTTCCTCATCTGGCATTGGGGCATGGTTTGCTGGTCCAGAATAGCATCTTGTTCTTCTGCTAACTTTCTAGCAAATTCAGCATCATGAGCAACTTGGGCTTCTCTGGATGAAAATTTGTGCTTTGGAGATTCTATGAGAATGCCCTTGCCCTTATCCTTAGTTGCAGAGGTTGTAGCTTGGACTGTAGTGATGGGAGCTTGACTGCCTTCTCTGATAACAACTCCTGTTGTTCTTGTGGGAGTAGCTTGACAAACTCCATTGACAATCAAACGGTGATTTAGGGTTTCAAAGATGTGTGTGGGAATCGCTCTGAGAGAAAAGAAAGATCGTGGAAGATATTTTGCAACTGGTAGTTACAATTGAACGAAACTGGGACCTTTAAAGGTTTCGAAAATATCTAATCCCGCGCACACACTTATGGAAATTACCGAATTACCCTGCACACTTTGACAGATCAAGTGAAACAACTAGCAGTTCGAGAAAATGAACTAGCAGCATGAGAAAAGACTCAAGCTGTTAGTTAAAAAAATGAGCATATCCGAATGGAATAGTGTCTCCCCCTTAAACAAGCATATGAAATAGATGCACTTTTCATAAAATAAGAAAGAATAATGAAAAACGAATTAATCCATATTAACCATGCCAATATTTGAAACTAGGAAGGTAAATCTTCCTACATCAAATGGTTTAGTAAATAGATCAACTAACTGATCATCAGTATGAATTTTGGTAACTTGGATTAATTTCTTCTCATTACAGTCCCTTATAAAATGAAATCTGATGTCTATATGCTTGGTTTTGGGAAATTTCACGGGATTTTGCACAATGCTTATTGCACTTGAGTTGTCAATGTAAATAGGAGTAGATAGGAAATTCATACCATAGTCTCTCAGTTGTTTCTGAATCCACATCACTTGGACACAGCAGCTTGCAGCTGCTACATATTCTGCTTCAGTAGATGAGGTGGAGACAGTTGTTTGCTTTTACATTGCCAAGAGACGAATCTTGCTCCTAGATATTGACATCCACCAGTTGTGGACTTTCTGTCAATGTTGCATCCTCCATAATCACTGTCAGAATAGGCTGTTAGTTCAAGAGGAGAGTCTTTAGGATACCAGAGGCCCAAATGTGGTTGGCCTTTGAGATATCCAAAGATTCTCTTAACAGCAAACAAGTGTGAGTCCTTTGGAGCACATTGAAATCTGGCACAAACACAAACAGCAAACATTATATCTGGTCTAGAAGATGTTAAATACATAAGTGAACCTATCAAGGATCTGTATAGGTGAATGTCCACATTCACTCCATCTTTGTCTGCATCAAGCTGCTTGTGAGTGTCCATTGGAGTACTTGCAACTTTGGTATCTTTGTAACCAAACTTTTCCAGTATGTCTTTCACATACTTTGATTGACTTATGAAAATCCCTGTAGGCTTCTGCTTAACCTGCAATCCTAGAAAGAATGTGAGTTCCCCCATAGAACTCATTTGAAACTTTTTGTGCATCAATGCCTCAAACTCTTTGCATAGATTGTCATTGGTAGACCCAAAGATAATATCATCAACGTATATCTGAACAAGCAGGATCTCATATTTGATGGACTTTGTGAACAAAGTTTTGTCCAGTGTACCTCTCTTGAATCCATTCTGTAGAAGGTATGATGACAGAGTGTCATACCATGCTCTGGGGGCTTGATGGAGTCCATAGAGGGCTTTGTCCAATTTGTAGACTCTGTCTGGATACTTGTAGTCCTCAAATCCATGAGGTTGACACACATAGACCTCTTCTTCAATTGTACCATACAGGAAAGCAGACTTCACATCCATTTGATACACTTTAAATCCTTTGAAGCTTGCATAGGCTAGAAACAATCTAATAGCTTCAATTCGTGCCACTGGAGCAAAGACATCATCATAATTTATTCCTTCTTCTTGAGTGTATCCTTGTGCTACCAATCTTGCTTTGTTCTTGATGACTATCCCTCTCTCATCCTTCTTGTTTCTGAAAACCCATCTTGTACCAATTGCTCTCTTTCCTTTAGGAAGATCAACTAGAGTCCATACATTCTGAATCTTGAATTGTAGTAGCTCTTCCTGTATTGCCTCAATCCAAGATGAATCTTTCAAAGCCTCTGATGCCTTTTTGGGTTCTAACTGTGACATGAAACAGGCATGTTCAAAGGCAGCTAGACTGAATTCTGGAACTGCTGAATCAACATCAGTGGACTCTTTGTGAACCATGGTCCTTGTCTGCACAGGAGTTCGTGGATCACCCATTATCTGATTGAGAGGATGATACTTGTGAACTCTGAGGGTTGGCTCTCTGTCTGTCTGAAAAGAGGTTCCTAGATTTGTATCATCTCCATCAGGACCACTTGATAGTTCAGCATCAGGAACAGCTTGACTGGAATCTCGGACTGTTTCCCTTTGTGATGAAGCTGTGCTCTCAGGACTTGGGATTGACACTTCATGGTTTGGATGTGAATCATGTTGTGCATCCAGTACCCCTGGTGGGTCACAAGAGAGAAGTGGTATGACCGTATACTCATCCCATTGACCAGAATCTGCAACAGTCTGAATCTTTGTACCAACAGCTTGATCATTTGTGCTACCAGCATGAGAATTTGTGTTGGCAGCTTCAACCCTGTTTTCACCAGTTTCTACAGTATACTCAACAAAGCTCAGAGAATTAGTTAGTGAATCTAAATCAAATAACCAATCAGGACCAGTGCCTTTGACATTTGCAGTGTTTTCATTAAATTCAACATTGGCACTTTCTTCAATGGTTTTAGACACACTGTTGTATACCCTATAGGCTTTGCTTTGAGTGGAGTATCCTACAAAGAAACCTCCTTCAGCCTTGCTTTCAAATTTTTCTAAGTGAGTCTTAGTGTGAAGAATTGTGCATGAACAACCAAAAGACTTTAGGAAGGCTATTAAGGGGATTGTTTGATGGAATAACTCATATGGAGTTTTCCCTTGTGATTGGACAACCTGAACCCTGTTCAGAACATAACAAGTTGTATTAACTGCTTCTGCCCAAAAGGTCATTGGCAGTTTGGAATCAGCTAGCATGGTTCTAGCAGCCTCAATTAAAGTTCTGTTCTTTCTTTCAGCTACACCATTTTGCTGTGGTGTTCTTGGTGCACTATATTGCCTAGCAATGCCTTTAGACTCACAGAAACTGTTTAGGACATGGTTTTTAAATTCAGTCCCATTGTCTGATCTAATCATCTTAACTTTTAAGTTGGATTGGTTTTCTATCTTAAGAATAAAAGATTTAACTAGCTCAGCAGTTTCATCTTTAGTCCTAAGAAAGTATACCCATGTGAATCTGGTGAAATCATCAACAATGACTAAACAGTAAGCCCTTTTATTCAAACTCAAAACAGATGTTGGACCAAAGAGATCCATATGAATAAGATGAAGAGCAGATGAGATTGAATTTACTTCTTTGGTCTTATGAGAAGATTTGTGTTGCTTGCCTTTAAGACATGCTACACAATGATCATCACAAATGAACTCCTTTTGTGGTAAACCTCTTACCAAATTCTTTTTGACCAGCACATTCATAGATTTGAAGTTCATGTGACACATTCTTCTGTGCCAAAGAGCAGACTCAGTTGATGATGCTTTGGATATCAAACAGCTTAAAGTACTTGATTTGGATAAAAGATCTGTGTCCAAACGGTAGACATTGTCCTTTCTTGGTGTTCTAAGTAAAACAAGATTTTCAGGTATTTTAAAATCCTTTGAAAGAACAATGCACTCAGAATCTGTGAAGACAACAATATTTTGTTTATCACAGATTTGAGACACACTTAATAAATTGTACTTCAGCTGTTCAACATACAAAACATCATTAAAAAGCATATTTCCTGCTTTTACAGTACATTTACCTGTGACCTTACCTCCCTTGGAATTTCCTCCAAATGCAACAAAACCTCCTTCAAAGCCTTTGAAATTTGACAAGCATTCAGAATTGCCTTTCATGTGCCTAGAGCAGCCACTGTCCAAATGCCATCTTGTTTTATGTTGTGACCTGTGGTTGCTTAGCACAAATAAAAGCTTAGTTAGTAGTGGAGTAAACCCAAACCAAGTTGGTTTTGGGTTGTCCTTGTGCATTGACAAAACTAAACGCTGTCTTTGACTTCTTATACTTAGTGAGATCCACTAATGGATTCTGTGGAGAGTATTTAGTTATGAGATGAGGTATCCAGATGTTTTGTCCATCCTTTGCAATAACAGTCTCAGATGATCCATCACCAGTTCAAGTTTTGAGCCTAGCAGTCTGAACTGAGTCTGTAGTGCTAACAGCTTCAGAATTTGCATTAACAGCTTCAACTTTAGACTTGGCAGTTTCAACATTTGTATTAACAGTTTCTCCTGAGGTTTTGCCTTTAACACACCATATATGTTTAAAATTTAATTTTGGTTTTGCTAAAACTTGTTTTTGATGTGTGGACTGTTTTTTAATGACTTTTGAGAACCTGTGATCAACTGTTTTCTTTGGAACTGGTGCAACAGGAGGTTTGACCTTAAGATTTTTAGTGCTTTTAACAAATGCCTGTTGCTGAACCACAGTCTGTTTTGCAACAGATGGTTTGTACAAGCAATGTCTGGCCAAATGGTTTTTCCTGCCACAGTGGAAACATCTTTTGACTGTTTTGATTTGAGAACCAGTTTTAGCAGACCACAACTGATTCTTGTTCCTTTGATTTCCCCTGACTTGCTGTTGTTTGGGAAACTTTTGGACACCATGTTGTTGGCATGTGCAGATTGGAACATTTTTACCTCTTTTATTCCCTTTTGAGGAAGATGCAGTGTTACAGTTAGAAGGTACAGAAACCTGGGGAGTAGCATGGCATACACTCATCTTCTCTTTTCCTTTCTTACTGGGGTTTGGGGCTTTTATGGGTACACTCATTGTTTTGTGTTCTTTCTCAGCTTCTTTGCAATCACAGGCTTCATTTTTAATGAGATCTTCTTTAGACTCATCTACAGTGGTCATAGACTCATCTAATGGTTCATTGACAAGCCTATCAGCAACTTCACTTATTGGATGAATGTATTTGTTGTTGTATGGAGGTGGAGTGGCTCTGTATCCTATACCTTCTTTGGGATTGAGCTGAGATTTTACCCTATCTTTAAATTGAACTTCCATTAGGTGTTCCAGCTTTTGATTTGCCAATTTGAAGTTTCCTAGATCTATATTGACATATTCTAGTTTCTTATTAGCTTCTAACACATTCTGGTCAGCCTCATCTAATTTCTTATTAAGGGACTCTATTTTCTTATTCAGCTCCTTTTTCTCCCACTCATGATATGTTCTATCATGTCACATAAACACAATCAATAACCAAATATCATTTGTATTGCCAATCTCAATGATTACAATCACCTCTAATCTGTTTGATTAGACGAAGAACACAGATTGTTCTTAGGGTTTTACAACCTTAGAGGCTTATGAAAACTTAATCAGAAAGACAATTACAATTGAATAAACTTGTACGTACAGACTTACAATAGAAAAACCTATTCTATGTATATATACTGCTTTCTGATTTGTTTCCTTGGAAAACTCTGATTTCTCAGATAGTAGATATGCTTGAATCTTCAAAATATATCTTTTCCTGAATATCAGCACTTTTTGTTTATTGACCTGTTGAGCAGCTTGAAGTCTATCTGTTGAGCAGCTTGAACTTTAATACTGGCAGCTTGAACTTTTGAACTAGCAGCTCGAACTTCTTCAACCAACAGCTTGAACTTTGTATTTACACAGAAAAACTACTAACAGTCTGAGAGATCTAAACTAACAGCTTGACATACTTAGAATATTTCCTAACATGAACATTCGTGAGGTATCCATCAACGTCGTCTTTAAGAAGCTAAAGAAGTATCAAGGGGATGTGGCTCAACAATAACTAATGGCGAATCAATTGGCATCTTTACTGCTATCAGCCAACACGAGAATGAAACCCAATGATTCACTCGCCTTGATTACCAACACCAATATTCCAACACCATCCTTTGCTCCAGGTTCATCGTTATCGCAGTGCAGGTATGCTTCTCCTCCACGTGAGGTATTTGATGAGGAAGAGGTTTCCATACAAGAACAAATAGCCTTGTGGACCAATCGTCTCCAACAACGACGGTTCTCCAACAAGACTAACAATCAACTCCGTTATGACACCGGTCCACGGAGGTACTCAGATGACCGTAGGGATGAACGACACGATGATTATCGCAGGGACGATTACCGGAGGGATGATCGGGATGACCGGAGGTATGATCGGGATGACCGGAGGTATGACGATAGACGCGACTATCGAGATTATCGTCGTTATGAAAGGCGAGACGATAGGCGCGAGGATCGCAGGGACGACAGGCGGGACTATGATAGGCGGGACGATCGTCGGGACGACCGCCGAGATGACAGGCGAGAGCATGAGAGAAGAGAACGAAGGAGAGATGACAGCAGAGAACATCGCCGCGCCGACAAGCGACCGGCGGAGAGGAGAGATGAACGGCCGAGAGCAGACGAACCGAAAGCCGCGGACGAACGTCTCTGTTACAAGTGTGGAAAACTAGGCCACTTTTATCGGGAGTGCAAAAATAATTTTGACAGAGACGTCGGCTATTATGAGAGAAAGCTGGAGACCGCAAAGAAAAGAACTGACACGATGGCCCTCGTCACCCAGGAAGATTACTGGGATGCTGAAGATACCGACGAGGAGGATGATAAGGGCAAGAACTGTTACATGGTTGATCGTCTAGGGTTGGCGCACTGTGCCGTTTCCACTGCTGAGACTTCAGATAATGCTGCTGAGGGGGAGACATTGAAAAATCCACCAGCATGTCTGATGACCACAACCAACGATCCCGAATGCTCTACATCCGGTTCTGAGACAAATGAGGTATATTCCTGTTACATTCCTGAACATGTAAATAATTTATTTGTAAATAATGAATGTACATTGCACACACATATTCTTGATCTACAAGCTAGATTAAATGCTGAAACTGCAAAGTGTGTACAGGCTGAACATCAAGCTCAAACTTTAAAAGAGTCGTCTGAATTATATCATTCAAAGTGGTTAACTAATCACCATGTTATAAAACAGATGCTAATAGAAAAAGTAGATGTTCAGGACAAGAATATATATCTTGAATCTTGCATGGACAGGTTATCAAAAGAAAAACTCTCGCTAAAAGAAGAAATTTCTGTACTTACAAAACAGTTAGATGTAACAACCTAGCTTTTAACCGAACTGTTAATTTTTGTGTTTGACTTAAATAATGTAATTTTAATTACATTAATTTTATTGTAATTTAATTAATATTGAAATTATTTAATTAAGTTTAATATTATAAATTATAGCAAGATATTTGACACGAATTATAATTGTGGCACACAAATAAAATATTGGAAATTGAACCGTTACATAATGTAATATATTTGCATTATTAGTCTTGTAATATAATTAAGTTTAAGAATATTTAAATTAAATTATATTTATGTTACGAATTATTAAAGATGATTAAATAAAAAGAGATATAAGATACAAAAGTTTAGTGGGTTAAATTCAAAAGAAATATATAAACCCATTTAAATGAATTAAATGTCACTAAACAACTAAATCACTCTCTCTCTCTACTATCTCACTAAAAACCTACGGTTCATCATCATCATCGTCTTCAACCTTCACCAACAAATCAAAATTGTTACAATAAGATTTGAAGCAAACATCAAGCAACACAAATCTTGCAAATAATCAAGGTAATCTATTACTTAAATGCATCCTTGAAAATGATTTGATGATTCACGATTTTATGGGTTTTTATAAACACAAATTGGGTTTTAATCATAACTACAAAAGTCTGTGTATTTGGTTCTTCATTTAGAAGCATTCTTCATCCTTTAAAAATTTTATAAAAACTCATGTTGAAACAAAGTGAAATCGAAAGAAAAATAGGAAAAAGATGTGTGTTTGTGTGTGTTTTGCATGGGTACCGAGACCCACATATGGGTACTGAAACCTACCGAAACCATGAAAGGTTTCGGTAGTGATGAAACCATTCGGTAGTCTTAAATAACCGAAACATATATGTATGGGTTGATGTTGCATACTGAAACTAAAGATGCTGAGACTATACATATGATAGAAACCAATACCGAAACCACACCCCATGTAGTACCGAGACCATTTATGAAGTTACCGAAACAATACATAAACCGAAACCCAGATGATGAAGTTGAAAGATACCGAAACCTTAAAAGGTTTCGGTATATATACCGAAACTATGAAAGCTACCGAGACCATTTTTGTATACCGAGACCTTTGATATTTACTGAAACTTTTGGAATACTGAAAAATATACCGAAACCTCTAAAGTTTCGGTAAAGTACCGAAACCCACACAAAAACTCCCGAAACTTTTATATGCATATACATGTACCGAGACCTCCAAATGTATAAGAAACCAAAATATGTAATACTATGTTACTTTGACTTTTCTAAATGCATGCATGAATACATGTACAGGTGTGTGTGATTGTGAATATATATATATATAAGTATGGGTTGCCAAAATAACTAGAAACAACAATATATATATATATATATATATATATATATATATATATATATATATATATATATATATATATATATATATATATATATATGTACCAAACTTGAATTATACATGTAAATAGTGATCATTTTTATAAGATAAGTGTCAAAACAAAATTATGATTTATAAAGATTAAAATCAATAAATCTTTAGTTAAAATTTTAAAAGGAGATATTATGATATAAATATGACAAAAGTCACACATGTCCATGAAAATGGACATAAAAGTTTATGAGTTATCAAGAATCAGATGAAATTAGAGATTTTAAAGACTAAAAAGATGATGATAATGATACGATATTAACATAATTTGACATGATACTTCTGGACAGGTTCAGTGAAATTCTGAACATACTTACAAAGATTTAAAGACTTAAAAGCGGGTCAAAGACTTGATTTGACAGAGAACATATTGACAAAGATAAAATCCTGAGATAAACTCAGGTGGCAGATTTTTATATCTGTTTGACAAAGACCAGATCAGTGAGTTATAGATATTCAGATTTAACATGTTGACTTTCCGGTTGAGATATATTGTTGATGTCAGATTTATTGACATTCATTGTATCAGCTGGATTGAGACCTGTGCACACCATGGTTCGGTGTTGCCCAGTGGATCATGATAGCTATTTGATTATCATTTCATATTGCATTTAAGACTTCTTCAGATATTGCTTTATGATTCATTGCTATCATGACTTCTATG
Organism: Centrapalus pauciflorus; assembly: GCA_020465985.1. Lineage (NCBI taxonomy): Eukaryota > Viridiplantae > Streptophyta > Magnoliopsida > Asterales > Asteraceae > Centrapalus > Centrapalus pauciflorus. Next base: position 35,506 of record JAANYP010009412.1, on the reverse strand, counting down.
ACTTAAGCTTTCACTATTGATCAGACACTTGATAGATTTATTCAGCTTGATTAGCCTTGATGGTCTATTATTCTAGACCTGGCTACTTCACCAGTTCTTATGGACTTGGTAATGACCTCCGATGTTCCGCCATATTGACTTACTGGTAGCTAGCCCAGTATGTCGCTGATCCCCACGATTTAAGCGTGAGTGTGGCCTGAACATCATCCGATTCAATGAATCCTATATCTCAATCATGAGGGCTGTAGCGGCAGCCAAGACATATCACGCTAGACTAAAGATCCGCTTGACCATGCATGTTGATTTGAAAATCTATATACTCACTAAGCATTGCTTACAGTTGCTACTTTACATTTTTACAGGAAGAGATAAAGGAAAGTCACCTGCTGGACCTAGTTCTTAGGTCATTCAAGATCCAAGTTTTGAAGCTTTCATAGACTACTACTCAACGAACCCTTCGGTACTGATTGGAAGATGACAATTGTGGTGGTTTTGAGTAGACTTGATATGATTTTATGATGTAATGTATTAGATTAGATGGTACCCTTTATAAGTTTAATTTGAAAATTGTATCTATATTAAACTTAATTCTAATATGTTTGTATTTGTAATTTATAATTCCTCAATTAATTACTCTATCTTAGTATGATTGATATCGTATTGCATAAATTGGGACCTAGACTAGTGAGAACTGCCCCGTAAGGGGTGGTCTTCACAGGATGGTATCAGAGCACTAGTTTGTGTGAATCAAGTATTACGTGAGTATACTTGATCTCAAACTGAAGCAATACATATGTATCAATCATTTAGGTGGTTTGAACTGAGATAGGATGTACAGACTATTAGGATGGGAAAAAGGGTACATAGATCTAAGTCTATAAACTGATAGTTAATTGATTTTAATTTTCAGTTAAGATGTCAGGATCAGGACCAGGACCAGGTGACATTCCCAGCAACATGACCCCACAACAGATGTTTGAAATGATGCAACAACTTTTAGCCCAACATTCTGAACAACAAAATAAGACAATGCAAGAACAGTTTCAGGCCAGAGATGAGGCCGAAGCTAAAAGACGTGAAGATAAAAACAATAAAAGAAAAGAAAAGCAAGTCCAGATTAATGAATCTGATTCTGATAACTCAAATCCCGAAACTCAAATTGCTCAGCCAAAAGGCTGCAAGTTTAAGGATTTTAAAGCAAGCGGTGCCCTGAACTTTGAGGGTACAGTAAATCCAATTCAGGCGATGGATTGGATCAGCCATACTGAGAAGATTTTCAAAATCTCTGATTGCTTAGAATCGAAGAAAGTGAGTTATGCGTCTGCGTTATTTGTTGGATCTGCCCGTGCATGGTGGAAGACTCAGAGAAGCATATACGGAGAAGAAGTCATCCAAACTCTCGAGTGGGAACAATTCCTGGATATGTGCAACGCAAAATACTGTCCAGTCGTTCAGCGAGACAAAATGGAAGTTCAACTAATGCAGCTGACCCAGGGAACCAAGACAGTTGACGAATACGAACACGAATTCTCACGACTATGCGGTCATTCCTCGTATCAGGTAGCTACTGAAGAGAGAAAGATGAATAGATTTCGTGGAGGGCTTAATCCGAGATATCGACACCCAATGAGCGCGATAAAGTATAATTCTTATCTAGAGATGGTTGAAGCAGCTAGACAGATCGAGCGAGGGTACTTAGAGTATGGTGATCAACTTTACGCCCCAACAACTAACCCGCCGAATCCGTCTCCTCCGAAGAAGCAGAGATTCGGCAGATTCTTCAGACCAAACAAATCTCAGACCCAGCAATCTCAACAATCCCAACCGAAAGCGCAAGCCTACTCATTGACAAACGAGCCACGATTCTGCAAGCGATGCAGAAAGTCACACATGGGGCTGTGTAACCCTGATGATGTTATTTGTTTTGCGTGTAACCGAATTGCTCATAGCAGTGAAGAGTGCCCACAGCAAGGACGTGGATGTGCTAAATGTGGGAAAAGAGGACATTTCATGTATCAGTGTCGCAGCGGGCAACGATATCAGTCATAATCATCAGCGGGAGGTTCTACAGTGAAAAGTTCTGCTGCAACTCCGACAGCAAGGACACGTGCGTTTCAGATAACGGCAGAAGAAGCAAAGGAAACCCCTGATGTAGTTACGGGTATGTTTTTACTTAACTCCATTCCTGCTCGAGTACTATTCGATTTCGGTGCTAGTCGTTCCTTCATATCAACTTCTTTCGCACAAAGATTATGCAAATTTCCATCGAAGCTTCCTGTAGTACTTGACATTGAGACAGCCAGTAACAATTATTTTATGGCTGATTCTGTTTACCGTAACTGTACTCTGCTTGTTGATAATATCGTGTTCAACCTTGACCTTATCCCGATTCCGTTGAAAGAGTTCGATGTCATTATTGGCATGGAATGGTTAACAAATAACGAGGCTACAATCATCTGCAATCGGCGAATCATCAGAATCAAGTCTTCAAACGGCCGAGTATTGGAGATCAAAGGCGAGAAGCGTAAAGGTGCTCACTGCTTTATTTTATAGAGAAAGCTCATAAATATGTATCTAAGGGTCATGAATCCTATCTGTGCTATGCTCTAATGGAATCCAACTCTGAAAAGAAATCTCTGTCTGATATTCCGATTGTCTGCGAGTTCCCAGACGTTTTTCCTGACGACATTTCCGGAGTGCCACCGGAACGTCAAGTCGAGTTCAGTATTGACTTGGTTCCTGGTGCGGCTCCTATTGCAAAAGCTCCTTACAGACTTGCACCTGCAGAAATGCAGGAAATGTCAAAGCAGTTGCAAGAGCTGTTAGAGAAGGGTTTTATCCGACCGAGTTCATCTCCGTGGGGTGCACCTATCTTATTCGTTAAGAAGAAAGACGGATCTTTTCGAATGTGCATTGATTACCGCGAGTTGAACAAGGTTACTATAAAGAACAAGTATCCTCTGCCCAGAATCGATAATCTGTTTGATCAGCTACAAGGAGCCAGCTACTTTTCGAAAATAGATCTTCGTTCTGGATATCATCAGTTGAAAGTTAAAGAAGAGGATGTTCCAAAGACAGCCTTCCGTACAAGATACGGTCATTACGAATTTCTCGTGATGCCGTTTGGCTTGACAAATGCACCAGCGGCGTTCATGGATCTCATGAATCGTGTGTGCAGACCTATGTTGGATAAATCAGTTATCGTGTTCATAGACGATATTCTGATTTACTCCAAAACGGAGGCTGATCATTCTATTCATCTGCGGCAATTGCTAGAGTTATTAAGAAAAGAAAGACTCTACGCAAAATTCTCTAAGTGCGAATTTTGGCTTAGACAGGTATAATTTCTATTATATATGTCTTGAGCTATTTCCTAAGTATTCTTTAATTTACAAGAGAACTTGAATTTCTACTTTGATTCTTATAGATTCAGTTCCTTGGCCATTTTGTTTCTGGCGAAGGGATTTCCGTTGATCCTTCTAAAGTCGAGGCTGTTCAAAAATGGCAAACGCCTCGCAATGCCTCTGAGATTCGAAGTTTCCTTGGATTGGCCGGATACTATCGGCGATTCATTAAGGACTTCTCAAAAATTGCTGTACCACTCACGATGCTAACACGAAAGAATACTCCTTTCCTATGGACCGATAAACAGCAAGAGGCATTCGAGATTCTGAAACAAAAGCTTATTCAAGCGCCAATCCTAGCCTTACCAGAAGGCAATGATGATTTCGTTGTCTATAGTGATGCATCTGGTACTGGCTTAGGATGCGTTCTGATGCAAAGGGGAAAAGTAATTGCCTACGCTTCAAGGCAATTGAAAGACTACGAGAAAAGTGCACCAACTCATGATCTTGAGTTGGCTGCCGTTACCTTTGCACTAAAAATCTGGCGTCATTATCTCTATGGGACTCGGTGTCAGCTTTACACCGATCACAAAAGTCTCAAACATCTTTTTACTCAGAAGGATCTGAATATGAAATAGCGTCGGTCCTTGGAGCTTATCAAGGACTATGATTGCGAGATCCTATATCATCCCGGCAAAGCTAATGTTGTCGCGGATGCTTTGAGTAGAAAAATTTATCCAGAAAAGTGCTGCTATGCCCTAACTCCGGTTATATTCTCTTCTGATCTTATTGAAGACATCCGAGTTGCTCAGGCTGAAGCACTGAAAGAAGAGAATATCAGTTCTGAAAATCTTAAAGGGCAATTACAATTTCTAACTCTGAACCATTTGGGACTTCACTGTCTCCAGGGAAACCGAATCTGGATTCCTAAATATGGTTCTATTCGCAGCACTCTTCTTTCTGAAGCTCACAAGTCCAAATTATCTGTTCATCCTGGCAGCTCAAAGATGTATTTTGATCTGAAAGCTGATTACTGGTGGCCAGGAATGAAGAAAGACATCGGTAAATGTGTTGAAAGCTGCAGAGTATGTCAGATGGTTAAGGCAGAACACCAGAAACCCTTCGGGGATATGCAACCACTGCCAGTTCCTGAGTGGAAGTGGGAGCATATAACAATGGACTTCATTACGAAGTTGCCGAAAACCAAGAGACAGCACGACTCTATCTGGGTGGTCGTGGATCATTTAACAAAGTCAGCTCACTTCATATCGATGAAAGAGACATATTCTCTCGATAAACTGGCACAAATGTACATTACCGAGATCATCTCTCGTCATGGTGTGCCGAAATCTATTGTCTCTGATCGTGATAGTCGTTTCACTTCAAGATTTTGGAAAGCGCTGCAAGAAGGGATGGGTACTCGAATTTCTATGAGTACAGCTTATCACCCAAGTGCAGATGGCCAAAGTGAACATACTATCTTAACTCTTGAAGATATGCTTCGTGCCTGTGTTCTTGATCTAGGTGGTAACTGGGATGACCACTTGCCTCTTGTCGAATTCTCATACAACAACAGTTATCATTCTACGATCAAGATGGCTCCTTTTGAAGCTTTATATGGAAGAAAGTGCAGAACTCCCACTTGTTGGCGCGAAACAGGTGAATCGCCAATAGCAGGACCTGCCCTTCTAAAGTTGACTCATGAAAAGATTCAACTTGTCAGAAGGAATATTCTTGAAGCTCAGAGCAGGCAGAAGTCATATTATGATAATCGACACAGATCAATCAGTTTTGCGGTTAACGATTGGGTGATGCTGAAAATATCTCCAATGAAGAATGTGGTGCGGTTCATTAAAAGAAACAAGCTAGCTCCAAGATTCATTGGTCCGTTCAAGATTGTTGAAAAGATAGGAAATCAATCTTATCGTCTTGAACTGCCAGCGGATCTATCGGGAATACATCCTGTATTCCATGTCAGTCATCTGAGAAAAAGCTTAGCTGACGAAAGAGAAGTTCAAATACCACATGTTAACTTGCAAATTGATGAAAAGCTTAGAGTGGTTGAAGAGCCAGAACGTATTCTGGACTCGAAGACCAAGAAGCTTAGAAATAAAGAGATACAGATGGTGCTCGTCCAGTGGAAACACCACAAAGGTTCGCATCAGTCTTGGGAATCCAGAGATGTCATGAAAGCAATATATCCCAGTCTGTTCGAACATAGCTAACTTCGAGGACGAAGTTTGTGCGTGGTGGAGCCCATTCTGTAACAACCTAGCTTTTAACCGAACTGTTAATTTTTGTGTTTGACTTAAATAATGTAATTTTAATTACATTATTTTATTGTAATTTAATTAATATTGAAATTATTTAATTAAGTTAAATATTATAAATTATAGCAAGATATTTGACACGAATTATAATTGTGGCACACAAATAAAATATTGGAAATTGAACCGTTACATAATGTAATTTATTTGCATTATTAGTCTTGTAATATAACTAAGTTTAAGAATATTTAAATTAAATTATATTTATGTTACGAATTATTAAAGATGATTAAATAAAAAGAGATATAAGATACAAAAGTTTAGTGGGTTAAATTCAAAAGAAATATATAAACCCATTTAAATGAATTAAATGTCACTAAACAACTAAATCACTCTCTCTCTCTCTACTATCTCACTAAAAACCTACGGTTCATCATCATCATCGTCTTCAACCTTCACCAACAAATCAAAATTGTTACAATAAGATTTGAAGCAAACATCAAGCAACACAAATCTTGCAAATAATCAAGGTAATCTATTACTTAAATTCATCCTTGAAAATGATTTGATGATTCACGATTTTATGGGTTTTTATAAACACAAATTGGGTTTTAATCATAACTACAAAAGTCTGTGTATTTGGTTCTTCATTTAGAAGCATTCTTCATCCTTTAAAAAATTTATTAAAAATTCATGTTGAAACAAAGTGAAATCGAAAGAAAAATAGGAAAAAGATGTGTGTTTGTGTGTGTTTTGCATGGGTACCGAGACCCACATATGGGTACTGAAACCTACCGAAACCATGAAAGGTTTCGGTAGTGATGAAACCATTCGGTAGTCTTAAATAACCGAAACATATATGTATGGGTAGATGTTGCATACTGAAACTAAAGATGCTGAGACTATACATATGATAGAAACCAATACCGAAACCACACCCCATGTAGTACCGAGACCATTTATGAAGTTACCGAAACAATACATAAACCGAAACCCAGATGATGAAGTTGAAAGATACCGAAACCTTAAAAGGTTTCGGTGTATATACCGAAACTATGAAAGCTACCGAGACCATTTTTGTATACCGAGACCTTTGATATTTACTGAAACTTTTAGAATACTGAAACATATACCGAAACCTCTAAAGTTTCGGTAAAGTACCGAAACCCACACAAAAACTCCCGAAACTTTTATATGCATATACATGTACCGAGACCTCCAAATGTATAAGAAACCAAAATATGTAATACTATGTTACTTTGACTTTTCTAAATGCATGCATGAATACATGTACAGGTGTGTGTGATTGTGAATATATATATATATATATATATATATATATATATATATATATATATATATATATATATATATATATATATATATATATATATATATATATATATATATATATATATATATATATATATATATATAAACAACAATATATGTATATATATATAGGTACCAAACTTGAATATATATATATATATATGTATGTATAAATAGTGATCATTTTTATATAATCTGATGTCAAAACAAAATTATGATTTATAAAGATTAAAATCAATAAATCTTTAGTTAAAATTTTAAAAGGAGATATTATGATATAAATATGACAAAAGTCACACATGTCCATGAAAATGGACATAAAAGTTTATGAGTTATCAAGAATCAGATGAAATTAGAGATTTTAAAGACTAAAAAGATGATGATAATGATACGATATTAACATGATTTGACATGATACTTCTGGACAGGTTCAGTGAAATTCTGAACATACTTACAAAGATTTAAAGACTTAAAAGCGGGTCAAAGACTTGATTTGACAGAGAACAGATTGACAAAGATAAAATCCTGAGATAACTCAGGTGGCAGATTTTTATATCTGTTTGACAAAGACCAGATCAGTGAGTTATAGATATTCAGATTTAACATGTTGACTTTCCGGTTGAGATATATTGTTGATGTTAGATTTATTGACATTCATTGTATCAGCTGGATTGAGACCTGTGCACACCATGGTTCGGTGTTGCCCAGTGGATCATGATAGCTATTTGATTATCATTTCATATTGCATTTAAGACTTCTTCAGATATTGCTTTATGATTCATTGCTATCATGACTTCTATGACTTAAGCTTTCACTACTGATCAGACACTTGATAGATTTATTCAGCTTGATTAGCCTTGATGGTCTATTATTCTAGACCTGGCTACTTCACCAGTTCTTATGGACTTGGTAATGACCTCCGATGTTCCGCCATATTGACTTACTGGTAGCTAGCCCAGTATGTCGCTGATCCCCACGATTTAAGCGTGAGTGTGGCCTGAACATCATCCGATTCAATGAATCCTATATCTCAATCATGAGGGCTGTAGCGGCAGCCAAGACATATCACGCTAGACTAAAGATCCGCTTGACCATGCATGTTGATTTGAAAATCTATATACTCACTAAGCATTGCTTACAGTTGCTACTTTACATTTTTACAGGAAGAGATAAAGGAAAGTCACCTGCTGGACCTAGTTCTTAGGTCATTCAAGATCCAAGTTTTGAAGCTTTCATAGACTACTACTCAACGAACCCTTCGGTACTGATTGGAAGATGACAATTGTGGTGGTTTTGGGTAGACTTGATATTATTTTATGATGTAATGTATTAGATTAGATGGTACCCTTTATAAGTTTAATTTGAAAATTGTAATATATATTAAACTTAATTCTAATATGTTTGTATTTGTAATTTATAATTCCTCAATTAATTACTCTATCTTAGTATGATTGATATCGTATTGCATAAATTGGGACCTAGACTAGTGAGAACTGCCCCATAAGGGGTGGTCTTCACTTTTGATACGGTAACTATGGAAAATACAGACAGCTTAGAAAAATATAAAATGATTGAAGAAGAAAGGATAAGTTTGTACTCACGAATAAAGACCCTTGACGATGCATTTTTAAAAAGGGGTACTATCCACTTAAATCAGCCCAAAGAAATTAGGTTTTACCATTCTAAACAAGTAATCGGTTTTAAAAATACTAAATATTTGGAAAAGGCACAAAAAGTCATACCGTTATTTTATGACATGAATTATATGGGAGCTGGTCTTAAATCTTTCTTTTTTGAGTCATCAAAAGAAGTTTTAAACCAAGAAAATGAGAAACGTGTTGCTCATAAAGAAAAAGAAATTTCTTTTCAATATGAAGAACTTAACGAGAGTTAACCCTCTAGAGTACCCACTTTAGAGGAAGACTTCTTGTCAAATTATTCAGAAGCTGAATTGAAAACAGAAACCATAAAATCAACTCCTCAACTTTATATTCCTGCAAAAGTTCTTCAACAACAAATCACTGGTTTAGAAAAGGAATTGAAGTCGTCTCAAAAGAAAGCTCTTGATCTTCAAGATGCTCTTCTTAAGAGCGAAGAAGAATTGGTAAATCAAACTTTTCAACAATCTGTGGAAGTAACTGTCTATAGAGAAAATTTTGAAATGGTTTCACAAAAAGTGAAAGATTTTTCAAAAGAACAAAGAGTTTCTCATTTCATCAAAATTCCATATGTGTCATCAAATAAAGGTAAGGCCAAAGCTGAGACTTCTTCTTTCATTTATAAAGGTGAGTGTTCAAAACCGTTTAAAAATGAGGTTTCTAAAAAGACTCAGATCCAATCCAAGTCTTTTAAGAAACCCACTCACAAACAAAAAGAAAATTCTGTCAAGTCTAAATCTTCCATACTTACTGACTCTAATCGTTTTGTTCCTACAGATCATATAAGAAGAGCTCCAAAAACCACCATGCTGGATTTTTCGAGTTTTTTTGTGAAGAAGGCTATAATGCCAAATGAATTTGTTACTAGAGATAGGATGTCTGTAATCTCTAAAGACAATTTTTGTAACAATGTGTGTGACAATGTGTGTAATGATGTACCGAATTCTGTTGTTTTTTTAAAGTACTCTTTCAGTGAATTATTTAATCTATGTCCAACTCGCTATAGACGACAGGTTCCTGAAATGAATGCTTTCGTGCCATATCCTGTTAAACGAACTCGGAAAAAGAAAACAAAAAATGTTGCATCATTAGCCACAAATAAACTTGAGACTTGTCCGTTGCCGAGGCCCAAAACCAAAGCAACGGTCAAAAAGGTCTCAAAAAGACAAAAACCAAAGGCAATTTCAGTGCCTAAGGTTCCAAAGCCCAATAAATCCAATCTTCAATGGATTCCAAAGGGTTATGCATCCGGACCACACACAAATGCTAAATGGGTTCCTAACATTGTACGTGCCATATAACTCTGGAACTCCTAACAAAAAGGGACCCATATTGAGGTGGGTACCCAAAGTTGTGTGATCTTTATGCAGATGGTTCTTGGTTTCTTCTGATCAAGACCCGTTCTTCAATGAAATGGCTTCTAGTTACCATAGACTAGGACCCGTTCTTTTTCTTGTCGGTTGTGCTTAAACCGACACGTTTGGCTTCTGTGCACACAGCTCAGGACCTGGTTTTAACTCATCATGTTTTCTGAACATCTCGGTTCATAACACGGTTTGATTGTAAATTAAAAATGGATGTGTTTGAATGCATATAGTTTTTCATTATATGAATTTATTTGCTTTTCAGGCTAAGTCCATTTGGTATATGGATTCGGGTTGCTCCAAACATGTGACGGGAAGAAGAGAATTGCTGTCCAACGTAGTTGAACAGTATTGCGGAACGGTAAAATTCGGAAACAACCATCAGGCTCATATCAAAGGATACGGGGACTTAGTTCTAAATAATCTGGTCATCAAGGACGTTGACTATGTTGAGGGATTATCACATAATCTTTTTAGCATAGGACAGCTCTGTGACAAAGGACTAGAGGTAACTTTTAGAGCTAAGAACAGCAGTGTAAAGAGTATGGATGGAAAATAAATCCTAACAGGTTCCTGAAATTCTAACCTCTACACCATTGACGTAGCCAAGCTAATAGTGAAGGATAACATTTGCTTATTATCAAAAGACTCTTGGTTGTGGCATCGAAGATTATCCCATTTGAACTTTGACAATGCGAAACAATTGGTTAAAGGTCTTCCTGAATTGCGTTATGAAAAGGACCATCTTTGTGGAGCTTGTGAGAAAGGAAAGATGAAACGATCATCTCACAAACCAAAGCCCGAACCATCAACAAAAAGAGTATTGGAGTTACTTCACATGGATTTATGCGGACCGATGCGGACTCAAAGCATAAACGGGAAACGATATGTGTTGGTTATCGTTGATGACTATTCACGATATACCTGGGTCAAGTTCTTGCGTTCCAAGGACGAGACAGCTCAAGAAATCATAGATTTTATCAAGAGTGTCGAGACCCAACAGCAGCTGTCAGTGCAATCAATCAGATCTGATAACGGCACGGAGTTCAAGAACTCAGTAGTTGAGGGCTTCCTTCGATCCAAAGGTATTCAGCATCAATGTTCTACTGCTCGAACGCCTCAACAAAATGGGGCCGTGGAAAGGCATAACCGTACGCTTGTGGAAGCCGCTCGTACAATGCTCACATACTCAAAGCTACCTCCGTTCTTGTGGGCAGAAGTCGTATCAACAGCCTGCTATACACAAAATCGCTCCATTATCCATAAGCGCTTTAACAAAGACAACCTCGGGAAGTTTAACGAAAAGGCGGATGAAGCGATCTTCGTTGGATACTCATCCAACTCGAAGGCGTATCGCGCATTCAATACCCGAACCAGAACAGTCAACGAAAGTGTGCACGTCACATTTGATGAGTTGGTTGAACTGGCACCCGAAGTTGATCAATCAGGACCTCGCATTACTCAAATGCCTGGAGACTCTTCTAATAACCCCATTTCTTTTTCTTCTTCTGATTTGGTTAATTTGTGTGATCCTTTTTATGTTGAATTTTTCGGTCCTAACGCTAATGTGTCTAATGTTGTTAATAATGTAGGTAATCCTTCCAGTTCAACTGCGCCACAAAGTTTCTCCGCTCCATCTTCATCCACATCATACCCTCATCCATCTACATCATCCACCGATACATCCGCAGTTGAATCTACTCCTATAATACCCTCACATATAATACCAACAATCCTTCCTTCACCTCAACACTCGGAAATCGAACCGGAACCAGTGGTACCATCATTTGAAACCATTGACCATGAATCTTCATCCATCCCCACATAAACCACTGAGGTTCCATCCCGAGCACCCCTTCCACACGAGATTAAATGGACCCGAAGTCACCCAACTGATCAAATCATTGGTGATGTTTCAACAGGAGTCCAAACTCGTAGGGCGTCTGCTAATGAATGCCTCTTCGCATCATTCCTTAGTATGATAGAGCCCGCTCGTGTGGATGAAGCCCTAACAGATCCAGATTGGATAGTTGCAATGCAAGATGAACCCAACCAGTTTGAACAGCTAAGAGTATGGCGGTTAGTTCCCAAACCAAAAGACCGTACAGTGATCGGAACAAAGTGGATTTTTAAGAACAAACGAGATGAGATCGGCATTGTGATAAGGAATAAAGCAAGACTTGTTGCCAAAGGCTACCGACAACAAGAAGGGATAGATTATGACGAGACCTTCGCTCAAGTTGCACGGATCGAAGCAATCAGAATCTTCTTGGCGTACGCGGCACACAAAGATTTCAAAGTGTACCAAATGGACGTCAAGACTGCCTTTCTAAACGGTGAACTTAACGAGGAGGTGTATGTTGAACAACCACAAGGCTTTGTTGACGCACATAAACCTGACCATGTTTATGTGCTAGATAAAGCCCTCTATGGTTTAAAACAAGCACCTCGAGCATGGTATGATAGTCTTTCTAATTTCCTTATTTCTACCGGTTTCTGTAAAGGTGTGGTGGACACAACTCTGTTCACTAAAAGGAAGGCCCACATATAATGTTTATACAGATATATGTCAACGACATTATATTTGGATCTACTGACAGTAATTTTTGTAAGGATTTTTCAGCCCTAATGGAGTCCAGGTTCGAGATGAGTATGATGGGGGAAATGAACTTTTTCCTCGGATTACAAGTCAAACAACATGAGGATGGGATTTTTGTGAACCAGTTGAAATATACTCTTGACATTCTCAAGAAGTATAAGTTAGACTCTTGCACGAGTATCGCAACTCCCATGGCCTCCAACTGTAAGTTAGACACCGACCCCTCTGGGAAAAGTGTCGATAATACAACTTACAGAGGGATGATAGGATCCTTACTGTACTTGACTGCTAGTAGGCCGGACATAATGTTTTCAACATGTCTTTGTGCTAGATTTCAGGCCGACCCAAAAGAATCACACCTAACTGCGGTAAAACGCATTTTTCGTTATCTTAAGGGTACACCCGATCTTGGTCTATGGTATCCAAAGGGAATCGATTTCGATCTTACCGCTTTTTCAGATGTCGATTTTGCAGGTTGTAGAGTTGACAGAAAAAACACGTCGGGAGGAATACAGTTCTTGGGAGATAGACCGGTGAGTTGGTCTTCCAAAAAGCAGAATTGTGTTTCCACATCCACAGCTGAGGCTGAGTATGTAGCAGCTGCAAGCTGTTGCTCTCAAGTGCTGTGGATGAGAACACAATTACACGATTATGGATTCTCACTCACCAATATCCCAATTTACTGTGATTCTTGAAGTGCAATTGCCATCTCTTGCAATCCCGTGCAGCACTCTCGAACGAAACACATAGATATCAGGTACCATTTTATTAAATATCACGTAGAAAAGGGAACCATTGAGTTGTATTTTGTTGGCACGGAATATCAACTTGCGGATATATTTACTAAAGCTTTAGACGAACCTCGTTTTCAGTTTTTAGTATCCCATATCAGCATGTTGAATCCGCCTTCCAATTAAATATCAGATATTGTTTTAAATAATTCTATTTCAATCTATCTTGATTGAAATTCCTTTATTTTAGAAAATATCTGTTATTTAAATTTAAGGATTGTGTCACAAAATTGAAACTCAATATTTCCTTATCTGTGTACATTTTTAATAATTAATGATCCTGACAAATTGCTGTGTGAATTGTTCATCATGGAGTGGGACGCAAACATTATCCAGGTGTGTTTGTATCTTAAAGGCTGAAAAGGTTCAAAAGATTTATCTGAAAAACAAAAGGAAAGGAATCGGTATCTATTTGAAGGGGAGTATAGTTAGGATTTTAATTTTTATAATTCTTTGTTTCCTTTTAATTTTTGTAGCTAAATTTCAAATTTTAGGTTGGTCAAATTTTAAATTTAATTTTGAGTTTCATTTAATACTTCAGAAAATTCCAAAAAGATTTTAAGTGTTCGAATTTATCTAAAACCCAAAAATATTTTATTTTATTTTGGTTTATTTTTTATCTTAACTTAGACACTAAAAGAAAATTACCAAAAATATTTTTGTTGTCTTTGTTTGTTTGTTTGTTTGATTCAAAGAAAATATTCAAAAAGATTTAATAAAATTGGGCCAAATTTTTTATTAAAAATCTTGTTTTTTTGTTTATTTTCTTAAAAGCCCAAAATTTTTGTGTGTGTGTGTGTGTGTTAAGTAAACAAAACCGGCGGCCCACATATCCTTTGGGCGCGAATCGTTTCTGACCCGAATCCGACCCGCGCGATTTTAAAAGGGGTAGTCAACCGGTCAAAAGCTTCTTACTTCATCTTCAAGCTTTCTTCTTTTCTTCTTCTTCCTCTTGTTGATACCCACCGCCGGCCACCATTAACACTCATCCAAGCTTTTGGAACCTCTGTTTTCTTTCGTTTTTCTTGCATTTTCCTTCTTCGGCATCTCCAGGTAACTTCTTTTTCACTTTATTTTAGCTTTTAATGTCTTATATGATGTGTTTGATTCTCAATTTTTTTCTTCCTCTTTCTTTTCGGTTTTTATACATTTTAGGTAGTGTAAAGTGTTATTTTTACTTAGTTGTAGTTAGGAAAAATGTTCCTTATGTGATTTCCATCTAGGATCTGTAATTTCATGCATTTTTGTCACTTTTTAACTGTTCACGTTTATTTTTGCATGAACTCATTAACTGTCATCATGCATTTCGGATGTCCGAATTCGGATGTCCCACTTAGAATAATTTTCAAGATTTTCAAACTCACAAAAACCGAACTCGGTCACTGTAGATCCGAATTCGGTCACTGTTGATCCGAATTCGGTCTACATTGATCCGAATTCGGTCCTTCAAGAAATTTCAGAAGTTTGAAAAATTCATTTAAGTCTAAGTTTGCCAAAGCACTGTTCATCCGAACTCGGATTGGATCCGAATTCGGCTCCCATCCGAGTTAGGTCCTTTATTTTTATTGCATACATAACATTCCATCCGCACCACATCCGAATTCGGACCAAGCACATGAACCATCCGAATTCGGACTACCTCACCTCCACATCATCACTTACATTCTTTTCGGACCCCATCCGAACTTGGCCCATCATCTCACATCATCCGAATTCGGACCCCTAACAAACCACTTCATGCATCATCCGGATTTCGGCCTGATCCGAATTCGGTGACACTGTTCATCCGAATTCGGACCATCCGAAATCCAACACTTAGCAATTTTTTAAAATTTTTCCATTTTTGCATTTTCACTATAAATTAAAAATCAAAAAATATTTTCATTACGGTGCACCATTGATTAGAGTTAGGATTAGTGTTTGAGTGAAAAGGTCTGATTTAACATCGGTCTCTTAACGATTGACTTTGGACTTTATTAGTAGAATTTTATTCTACTAATAAAGACCCGATGCTAAACAGATCAGACAGTTTCTATTTCACACTTATCTAGACTTCACATCAATGCCCTATCATTTAAAGTCTTATTATTCTAACTTTGATGCACCTTTGCAGGATGATGGAACCGGCTGTTAACCTCACCCTACCCCATCTCCCCATCCCAAATAATAACGCACAACTACCCGAACAATCCATCCTTCCCAACGCCGACTTTGTCGAGTTTATTCCACACAACTGGCAGCTCGACGTTTCCATTCTAACTAATGAACCCCAAACCCTCGCATTCGACATCCTCATTCACCACCCCATCTATTACGCCTTATCCACTGCAATCGCCATTCCCCAGATTTATTTGCAACAATTCTGGAACAGATTGCAATATATTCCTGACGCCGAACCTTTTCTTCCAAACTACCATCGACTGTGTTCCAGTCAAAATCACCATACCCGTCATACGCCATATCCTTCGCCTACCCGTCGAAACCTACTTACCAACCCGCTTTCAGTTTGATCCCATCCCATCCATCCCAGAAACCCTAGCCGAAATCCAAACCCTGGGTTATGATGGCACTCTCTCCAAACCCTCTGATTTCCGCACAAAAAATCTACAATCTCACTGGCAGATCCTTTTCGATGTTATCAACAAGTGCTTCACCGCAAAGCACTCCGGCCACGACTCCGCATCGGCTCAGGTATTAGCCATGTTCACCGGCTTTGCCTTTGACCGACATGTTGACTATGCGGCGTTCCTCTTCGAGGAATTAAGACGAGTACATGTGGATAGGGGAACCAAGAAGGGAAGAAAGTACATACCTCTCCAACGGTTTCTGCAACTTATAATCCAATACGTGATGGATAATGATGAGGATATCCACGAGCGTCCTGAAGCAGATGTCTACCCCACTGTGGCCATTCAAAAGCTAACTTTGCCAAAGGGGGCCCCTACAGTGCCTATAATGACAATTCCATTATCACTACTGCTACAGGCAAGGGGGTTGGAACGGGTTAGGGCTTACATTCAAGAGTTTTATCCGGATGAGTCTCAGTCAGAACCGACTGAGACTAGCCAATCCGAAGGTGAGGCCAACATGAGTGAGGATTAGGGAGCTCAGGTAGAAGTTCAACAATCATTGGGAATAGGTGAGAGGGAGCATGTGTTAGTGAGGGAGCATTGTCAGGATCAGAATGTTACTACTTAAGATTAACTGGTTTGAATTGATCAGAGTATAAACCAATAATCTTGTATTGAATCAAAGTCCAATTTAGAAGTTTGCGGAATAACACATAATTGTTTTAAGAAAAACTTTCAGAATCAATAACAAATAAATATAATTGAATAAACAAAATTTCTTGTATTGCTGAACTCAATGATTACAATCACCTCTAATCTGTTTGATTAGACGAAGAACACAAATGGTTCTTAGGGTTTTTCAACCTTAGAGGCTTATGAAAACTTTAAACAAAAAGCAATTACAAACTTGAACGTGCAGAAAACTTGTTACAATAGAAAAACCTATTCTATGTATTTATAATGCTTTCTGATTTGTTTTCTTGAAGGACTCTGACTTCTCTGATAGTAGATATGCTAGAATCTTTGTGTAAATATCTCTTCTGAATATCAGCACTTTCTGTTTATGAAACTGTTGAGCAGCTTGAATCACTGAGCAGCTTGAACAGAGCAGCTTGAATGAATTTACTCTGGCAGCTTGAACTTTTATACTAGCAGCTCCAACTTCTTCAACTAACAGCATGAACTTTGTACTTACACAGAAAATCTACTAACAGTTTGAGAAATCTAACTAACAGCTTGAACTACTTAGAATATTTCCCAACAATCTCCCCCTAACTTAAATTCTTTACATAAGACTTTAAGTTCTATACAAATAAGGAAATAAAACCAAGTAAAACTGTTATTTACAAACCAAGGCTTCCAAAAACTTACAACTGTGCAAGTTTCTGATTGACTGCCTTCAAAAAATCTTTCTTCAGATCTTCTCTATCACAATATATTCTCACTGAGCTCATCTGAAGTAACAAAGCCTTTGGAAGATCATAAAATTCAAAATTGAAGTACATACCGGATCCATTTGCAAATTTGAGTCTGTAAGTCTTTGATTTGACAAACAGATCAACTTGTGCGATCTTCATCTCCTTGGCATCTTCTATATCTTTCATTATTGACTCAGGATCAAAAATGCTTTTCAGATCTTTGATAGCTTGCTTGACTTGTGGAAGAGCGGATCTGACTTGGGTCACAGACCCAACATGATGCATTCTTATAAGCTCATCTCTGGTCATCCCTTGGACTATATGCATTAAGCTCTTATACTCTTCCTCAGGACCAGATTCTCTTCTTACTACAAAATGATATCTTAAGTCAACGTTGTCCATTAGATTAGCATACCAGTAAGTAATAAGAGGCTTTGTGAAGTCATGCTGATCTAAGGATTTTTCAATTTCCATCACTTTCTGAAGCTGATGCTCAAACGGCACCCTCTTTACCTGATCAAGCTTTGCCTGTGAAATTGTATCTGATTGGGGATTAGAAGCAACAGCTTGAACAGAAGGAGCAGAATCACTCACACCAGCTTGAGCATTACTTATACCAGCTTGAACTGGTTCTTGTTGACTTTGGACTTCTTGGGAGACTTTGGCTACCTTACGTTTTTCCATCTCTTTGTCATGGATGTCTTGCAGCCTCTCTGTACTCATGGACTGAGGCATCTTCTTTGGAATGCCAGCTGAAAAGGCAAAATTGATCACGAACTTTCTATGCTCAGCCTTTGAATGCCCTGTTGGCATTTTCCTCTTTTTCTCATTCTGTTTGACCACAAACCCTCTTAGGTAATCACCTAAGGTTTCATCATCTTGCATTGGGACATGGGTTTGCTGGTCTAAAGCCTGATCTTGTTCTTCTGCTCTCTTTCTGGCAATTTCAGCATCATAGGCAATCTGGGCTTCTCTAGATGAAAATTTGTGCTTTGGAGACTCAATGAGAATGCCTTTGCCCTTATCTTTGGTTGCAGAAGATGTACCTTGAACTGTATTGATGGGAGCCTGAATTCCTTCTCTGATAACAACTCCAGTTGTTCTTGTAGGAACAGCTTGAGTTTCTAGGCTAACAGCTTGAGCAGCTGTTGGGACTGCTAGCCTAGAATCTTGGACTGTTGGAGTAGGAGCTGCTTGGACTGATGGAGTGATCTCCTGATTCTCCCCCATTTTGGATGCATGGTTTGGTCAGGAGGATTTACAACCTTTGCCAAGTGGGTTCGAATAAGTTGCTCTAATTTAATGATCTTATTTCCACAGAGTGTGAACCCCTTATGGAGATAATCCATTCTCTAATTTTGAGCAGCTTCTGTCTGTCTGAGTGATATGATTTGTGCCCCCTGTGCAGCAATAATGAACTGATAGTATTCCAACATTGCTACAACAGGTTGCAGCTGAGGATCCGTCAAAAGCATAAGTTGCAGACTAGCCTCAAGATCAGCAAACGAATAGGTGCTTGTGATTTATCACTCGCAGGAATTCCAGAAGTAGAAACCTCTGTACCCCTCTGTTCTTGGTACTGGGGACTTCCAGATGGTGCTTGCACACCTTCTGTTGCCATGGGTGTGGTCTTATTGATGTTGACACTGTCATGTGCCTCTTGTGCAGAAGCAACAGTAGTGTCAGCCACAGAACCCATACGGACATCCTTTGTTGGGATGGCCACCTCCAAATTGAGGTTGGGAGTGTCCTCAATGGATGCCCTTTGGACATTCTGTGCAGAAGTGTCCTCCTGCACAGGGATATTCGGCTCTTGTAAGAGGGCTGAGGAGGAAGGAGCTCCTGAACCTCTTTTTCTTTTGTATAATATGAGTGGGGATGTGGGTTTAACAATAGGAACAGAAGGCATTTGAGTATCATGAGGAGTGGGTTGGGGTCCTGGGGGTGAAGCAGTAATGTTAGGCTGAGCCTGCTCAGGACCCTCTCCTCTGTTTCTTGGAATGATGCCCAACATTGCAGAAGGCAATGGGACATCAACAAACAAAACATTGGCACTTGTTTTTAGAAGACGTTTTATTGATTGTAAAGAGTGCCTATGGGAAACATGAATCCTTTTATGTACATTGAAATTACTGCAAGTTCTTGCAATAATTTCAGCCAAAAATCTAGGATACATCAAAAATTTCCCATGTTTTAGGGCATGATGCCTTAGCATACCCTGAAAAATCATATTAGAAAAATTGAACTGTTGGCCCGTTGATAAACACACTAAGGTAGTGGCTATATTTGATGAAAATTCTGACCAACCAGTTCTTTTTGGGCTTATACATTGCTGAATAATATGTACAAGATACTTCCACTTAGGGGCAAAATTTGTTTTAAATAAAGTATAAGATTCAGCAGGTCCCCTATATCCAATAGTATGAAGACCATTATGTAAGGCAGTAAGGGATAGGTCTGTTATACCTGAGGTATCTTGAAGATGCAGCTGTTGGCGTATGATCTCCTCAGTGACAGAAACAGTGTTGCCATCAATTTTGGATGTCAAAGATGTGACTCCATTAACGGTTTTGAGGGAGGCATGTTTCCAGACCTGTTCAATATGAGAGATGTAGATGGTGGGATTGATATTGAGGGCATGATGGATATGGGAACTTCGAAGGAAGTCCATCATGTCGTGGAATGGTTCAAGATCAGCGTGTTTGAGAGAGTAGGGTAGGCAGTTGTGTTCTTTGACAAATTCCATTGATGATTGATGAATTAGGGTTTCAGTGATGTGCGTGGGAATTGGTCAGAGAATCGAAGAAAGGTTGTGGAAGATATTTTGCAACTGGAAGTTACAATAGAACGAAACTCGAACCTTTAAAGGATTCGAAAATATCTAGACCCGCGCACACACTTATGGAAATTACCAGATTACCCTGCACACTTTGACAGATCAAGTGAAACAACTAACAGTCCGAGAAAATGAACTAGCAGCTTGAGAAAAGACTCAAGCTGTTAGTTGAAAATTAAGCAACTGCTAATGAAACACTGACTCCCCCTTAATCAAGCATATGTAATAGATTTAATTTTCATAAAATAAGAGAGAATAAAGAAAAACAAATTAGTCCATATTAACCATGTCAATATTTGACACTAGGAAGGTGAATCTTCCTACATCAAATGGTTTTGTAAATAGATCAGCTAACTGATCATCCAGTATGAATTCTGGTAACTTGGATTAATTTCTTCTCATTACAGTCCCTTATAGAATAAAATCTAATGTCTATATGCTTGGTTTTGGGAAATTTCACTGGATTTTGTACAATGCTAATTGCACTTGAGTTGTCAATGTAAATGGGAGTGGATAGGAAATTCATACCATAGTCTCTGTGGCACCCTTGCCACAACAACCACCAATTACAATACACCCAGGATTAATCACCAACATACAATAACATAATGATCTGATAACCTAAATTAAGTGCGGAAGCATTAAAAACATAAATAAAGTAGTGCAAAAAGTGTTAAGCACCCTACGGTGCTATAAGGTATCAAGTCTAAGTCTACACACCCATACATTTATTACAATCATCCAGAATATATTACAACATTGTCCAAATCACAATTACCGATCAAATAGTGCCGAGTCTCCCAAATCTTCCAAACGACCTAACTAGAAGGTCCAGCAGTAGACTTCCCTTTTCCTGTAAAAATAAAAATCAACAACTGGGGAATAAGCGGATGCTTAGTGAATACAGAGATTATGCATTTTATAAATTTTTATGAAGCCCAAGGATAACACAGATGACCAACATCGGATATCCTCTTCGTACACAAAGTACGGACCAGAGCCGCAGCCCCTTCGAGCTCAAAGCTCGGCATTTAAACATACCATCTGAGACAAACGTACGATCGGGGATGACATACTGCCTACCGGGCCTAGGAGGGATCAGCTCCAGGTCATATAGCACAGTAACATCAGAGTAATCGATGCGACCCACCGGTCCATCACTAGATGCACAACAACCGAAAGGACATGCAACAAGTAAGAATGTGCATCTAAATCTACGCAAGTTAGTAGAATTCCAAACAATCAATGAAACAACAGGTCTCAGCAGGCAAAGCTTACATAAAACAAATATAAACATGCGAAATCTACTGTACTCACAGTGGGTGCGTAATTTATCTTTTAACCGATATTATTTCTCTTCGGGCTTTCAACCGGATCCACCAAGTACCCCACTGTGGGTTAAACAACACCACAAGGGACCTGTTATATCAATTACAACAATTCCTCATATCATTAACCGTTTAAATCCATAAAATCAAGTTTCGTAAGTTTGGCGATATTTTCCCCATTTTGGGTACATATCTAAATTCGCACTATAACTAAAGTTTGAACCCATTTCATGTTCATACATTGTCCTTTGAATAACTCTTGCCATTCTATGTGTTGTTTATAAGTTTCATTCAAAATATACAAGTTTAGAGAGTATATTTCTCAATTTTAGGCATTAAACTCGAATTTAATGGGTTAGATTCGAAACCATGCATCAGATTCGAATTCCCTCTTAGAATCTGATGGTACACATTCGAATCTAGGCATAGATTCGAACCCTCTTAGAATCTGATGGTACACATTCGAATCTAGGCATAGATTCGAACCACCCCTTAGAATCTGATGGTACACATTCGAATCTAGGCACAGATTCGAACCCCCCCCCCTTAGAATCTGATGGTACACATTAGAATCTAGGCATAGATTCGAACCACCCCTTAGAATCTGATGGTACACATTAGAATCTAGGCATAGATTCGAACCACCCCTTAGAATCTGATGGTACACATTAGAATCTAGGCATAGATTCGAACCACCCCTTAGAATCTGATGGTACACATTCGAATCTAGTACCAAACTCGAGTTTGTTCTTGTATTTCGACTCTGTTCTTGACATATTCGAGTCTGTTCATCATTTCAACTTAAATCCTTCATTTCTAAGGCTAAAATCACTAATATATCATGTATAATACCTAGTTTCGATTCTACTATGCATATATTATCATACTCCAGCAACATTTCAAGCAAAACAAGCTCAAATTCGCACAAAACAACAGATTCGAAATTCTATTTTCTTCAAAACCGAAACTATAAACTTAAAAGGATCGATTCTTACCTTAATTCGTATGAAATCAGAAATCCGATTGTAGATTGTTGTTGTACTCCTCGATACCTTTCCGTTGACGTATAATTCTCAAAAATCTGACGGTCGGTTTGTGAAATATCTTAGAGAGATGTAGAGAGAAAATTCTAGAGAGATAAAGTAGTGAGATAGTGTAAAATAGAAAAATGAAGCCTATTGCCCTTTATATACAACTTTCGTCATTTTTGCACATTTCACCACTCGAACTAACCGGTTCCATAAAATACTGATTTAATCTTAGAATTATCATAAATAACTTTTTAATTCCTTAATATTCCATAACAATGATTCTGAGTTCAAATTTTCTTAAAATATCAACAAACTTCTAAATAACCCAAATACATAATAATTGCTCCAATTTTAACTTAAACATGTATTTTCCACTTAATTAACCAAAATACAGTAAAATAAATCCGAGGATGTTACAGCATGGGCTCCACCACGCTCAACTTCGTCCTCGAAGTTACTCGGATTCAAACAGTTGTGAATATTTTCTTAACATTTCCGCCTTTGTCTCCCACGTATGGTCTACTCCTTTGTGATGCTTCCAACGTATCAATACCTATTTTAATCTCTTTGTTCCTTATTCTTCATTACCACAGTATTCATAATATATTCCGACTTTTCAACATATACTAACCCTTTATGATTTCTAATTCATTTATAATCAGCCTAATCTTCATTACCAGTTGTGAAGATTTAATAAAGATTTCTTCATGAAATACCAAGTGCTATTTCGACATTTCCTTAAATAATTCTAAATGAGATAACAGATTCCTAACTTTTCTGTTATTCTCAATGAACCAACTCACCTCAGTGCAAATTTTATCCCTTTTTCAAAACAAGTAGTACACCTCATCGGTGATACTAATAAATATACTACATCGTTTCCCTCAAAACTGATTGGTTTAGGTGTCTCATCATATATTCCGATGTGGAAATAGTCCATTCATTCTGATCTTCTATCAGTTGTCAGTAAGCTGTACTCGTAGCTATATGTGTGTTTAATCCCACTTATAACACAAACCAAGAGTTGAAAATGAAACAACTCTTCTATTCTGACATAATCGAGTCTAGAATACTAAAACAATATTAATAACCTTTCCCACGTACATCTTGTGCAAAATCTTTCCAATAATAAACTTCTTGAGTCTGTATATAAAATATACTGAATAATCAAGTTGTCTACAATCTACCAATCGTAGAAAACTTCTTAAATCTGTAATTACTGCGAGACAGATTCCAAGTTCTCAATCATTCCTCTTTTAACAGAATCCTCCGAGATCCAATTCCAGAAATCACATACCACAAATTATAATCTATTGTAATCAAAATTCACGTTTTGACATATTCAACTTAAAACTTATACCCGAATGTCATCGATAATTACAATTACCGATTCCCCCATCATTGATATACAAATCTCTATTCATGATGTCCATAAAACGGTTGGGGTGTTACTTAATCAAAATATCGTGACCAGAGACTCGTAGTGCTCATAAATATTCCTGAAAGCCAATTTCAGTACATTCCCTCTTCGGACCTCAACTAATCATATCCCATTCGTAGATTAATCTTAGAAAAATAATTAGCTCTCATGCAGCTAATTGAATAATCATCATTTCTCGGCAGCGGATATTTATTTATTATAGTCAATTTGTTCAAACCACTTTAATCTATGCACATTCAGTAGATACAAAACAGTACGAATAACAAACTCTTGGAGAAGCTCCAGGAATCAAGTCAATACCAACTTTTCACTTGTCTTTCAGGTGCCACACCAGACAAGTCTTCCATACACATTTATGGAAACATTTGGGACAACAGGCGCATCGGCCACAGTTCTCTTTTCAATATTGGTATCAATAGCATATACCATACAAGACTCACGACCCTATGCAATCAGCTTTCGGGACCTAACAATCATCATTAGACATTGATCCCCACTTCTCCAATACTCATATATACAATTTTTCTCGCCTCCTTTCGGCGAAGTTATCTTTATTATTCCTTCATTGCAAACTACATGCGTCTTGTCACATATATTTAATAAATTCTTTCTAATTATCGTATCAAATCACCGATCTCTATTGAAATCAAGTCAGGATTGAGTACTACCTCCTCAATCACTAAAGTACAATCATGATACACATGATCTACGTTAACTAATGTGTTACTTAACAATTTCAACATCAATCACAACTATCAACTTAGTCCAAAAGACTAACATTGATTGCACAAATGCAGTAGTTACGATTTAATTAATTGGCACCAGAATTTAAACAAAACTCATGACCACCTCCGAATCTCTTTTAGATTCCGAATCGTAGTATTAGACCTTTCTTTACGGTATAAGCAAATTTCATTACTGTCCAAAGTCTCTTTAACTTTCTTATTGATCAATTATCATATCAATAAGTATACTATCCTCAAGTAGCATTATATTTCCTTTTTGACATTGTCATTCTTATTTATAACGTCGACATCTTCTATATTTATCACGTTACATTCACTAAATGATATCGGAGTAAGATCCAAATTTGAAGACTACATCTTTAATTTTCTAAGGTACGACTATGATATAGGTATTCTAACTCGGCTAATGTGTTACTAGTAACTTCTATGTCAAATCTAGCCAGTAACTTAAACAGCGTCATGACTGGTCGTTTGTTCAAAACAGTAGACACAAAAAGGCTTGTTGATATCAGAATTAAACATCATTATTGCAAGCATAAATTTAACTTATAAACGTACCCGCATCCACCTCCGGGTTTTCCCTAGCTTCCTCCACGGTAATCTGAAATGCACTAGTCTGTCCCCTTTTTGGCTGGTTCCGGCGGTTGACTGAACCACCACTTGATCCTCCAAATGATCGAGTCGACGATGGTGCAGCAGCAGCTGGATCGTTCCTTCTGCAATTCCTACTGTAGTGTCCCCATACACCACACTTATGGCAGGCATCCGATCTTCGTGGGCATTCACTTTGGTAGTGGCCCAATTCTCCACAGCAGAAACATGCACGAGCATGACCAGGAGAACTAGACTGCCGACGATAAGACTGTGGTGGCGAGTACTGTGATGATCGTGCAGAACCAGAGTAGCCTCCTTCACGTTGACGTTTCGGCGGTGAAGGTTGAGTTGGGTTAGTTGAAGCAGCATCAGCAGACCCCATCACATATCCTGACATAATCAGGATCTGTTCTACATTTCTGGCAGCTTCCAGCAGACTAGCAAACGTGGGGTAACGTACGTTGCTCATCACCCTTCGGATTTCCAAATCAAGACCAACCTCAAATCGAGTAACTTTTCTTTCTTCTGTATCAACCTGATGAGGCGCAAATAAACTTAGCCTTGTGAACTCTACCGCATATTGGGACACAGACTTAGTCCCCTGAATTAGTGTCATGAACTTAGCTTCTAGTCTTCGGCGTTCATCGGCCGGGCAGTATTGCTGAGTGAAAATTTCAGTAAACTCAGCCCATGTCATTCTAAAAACCTTCTCCATTGTTAAGGCATTCACCATTGAATTCCACCACATTACTGCGTCTTTGGTGAACATAGCAGTAGCGAACCGGACCATGTCCTTCTCAGCACAATCACTGATTCGGAATGTCCGTTCTGTGGTTGTTATCCATTCCAGAGCAGCAACAGCATCACCGAGTCCATTAAACTCGACTGCTCCATTTCCTTTAAAATCCTTAAACCGACAGCCCCTGGGCTTATTAGATGACCCAGTATTGTCATCTTGTTCGTCTTTGCTTTTATCTCTTTCCTTATTCTTCCTCTTATCTTCTCTTCGTTTAGCTTCGGCCTCATCTCGAGCCCGAAACTGATCTTGAATCATTCGATTCTGCTCAGCCATCATAGCTAGCATCATCTCTCTGGCTTCTTCAGGTGTCATTCCTCCTCCAGACATGTTCTGTAATATAAACATATAATTTGTTTAGCAACATGTCATAAACTTAAAGACACCATTCATTTGTCCCGTATGATAGTCAATCTCTTATAATTACTAGATCGTAACCTATCTTAGTTCAGATCATTACTTAAACCACTACATATCATTACCTAATGTTTGAGATCAAGACCTCACGGACTCTTGAATCTCAAACAACTGCTCTGATACCATCTCGTGTGACACCCTTGCCACAACAACCACCAATTACAATACACCCAGGATTAATCACCAACATACAATAACATAATGATCTGATAACCTAAATTAAGTGCGGAAGCATTAAAAACATAAATAAAGTAGTGCAAAAAGTGTTAAACACCCTACGGTGCTATAAGGTACCAAGTCTAAGTCTACACACCCATACATTTATTACAATCATCCAGAATATATTACAACATTGTCCAAATCACAATTACCGATCAAATAGTGCCGAGTCTCCCAAATCTTCCAAACGACCTAACTAGAAGGTCCAGCAGTAGACTTCCCTTTTCCTGTAAAAATAAAAATCAACAACTGGGGAATAAGCGGATGCTTAGTGAATACAGAGATTATGCATTTTATAAATTTTTATGAAGCCCAAGGATAACACAGATGACCAACATCGGATATCCTCTTCGTACACAAAGTACGGACCAGAGCCGCAGCCCCTTCGAGCTCAAAGCTCGGCATTTAAACATACCATCTGAGACAAACGTACGATCGGGGATGACATACTGCCTACCGGGCCTAGGAGGGATCAGCTCCAGGTCATATAGCACAGTAACATCAGAGTAATCGATGCGACCCACCGGTCCATCACTAGATGCACAACAACCGAAAGGACATGCAACAAGTAAGAATGTGCATCTAAATCTACGCAAGTTAGTAGAATTCCAAACAATCAATGAAACAACAGGTCTCAGCAGGCAAAGCTTACATAAAACAAATATAAACATGCGAAATCTACTGTACTCACAGTGGGTGCGTAATTTATCTTTTAACCGATATTATTTCTCTTCGGGCTTTCAACCGGATCCACCAAGTACCCCACTGTGGGTTAAACAACACCACAAGGGACCTGTTATATCAATTACAACAATTCCTCATATCATTAACCGTTTAAATCCATAAAATCAAGTTTCATAAGTTTGGCGATATTTTCCCCATTTTGGGTACATATCTAAATTCGCACTATAACTAAAGTTTGAACCCATTTCATGTTCATACATTGTCCTTTGAATAACTCTTGCCATTCTATGTGTTGTTTATAAGTTTCATTCAAAATATACAAGTTTAGAGAGTATATTTCTCAATTTTAGGCATTAAACTCGAATTTAATGGGTTAGATTCGAAACCATGCATCAGATTCGAATTCCCTCTTAGAATCTGATGGTACACATTCGAATCTAGGCATAGATTCGAACCCCCCTTAGAATCTGATGGTACACATTCGAATCTAGGCATAGATTCGAACCACCCCTTAGAATCTGATGGTACACATTCGAATCTAGGCACAGATTCGAACCCCCCCTTAGAATCTGATGGTACACATTCGAATCTAGGCAAGATTCGAACCCCCCCTTAGAATCTGATGGTACACATTAGAATCTAGGCATAGATTCGAACCACCCCTTAGAATCTGATGGTACACATTAGAATCTAGGCATAGATTCGAACCACCCCTTAGAATCTGATGGTACACATTAGAATCTAGGCATAGATTCGAACCACCCCTTAGAATCTGATGGTACACATTCGAATCTAGTACCAAACTCGAGTTTGTTCTTGTATTTCGACTCTGTTCTTGACATATTCGAGTCTGTTCATCATTTCAACTTAAATCCTTCATTTCTAAGGCTAAAATCACTAATATATCATGTATAATACCTAGTTTCGATTCTACTATGCATATATTATCATACTCCAGCAACATTTCAAGCAAAACAAGCTCAAATTCGCACAAAACAACAGATTCGAAATTCTATTTTCTTCAAAACCGAAACTATAAACTTAAAAGGATCGATTCTTACCTTAATTCGTATGAAATCAGAAATCCGATTGTAGATTGTTGTTGTACTCCTCGATACCTTTCCGTTGACGTATAATTCTCAAAAATCTGACGGTCGGTTTGTGAAATATCTTAGAGAGATGTAGAGAGAAAATTCTAGAGAGATAAAGTAGTGAGATAGTGTAAAATAGAAAAATGAAGCCTATTGCCCTTTATATACAACTTTCGTCATTTTTGCACATTTCACCACTCGAACTAACCGGTTCCATAAAATACTGATTTAATCTTAGAATTATCATAAATAACTTTTTAATTCCTTAATATTTCATAACAATGATTCTGAGTTCAAATTTTCTTAAAATATCAACAAACTTCTAAATAACCCAAATACATAATAATTGCTCCAATTTTAACTTAAACATGTATTTTCCACTTAATTAACCAAAATACAGTAAAATAAATCCGAGGATGTTACAGTCTCTCAGTTGATTCTGAATCCACATCACTTGGGAGCAGCAACTTGCAGCTGCTACATATTCTGCTTCAGTAGAGGAAGTGGAGACAGTTGTTTGCTTTTTGCACTGCCAAGAGACCAATCTTGCTCCCAGATTTTGACATCCACCAGTTGTGGATTTTCTGTCAATGTTGCATCCTCCATAATCACTGTCAGAATAGGCTGTTAATTCAAGAGGAGAGTCTTTAAGATACCAGAGGCCCAAATGTGGTTGGCCTTTGAGATATCTAAAGATTCTCTTAACAGCAACCAGATGGTAGTCCTTTGGAGAACATTGAAACCTGGCACAAACAGAAACAGCAAACATAATATCATGTCTAGAAGATGTTAGATACATAAGAGATCCTATAAGGGATCTGTATAGATGAATGTCCACATCTATTCCATCTTTGTCCGTATGAAGCTGCTTGTGAGGATCCATTGGAGTACTTGCAACTTTGGTATCTTTGTACCCAAACTTTTCCAGTATGTCTTTAACATACTTTGATTGACTTATGAAGAGCCTTTGGGCTTCTGCTTGACCTGTAATCCTAGAAAGAAGGTGAGTTCTACCATTGAACTCATTTGAAACTTTTTGTGCATCAAAGCCTCAAACTCTTTGCACAGACTGTCATTGGTTGACCCAAAGATAATATCATCAACGTACATCTGTACAAGCAGAATCTCAGATTTGATGGACTTTGTGAATAATATTTTGTCCAGAGTACCTCTCTTGAATCCATTCTGTAGAAGGTATGATGACAAAGTGTCATACCATGCTCTAGGGGCTTGGTGGAGTCCATAGAGGGCTTTATCTAGTTTGTAGACTCTGTCTGGATACTTGTAGTCTTCAAATCCAGGAGGTTGACATACATAGACCTCTTCTTCAATTGTGCCATACAGAAAAGCAGACTTCACATCCATTTGATACACTTTGAACCCTTTGAAGCTTGCATAAGCTAGGAACAGTCTGATGGCTTCAATTCTTGCTACTGGAGCAAAGACATCATCATAGTCTATTCCTTCCTCTTGAGAGTACCCTTGTGCTACTAGTCTTTCTTTGTTCTTGATGACTATCCCTCTCTCATCCTTCTTGTTTCTGAAAACCCATCTTGTACCAATGGCTCTCTTTCCTTTAGGAAGATCAACTAGTGTCCATACATTCTGAATCTTGAATTGTAGAAGCTCTTCCTGCATTGCCTCAATCCAAGATGAATCTTTCAAAGCTTCTGATGCCTTTTTAGGTTCTAGCTGAGACATGAAATAGGCATGTTCAAATGCAGCTAGACTAAATTCAGAAACTGCTGGTTCAGCAGCAGTAGTTTCCTTGTGAACCATTGTCCTTGTTTGCACAGGTGTGCGTGGATCACCCATTATTTGATTGAGAGGATGATACTTGTGAACCCTGAGTGTAGGCTCTCTATCTGTCTGGAAAGAGGTTCCAAGATTTGTATCATCTCCATCAGGACCAGTTGATGGTTCAGCTTCTGGAACAGCTTGACTTGAATCTGGGACTGTTTCCCTTTGTGTTGGAGCTGTTCTCTCAGGACTTGGGAGTTGCACTTTATTGACTGGATTTGAATCATGTTGAGCATTCAGAACCCCTGGAGGGTCACAAGACAGAAGTGGTATAACTGTATACTCATCCCATTTATTTGAATCTGCAGTAGTTTGAAACTTTGTGCCAACAGCTTGATCATTTGTGCTACCAACATGAGAATTTGTGTTGACAGCTTCAATCCTGTTTTCATCAGATTCTGCAATATACTCAACAAAGCTCAGAGAATTTGTTAGTGAATCTAAATCAAACAACCAATCAGGACCAGTGCCTTTGACATTTGCGGTATTTTCATTAAATTCAACATTGGCACTTTCTTCAATGGTTTTAGACACACTGTTATATACTCTATAGGCTTTGCTTTGATTTGAGTATCCTACAAAGAAACCTTCTTCAGGCTTACTTTCAAACTTCCCTAAGTGAGTCTTAGTGTGATGAATGGTACATGGACAGCCAAAAGACTTGAAAAAGGCTATTAAGGGTAGTCTATTATGGAATAACTCATATGGAGTTTTCCCTTGTGATTGAACAACCTGAACCCTATTTAGAACATAACAAGCTATATTAACTGCTTCTGCCCAAAAGGTCATTGGCAGTTTTGAATCAGCTAGCATGGTTCTAGCAGCCTCAATTAATGTTCTGTTCTTTCTTTCAGCTACACCATTTTGATGTGGTGTTCTTGGTGCACTATATTGCCTAGCAATACCTTTGGACTCACAAAAACTGTTTAGAATATGGTTTATAAACTCAGTTCCATTGTCTGATCTTATCACCTTAACTTTTGAGTTGGATTGGTTTTCTATCTTAAGAATAAATGACTTAACCAGCTCAGCAGTTTCATCTTTAGACCTAAGAAAGTAGACCCAAGTAAATCTGGTGAAATCATCAACAATGACTAAACAGTAGGCCCTTTTATTCAAACTCAAAACAGATGCTGGACCAAATAGATC
The DNA here is from genome assembly GCA_020465985.1 of Centrapalus pauciflorus. Classification (NCBI taxonomy): domain Eukaryota; kingdom Viridiplantae; phylum Streptophyta; class Magnoliopsida; order Asterales; family Asteraceae; genus Centrapalus; species Centrapalus pauciflorus. The sequence continues at coordinate 4,031 of JAANYP010009412.1, read as the reverse complement.
CATATGAATCAGATGAAGAGCAGATGAGATTGAATTTACTTCTTTGGCCTTATGAGAAGTTTCGTGTTGCTTGCCTTAAGACATGCTACACAATGATCATCACATATGAACTCCTTTTGTGGTATACCTCTTACCAAGTTCTTTTTGACTAAAACATTCATGGATTTGAAGTTCATGTGACACATCCTTCTGTGCCAAAGAGCAGACTCATTGGATGACGCTTTAGATATCAAACAGCTTAAAGTACTTGATTTGGGTAAAAGTTCTGTGTCCAAACAGTATACATTGACCTTTCTTGGTGTTCTAAGTAAAACAAGATTTTCAGGAATTGTAAAATTTTTGAAAGGACAATGCACTCAGAATCTATAAACAGAACAATATTTTGTTTGTCACAGATTTGAGACACACTCAATAAGTTATACTTAAGCTGTTCAACATACAAAACATCATTGAAAATCATGTTGCCTGCATTAACAGTACCTTTACCTGTAACCTTACCTCCTTTGGAGTTTCCTCCAAATGCAACAAACCCTCCTTCAAAGCCTTTGAAATTTGACAAGCACTCAGAATTGTCTGTCATGTGCCTAGAGCATCCACTGTCCAAATGCCATCTTGTTTTATGTTGTGACCTGTGGTTGCTCTGCACAAATAAAAGCTTAGTTAGTAGTGGAGTAAACCCAAACCAAGTTGGTTTTGGGTTGTCCTTGTGCATTGACATAACTAAACACTGTTTTTGACTTCTTATACTTAGTGAGATCCACTGATGGATTCTGTGGGGAGTATTTAGTTAGTACATGAGGTATCCAGGTATTTTGTCCATCCTTTGCTTTAACAGTCTCAGATGATCCGTTACCAGTTCCAGTTTTACGCTTAGCAGTTTGAACTGTGTTTTTAGTGCTAACAGCTTCAGGATTTGCACTAACAGTTTCAGCACTAGGCTTAGCAGTTTGAACATGTGTATTAACAGTTTGATCTGAGGATTTGTCTTTAACACACCATATTTGTTTAAAACTTGATTTAGGCTTTGCCAAAACTTGTTTTTGGTGTGTGGACTGTTTTTTATTAACTCTTGAGAACCTGTGATCAACTGTTTTCTTTGGAACTGATGCAGCAGGAAGTTTGGCCTTTGAATTTTTTGAATTTTGAGAATTTGTATTTTTATGAATCACAGTCTGTTTTGCAACAGATGGTTTATAAAAGCAATCCCTTGCAAAGTGATTTTTCCTGCCACAATGGAAGCATTTTTTGACTGTTTGGATTGGAGAACCAGTTTTATTGGATAATATCTGGTTCTTGTTCCTTTGATTTCCCCTTACCTGCTGTTGTTTGAGAAACTTTTGGACACCATGCTTTTGGCATGTGCAGATTGGAACATTTTTACCCTTTTTATTATTCTTTGATGAAGATGCAGTGTTACAGTTAAAAGGTACAGAAACCTGTGGAGCAGCATTGCATACACTCATCTTCTCCTTTCCTTTCTTATTGGGGATTTGGATTTCTATAGGTGCACTCATTGTTTTGTGTTCTTTCTCAACTTCTGTGCACTCACAGTCTCTATTTTGAATCAGATCTTCTTTAGATTCAGGACTGTTTTCAAGGATAGGATCTACAGTGGTCATACACTCATCTAATGGTTCATTAACAAGCCTATCAGCAACTTCACTCATTGGATGAATGTATTTGTTGTTGTATGGAGGTGGAGTGGCTCTGTATCCTATACCTTCTTTGGGATTGAGCTGAGATTTTACCCTATCTTGAAATTAGACTTCATTGGGTGTTCCAGCTTTTGATTTGCCAATTTGAAATTTCCTAGATCTATATTGACAGATTCTAGTTTCTTATTTGTCTCTAACACCTTTTGTTCAGTCTCATCTAATTTTTTATTTAGGGATTCTATTTTCTTATTCAGCTCCTTTTTCTCCCACTCATGATGTGTTCTATCATGTCCCATTTGAATCTCATTATCCTTATAGTCATTGATCTGTTTTTCAAGATCTTCTATGGCGTGCATGTATTCATATCTCCTTTCTTCCATCTTAGCTAGAGTTTTACAGATGCTCTCATTATGATCTCTGTACTTTTTAACCATATTTTTGCATGTTTGAGAGCAGAGTTTAGAATTTACCTCAGATGGTAGTTCAGTGGAGGTGACATATGATGTTTCTGCCATTAGAACTTGATTTTGAAACTCTTCCTCTGTCTGATCACTCCAGTCAAACACATTGTCTTCTTGAGAGACAAGTGCTAGCGATGATGAAGTCTGATTAGTCTGCTGAGGTCTTGGTGGCTGTTGACCTTGAGATCTGCATTCTCTGGCAAAGTGGCCAAGCTTGTGACATTTAAAACACTTAACTTTTGACTTATCAAAAGCTGGTTTGCCTTCTGCTCTGGCTTGAAAGTTGGATCTGCCAGTGCTTTTCAGAAACCTTTTGGCCCTCATGGTCAGCATTGCATGTTGCCATTTCAGATCCATCTCTTCTAGGTCATCTGGATGAATCTGTTCTAGATCTTCAGCATTTAGAGCAAACAGTCCATCATTGGCAACAAAAGCTTCATTGTGAGCTTCAGTAGAGTTACCATCACCACCTTAAAAGGAATCACTACAATTTGATTTTTCAGATGACAGTAGAGCAGTGTTGTGATTATAAGAAAAGGATTTCTTTTTAGTGTCAATCTCAGTTTCAAACACTCTCAGACTGTTGTATAGATCATCCAGCTCTATTTCATCAAGAGTGTCTTTTGTTCTCCATTGAACAGCATAGACTGTCCACTCTTCACCAAGAGATCTGAGAAACTTTTTGTTGACTTCATCTTGATCCAAACTGAATTTTGCACTTTCTAATTCACTTATCAGTTTGTTGAACCTGTCAAAAATTTGAGTAAGGTTTTCATTCTTACCACCAGAAAAGTTTTCATACTGCTGTTTCAAAAGATCCTTTTGATTTCTCTTGGTACTGGCATTACCAGCAAATCTTTTCTCTAAAGCATTCCAAAGAGAATGAGCAGTATAAAACTTTTTGAACTGATGTTGATAAGAATTAGGAATGGCTATTTGTAAAAGTGTAAGGGCTTTCACTTCATTCATTCTAGCCTTTCTTTCAAGTTCAGTTTTTGGAGGAGTTTTGATTGGTTTTCCCTCATCATCAAGTTCTGGATCAACTACAGGAGGAAATTCAACAGTTTCCTATATGGCATAATCAATAAATTGAATATGCTGTTTAATCCTGAGTTTCCACATCTCAAACTCAGTGGGCTTGAGCATAGGCACTTTGAGTCCTTGCCCAGATCCACTACTACTATTTTCAAATTCCATTGCAAAAGTTTAAAAATTTAAAGGAAAACTTTCGACTTTGAAAAACAAAGAACGACCTGTGGCTCTGATACCACTTGTCAAGATCTAAAACTAATTAACCAAGACGAACTGATTTGAATTTATCAGAGTATAAATCAATAATCTTGCTTTGAATCAAAGTTTAATTAAGAAGTTTGCGGAATAACACTTAATTATTTTAAGAAAAGCTTTCAGAACCAATAGTAGATAAACATAAGAAATAATCAAAACTGCTTGTATTGCTGATTTAACTGATTACAATCACCTCTAATCTGTTTGATTAGACGAAGAACACAAACTATTCTTAGGGTTTTACAACCTTAGAGGCTTATGAAAACTTAAACAAAAAGCAATTACAAACTTGAATATGCAGAAAACTCCTATACAATAGAAAGACCTATTCTATGTATTTATATTGCTTCTTGATTTGTTTCCTTGAAGGACTATGACTTCTCTGATAGTAGATATGCTGGAATCTTCGTGTAGATATCTTTTCCTGAAAATCAGCACTTTTTGTTTATGAAACTGTTGAGCAGCTTGAATCACTTGACAGCTTGAACAGAGCAGCTTGAGTTGATTTACTCTGGCAGCTTGAACTTTTACACTGGCAGCTCGAGTTTCTTTAACTAACAGCATGAACTTTGCATTTACATGTAAACTCTACTAACAGTTTGAGAAGACTAACTAACAGCTTGAACTT
>JAANYP010009410.1:0-40125 GCA_020465985.1 Centrapalus pauciflorus | reverse complement strand
TCTTAAGCAGCTTGCAGCCTTCAGAATTGCCACCTCCTTCAGTCAGTCCAGCCAATGGAGAGCAGCTGTCTGGGAAGAGCTGAAAGGATTTTTTGACAGAGGTGAGCTCCAAAGTTCTAACTTTATGTTTCTTACAGCTTAACTTGAAGAACATGAAGAAACAAGGGAAGAACTTTTAAAAAGATTCAAAGAAGGGATGCCACCCCCTGTCGAATGAAGTCCACCTGCCATCTGGGTAGGTGAAGAATGGAAGCTGTCCATTAGTTGGACAGGCTTGCCATTATCTGCTCCCGTCTCAAACAGTCCAAATCTTGTACATTAGTTGTACATTCTGTACATTAGTTGTACACAATTACATTAGTTGTAATTTTTTATTTTTACATTAGTTGTAAAATACATTAGTACATTAGTTGTATTTTTGTAAGAACATATGTTGTTCTAGGTTAGTCAAGAATCAGTGTATATATAAACTGATCTTTTACTTTACTATAATGTTGTAATTTTATTTCAGCAAATGTACTGTAAAAATATATAGTGATTTTTGACAGGACCAGCTTGATCTGGTTATTGCAAATAGGGGGAGATTGTTAGGCACAAAAAGGCCTCAGTCAAACCTGCTCTACATCTGAGGGGGAGATTTTATAATCAAACCTGTTGATGCATTTGAAGGTTGAATTTAAGGCCTGTTTTATGCCTTATTGAAACCTGAAAATGATTTGCAATATCAGTCTAAAGCTGTTCTGATCGTTGCATGTGTTGCAACCAAGACAGTTTGTCCAAGCTGCTCAGTCTGCTGATCAGGCTGGACATAAACTGTCTACGCTGCTCTACACTGTTGAGCAGCTTGGGCATTTTTAAAGTGTTCTGTTCTTTGTGAACAGAACCTGTTCTTTGTGAACAGGCTAAACACTTTATGGAATTTGTTTCCAAGTCATCATGTATTGTTTTTAACTACCAGATCAGTTTACACAGTTGAAGACAAAGTGGAAAGCAGAACCGCTCAGCCTGCCCAAGCTGTTCTGTCACATGAAGACAAACGGATATTTGAAAAAGGGTGACAGACCTTTTTCTTATATCAAAATAGGCCTTTACAAGGAAGAAAAACGCAAAGTTGACATTCCTAAAATGGTTAAAGGCAATGCAACAGTAGAAAGTAAAAAGACAAAAGATTTGCACGTCTGCTTTTCAGAAAAGTGCAGAAAAGCTCTATTGTCTTTTCAAACAAGACTTCTACTTTTTCGTTCTGTCCAATGAAGATGTTTCTCTTAGATCCTCTGTGTGAGTATAAAAGGAAGCTTCTAAGGTCAGAAAGAATGTGAAGAAAGCTAAGTGCTTAAACCAAGAGTGAACGTGCAAGTGTGATATTCATACAAGCATAGTCTTCTGTAAACAAGCTTCTGTGTGTCTAAGCTGTTTACTTAAGCTGTTCCTTAAAGTCTTGTAAAATACAGTGAGTGCATCTTAGTGAGTGTGTTCATTGTAATCTAGTTTGAGTGTGTCTTAGACTAGAAACCATACTGTTGTATTCTGTCATCTCAGCTTGAACAATTCCGCAGTCAAGCTTGTTTGTAATTAACATTTGTTGATAATACATACAAACATTGAGAAAAAGAGTGTGTAGTTTTTAAATACTGTATTCACCCCCCCTCTACAGTTTATTACTATATACTTTGGGAACCTTTCGGGACCTACAATATATATATATATATATATATATATATATATATATATATATATGCATATACATAAATATGTATATATATATATATATGTGTGTGTGTGTGTGTATGTATATGTGTGTGTCTATACATATAGATATATATATATATATATATATATATATATATATATATATATATATATATATATATATATATATATATATATATATATATATATATATATCTATATGTATATGTATGTATGTATATATATATATATATATATATATATATATATATATATATTTGTGTGTGTGTATATTGATTTATACACTATTTGAGGTCTAACAATCTCGCCTTTAGTGTTTAAGTTAATATTTACAATTAATCTCAATTACAAAGACTTGAAAAATACAAGATATATAAATTCTAACAAGTTGCAACACAACGTGGTCTGAAATTGATTCTATATGAAGATGTTCCAGAACTAGAGAGTATGCAAACTGCTTTCGAATTTGAATAATATGGTGAACCAGATAAAGGAGATGAGACTTTTCTAATCGAAGGAGTTGAAGCAGAGATTAATGTATCTGAAGTTGAGTTGAAAAATTTTGAATTTGATGAATCTTCTATGATGGCTGAGAGAATCTTGAGGTTGAGGAGTTAGTTGAGGAGATACTAAAAGATAATATGTTGGAAATTGAACAAAGACCAATTGTTGAAAAGCATGTGGTTGCTATGTATGACGATACGTTATCTCAATTGTTCGGACTTGTGTATAATCCTAAAACAAGAAAGTTGATGAACACGGTGACGAGATATAATGTCATGAATAAGAAGTATGTGACTGTAAAGGTTGAAGAAGAAGAGGAAGAAGTTCCTTTAATCTTCATGTGTGAGCTAGATGAAGTTCCAGAACTTAAAGTATCTGATAAAAAGTTAATGGAAAGGTTTCTGGATGAGTTTGTATTGGCTGATGAATCTAAAAGAGAACAACGTTTACATATAGAAGTCCAAGGGATGTTGAGAAAAAAATTGATGACATGTTAAGTTTGTTGGATAAGAAGGAATTGAATATAAAGATGAATAAAGAAAAGAAGCATAAATTACAAAGCATCAGAATGAATAATACATGATGAAAAGAAACAGGTTACCATTTTTGGAGGATTTGCTGCAAAGGAAACTTTTTTTTTTTTGTAAGAAGCAAGCTCCATTAATGTTTTTGAAGCTGTTTAGGGTGATTGAGCCTAATATGCCACATCTTGTGAATTATGCAAGCTTTATGCACAACAAGGCTCAACCAATTGAGAAAGTACGAGTTTGGGAGAGAATTGCGGAGCTGAAAAGAATTGATAAGGACATATTTGTTAATGTCTTCTATTCGGTTTTTACTGTACACAGAACTGGTTTAGAAAATCTACAAGTTCAGTGAAGCAGACTTCTTCCATGTGTTCATCGAATACATTGAAGATCTGTTTGATGAATTGTGTTGAAACAGAAGAGGACAGAAATGCAGATTTGCGCTCAAGGCCATCTTCCACTTCATGCATACTAAAATGGTTTTGATGTCAATTCAAGATATTCTGATTGGAGTGGAAAGAGTTGTGAGACGAATAAATATGACAACGCCTAGAAGAGAAGTGAAGGACATTGACGTATATAAATAACTTCAAGTGATTATGGTGATGTGTCGTGTGTCATCTATGAAAACAAAGATCATTTAAAGAAGGCGATGCGAATCACTGATCTCAACAAGTATTCTGATGGAACCCTAAGAATGATACTGGTGTCATTGAATGGGATTCTTGATGAAGCCAAGACGAAAAGGACAAAGGATGCCATGTCCAAGACAGAAAGACTAATGACTCCTGATTTTGTATCAGAGATTGAAATACGTTTGAGCAGTCGTCGAGTTATTAGAAGATTTGAGAAGAATCTGGGTTACAAAGAAGGATTCTAGGCTTCAAATCCATAAAAGGGGAAGAATGTTGGGAATGTATTTTTTGTTTATGGATTTAAAGTCTAGGGACTAAATATGTAATTATGTAATAGTTGTTATTTGGTATATATAGAAGTTTTCAATGTAACCGTACACACAGAACTTCATTGTATTCATACTAGGGGTGAGCTCGGTACCGGACCGAACCAAACCGGTTCCGATCCCGAAAATACCGAAACCGAATTATTAGTTTTGAAAGAACCGAATACCGAACCGAATAATTTTATACGGTGTCGGTTCGGTCCCGAATACCGAATTTTAGCTAATTTAAAAACCGAATACCGAACCGAGAGTACCGAATACCGAATTTTAGCTACTTTAAAAACCGAATACCGAACCGAATATATTAATTCGGTACCGGTCGGTACCGGTACCGGTTCGGGTTCGGGAAATGGTACCGTTCGCTCACCCCTAATTCATACTATAATTTCAGATCTATCAATACAATCATTCGGTCAATTGTTTAATTCTTGTTATATCTCCTTAGATCTTGATTTAGTTTTGGTTTTAATATTATCACAAATAAAGGCAAAAACGATAGGTCGATACAATAAATTTAAAAAAATTCTACAATTCCAAGTCTAGAATAAAAAAATAGGTTGATAAAACTCGTTATAATAAGTAGATTAAAATGTAGGCTTGACACAAAAACATAAACTATTATACTTGAAATTGTTTTGTGTTGAAAAAACATCAACATAAACTCATTAAATATACAAAAACGTAAAGCAAAATGATATGTCAAAACAATAAATTTTCAAAAAGAGTCTAGCGTTACGGGTAACAAAATGTTAGGTAATAAATTTGTTTTTTTTTTTGCATCTACACATGTGTGACAAGCGTGTGTTAATCAAATAACCACTTCAGCGATAAAAAATAGAATTTGTAAGTTTTATCATGTTGTAGAATTCTGAGTCAAAAAAATTTGGTTAAGGGACTTAATCAGAAATACTGTATAACTACAAAATCCATGTCAGCAATTACAGTTGGTTCAGCAGATTACCAATAACTTTTTTTTTGTTATAGTTGGTTTAAGGACTTATCAGACAACACATACTTTGAGATAGGGCCAGCCCAATAGGGGGGGCGAACTGAGCTCCAGCCCAGGGCATCTAAACTTAAGGGGCATCAAACTTATAGCCCAAAGTCCATTATACTATGTTCAATTTTAAGCCCAAGACACCACAGATGAGATACCGCAGTGATGCATTTAGAGGCAACGAAAGAGGGAGATTTTCTCTCAATCAACACCCAGAATTCGAAGAGTCAGGAGTGGGCAATGGAAAGTCACGAGATTGAACGAGAAACAAGGAACGATTCACAGACACATCATGCCTCATCGCATTTGAACGATTTACAGATTCACAAACTCATCACGCGTTCACGCTTTTCTCTCGGCTCTCAACAAGAACTTGAAATTAGAATTGATTACCACTGGGAGTGGAAATCGGTTACAAATACATCAAGCATGAGAAATACGAGATCGATATTCACTCATTAGGACTATCCGGTTGGACCGCTTGCACGTCATGATTGGAGAGGTAATCGAAAATCATTATTGCTTTATTGTTAGTGTTTTATTTGAAATCTTCAATTATAAGAAGTTAATAGTTTTGTTAATTGTTATATAGAAACTATGTTGCATATATATATATATATATATATATATATATATATATATATATATATATATGTATACACATACATACACATACACCGCAACTGGAAGAAAGAGCGACTTTATTTCAATGTATGTAACTGTGGAATTGCGCATGAAGAATATCAAATATGGTGACTAAGGGCAGCACCTAGTGGCAGTTTATTAAGAACTTGGTTTGAAATATGAAGAAAAATCAGTTTTATAATCATTGAAATTATCTATGTATTGACATTAGTATGTTGATTTCATTGTTTAATCATTGACGTTGTCTTATCGAAAACATGAACTGAACTTGTTATCTCACTAATCAATAATTAGTTTTTTATTTCTTAAATTAGTAGGTGTTTATTGTTGCCTATTGATTGACTAACGAGAAGAAGAAGAGAATAATAGAGATAAAAAAAGACACTCAGGTGTTATCTATCTTACAACTTATTTATTTTAGATATTATTTCATTATACTTTATACAATTGCATAACATGTTTCTACGTTCACATCCTTCGAATGCCTAAAATAGGAAGAAAGAAGAAGAAGAAGAAGAAAAACGACAATAACTTGCACAATCTTTACTTAGATATTTAACTAAACTTCTAGATAAACATAAGAAAGATACTCGAGTAAATAAAAAAGATAAAAATTTAGATCATGAGGCTAATGAATATATTCTAAATAATGTGAATAAAAATGATAAAGACTCCTATAAACCCTGAAATGTTGATCATGAAGTAAATGAAATGAGAGAAAATCTTTTAAAGGGCATCTTTTCCTACCTTGCCCTGGGCATTAAAATACTCAGGACCGGCCCTGCTTTGAAATTTTTTACGAAAATTTTTAAAGATAAATCATCAATAAAATGTATAAACATCAATAAATACTATAAATCGACGATAAAAATATTATTAAATAATCGATAAACACTAATTTACATTAGATTTTGAACTTATACGTAACACCACGAATGATAATTTACATCCCCAAATGTATCGAGTGTGTTTTATTTTGCGTCATGATTGAGATTATCAAATTTATTAACGTTACAATAACGTATATAAGTGGTTTAAAGTGTTTAGATTACATTCATTAATACTTGCGTGTAAAATTAATCATATCACACTTTTTCATAGGCTAAAAATATAGTTTATTTACTTAATAAATGATTATTTGGTTATTTTACAAGTTTAAACATAAATCCAAACACTTTAAAACTGATTATTTGTTAATTGTGACAACAAACAACAAAAGCTAAACCAAACACTAAATTTCTGACAACACTTTTTGTTACAACTCTTATCTGATCATTAGTTTTCAAAACGCTGCAACACTTTTTCAAACGCAAATCCAAACACCATCGAAATATGTTTACCAAATCAACTTAGGTTTTACGTTATGATAGAGATTATTTCATTAATAAGTCATTATTTGTGTTTAAAATTAATCCTACCACGCCTATCATAAAATAAAAAATGTAGTTTATTTGCTTATTAAGTTATGGCCAAATGACCAAAAATAGTAACAAGTTTTGACATTTTTATCATTAATAGTAACATAATTTATTTTTTATCATTTATAGTAACAACTTTTTATTTTTCTATCAATAATAGTAATTGGTGACCTGCAAACCTGTTTAGCAGGTTACCAACTTTTCAGTTATCAAAAATAGTAACATCTTTTCAGATTTTTATCAATAATAGTAACATATCAAACTAAAATATAATTTTATTTTATTTTATTAAGTTTTATAATATTTAATAAACATCAAAGTAAACCAAATTTGTATTCTGAATGAAAAATATTGCAACCCATAAAAACGATACATAACCACTTGCAAACACTTGCTAAACAAATTTCCATAATTTAGCAGCTTATAACACAATCAACTCATTTAAATTAAAGTTTTCTTACCTTCCCAAGTTAAAGAACACCCTAAGCCAAGATGAAGATGAATTCCACAGCTCAATTCGATCCGTTACGGTTTTTTTCCCTTTTGTTTGCTCTTACAAACACACACAACACTTCTAAATTGTTTTTAGAATGAATGAAAAGAAAGCAAAAAGTTAAACGTGTTACTTATATAAACATACCGTTTATAACGCGGGTTCGATACCGATACACGACCCCGGTATCAATATTTCATGATTAATATCAATATACCTATTTCATTCTGTGGTCTCATAATTATTAATAATCCGCTAGAATTGTAACCCGGTGACATGTATACTCGACCCCGACACGTGTTCATTCCACTAATTGTCATACCAATGCCCCAACGCAATATTAATAATTTAAACAACCGATAAACTAAATCAACGTAATATTTCTCAAAGACGGGGTGTTACAATTTTTAACAACACAAAAAATTATGAATAATTGTGGTTTATAGTCTTTCTGCTTGAAAAATATTGCAACCAATTTTTTATTTTTAGTTTTCTATATAAAAAAACTACAAGCAATTTATATCAAATAAACTAAAAAACAAAAATAGTTCATATTATTTTGTTGGGAATAAAATTAAAAAGAGAATGATTCATAGTTTTTTCGTTTGGAAAAAGTGAAATTGAAATGATTCGTAGTATTTTTATTCATATTATATATAATTATAACCAAATAATTAAATATTATATAATCGTAAATAAATATTCAGAATATATACTAAAATTTTAAAAGATTATGAAAAAATAAAAATTGTAAATAAATAAATTTAGTGAAATTAAAAAAATAGTCACTAAACATAGTAGTAATGTAACTAAATAAATTGAAACATAAATTGAGTTTATTTTGGTGTTTATGAAATCTAAGAAAAACATAAAAAATAAAAAAAGTTTGGTTAAATTTGATATGTTACTGTTATTGATAAAAAGATGAAAAGTTGTTACTATTTTTGATAACTAAAAAGTTGTTGGTGACCTGCTAAACAAGTTTGCAGGTCACCCGTTACTATTATTGATAGAAAAATTAAAAATTGTTATTATCATTGAGAAAAAATAAATAATATTACTATTAATGATAAAAAATCCAAACTTATTACTAATATTAGTCATTTACACACCTGTTTTAGAATTATAAAAATCGGTATCTTTTGGTTGATTCAGATGAATAGTCTGATTTGTTTGACCGTTTTTAAGAAATTAATCTTCTAAGGTTTAAATTTTCTCATATAATTGTGTTCTTTCAGCAAGGATTCTTTCAGCAAGGATGGAATTATATTCTATAGAATAATTTGCTGATTCTAATTCTGCTAATTTTAGTTTTTCTGTTGAGTCAGAAATAGTGTTACTCGGCTTTTCATTTTGTAGTTGAATGCCATTGTATTTTTCCTCTATGTTAGATATAGATTGCAATGCAAATGCCTTATCTTTGTAAAACTCAAACACTAAAGCATGTTTGAGTCTCAATTTGTTTCCCAAAGAATGGACATTTTTTTCTCGGCTTTTAAAGATTTTTCAAACCGTTTTAGCATATAAGCCATTTGAGCAAGTTTTTGTTCTAGCTCACAGGAGTTATCTTCATCAGATTCAGGATTAGAATGTACCTCGGGTGTCTCTGATTGATCTGAGGCATCTGAATCTGACCCAACATCTTCTTGCTCTTTGCTGCATCCATCTTCTCCTGTAGCCATTAAAGCCATATCTTCTCTCAGTTCAGTCTTGGAATCAGAATCCTTTTTCTCTTCTTCTTTGTCATCAGTCAAACCAAACCAAAGTTCATATTCAGCCAACATTGCAGATTCACTTTGCTCAGATTCATTCAAAATTTGTGACTTTAGGCGAATAGGGGTAGGCATCTTCATCTAGAATATCTTCATCTTCAGACAAGTTGAAGCCAGTGGTCATCCTCAGCCATTAGAGCCTTTCCATCCTCTTTTTCCTTCACCAGCAGAGCCTTCCGAGTATACTAGACTGAATTTTTAACTACTGGATGTCTGCATTCCCTTGCAAAGTGGCCTAGTTTACCACAGCTATAACACTTCTGCTCAGCTTCTTTGTTGGCAGATTTCTAAGGCTTCTCATATTTTTCAAGCTTTTTGCCACTACTTTCTCCAGACTATTCATATATGTCTCTATTATCATATTTTCTGTAGCATGTCTTGTATCGCATCTTATTATTCGTTGGTTTGCGATAGAATTTCTTCTTGAAAGCCTTCGTCAGTAGTGCCATCTGCTTCTTCATTTCCTCAATCTCTGGGTCTACTGATGAATCTGATGATTCTGATTCATATGAACTGCTACTTATAACAACACGCTTCTCCTTCTTCAGCTTGCATTTATACTTTTCGTCTGCAAGGAGAGCTAGTGGATCAATCATTTCCTTTTCAGCCTGCTTCTTTCCGGAAACTTTTCTTAAAACAACTTCTTGATAGTTGTTTAAGTTTTCAAACACCATATGAAAATCCATGTCATCTATCTCTTTTGTTTGTTGGATTATCATAGTGTATTTATCACAATCCGGGTTGAGAACATTCAAGAATTTGACGTTTATGTCCAGATTAGACTTTGTTACCCCGTTTCTCTTCATATCACTTACGAGGTTAACAAATATCAGATATGTGTTCTCTAACAGCTCCCCTTCTCTATCTCTTAAGTTTTCAAATGTCATCAAGTTGTTTCGTGCTCTGTTCGTAGCTACTTTGTTTGACCCTCTCATAAGCTTACACACCTCATCCCAGATGGATTTGGCTGTGCTTGTATTTGTAAGAGTTATGTAGATGTCATTTAGAATTGAGATAAGCAGAAGTTTTTGAGCTGTTTTATCCGCTAGCTTTCTTCTCTTCTGAGCTTCAGTCAGATTTGCAGTTGTGACCTCCTCTGTTCTCTCAGGTATCAGAGGATTACCGATTGGAACTGCAGGTATTGTTACAAAGAATTTGGCTAGGCCTTCCGTCAGTGAAGCCAACATCTTCTCAGATAAGTCGTGAAAGCTTATAAATTCTAAAAACAGTTCCCTCAATTTCACATACTCTCCTCTATAAAGGTATGGAGGTTTGGTTTCGGAACCCATGGCTAGTGCGTCTTTGGACATTGTGGATTGATAATACTGAATCTTCCAAGATCTTTTTATGGAATTTGAATGAACTTGAATGAACACTGAATGAATGACCAAACTCTAATTAAGAGTGATCAAACTTGGGTAAAGAATGGTCAAACTCCGTCAATGAAGTGTAAAACTCGAATAAAGAAGAGTGAAACTCGAACAGTGAAGTATAAAACTCGAATAATGAAGCATCAAACTCGAACTAAGAGTGATGAAACTCAAATAAAGAAGGATCAAACTCGAATTGTGAAGTATGAAACTCGAATGGAACTAGACTCAACTCGAATGAAACTTGGTTGAACTCGAATGGTAAATGAATGAACTTGAATTGTCGTGATCAAACTCGAATGAACTGTTAACAAACTCGAAGAATTGTTAATCAACCTCTAAGTAAAAGTTTGTAAACTCGAATGAAGTTTTGTAAAACTCAAATGAGGTTTTGAAAAAATCGAATGAAGTTTGTTCAAACTCGAATGAGGTTTTGTAAAAATCGAATGAAGTTTGTTCAATCTCGAATGAAATTATGTAAAACTCGAATGATGTTTGAACAAACTCGAATGACAAGTCAATAAACTCGAAAAACACTTGATTCTTTTGAAAGAATGTTTGTCAAACTCGAAATAAGATTTTTTCAAACTCGACTTATGTTTGAACAAACTCGATCAACACTTTGATCCAACTCGATCAAAACACTTGTCAAACTTGATTAAAACTAAAATTTTAGTTTTATCCGAGTTTTAACAGAAATTTTCAAAATTCAAGTTCAAAATCTCAATTTTCAACAAAGAATCCTCTAAATGATCCCAAATTGATTTCGAAGGTTCGGTTTTCACACACAAAATTGGAGAGAAACTTTTGCCTAAAATCATATCAAACTCCCAAATTTTGACAAAATCGGTGAGGAACACAAAATTTCAAAAAATCAGTAAAATGCAAAATACTTTTTGTGTGTTTTGAGTTAAGATCTGAGATTAATATCAACTTATCCGCTTTCTTAAAACGAATCTACGATCCAAAAATCAGTTTAAACCATCCACTGATTCAAAATCCCTCAGTGAATTTCTGTTTTTCGAAAAAAGAATTGATACAACAGTGTTCTTCAAAGAACTTTTTCAGATTCAAAAATCAAACAAAATTCAGTCATATTTGGCTCTGATACCAATTGATATTCAGTATTACCAATCACAAATATAGATCAAACAATAAGAACAAGATTAATCAGCACTAATCGAATGATTGATTGATCACAAAGAGTGAATTACAATACGATGAACTTTGAATGCACAAGTTCCAAGACCTAGCCGTACAATGACAAAATGAATATGTGCAATGAATGTACAATCCCATACATCTACAGTACTATTTATATACAATTTAAACTATTGAAATATTACAAAGAGACCCCTAGCTAGACTTATAATATTCATAAACAAAACCACTTCCTAACATAAACACATTGCAACTTTAATCAAATAGGCAAATTTTAATATAAAGTAATCTCTTGTTTCTACATTGAAACTTTCATTTAACTGAATTATGATTCTTCTACATCTATGATCTATCTAATATGTTTTTGCAACTTTCAAATTTATGTGAATTAGAACGAAAAATTATCACGTTAGCTACTGTATTCGTGTGATTGAGAAAGTCAAATAAGCATATATAAAGTCGTTGTTTAATTCTTCTATATTCATCATATTTTTCAAACATAATGAAATTCCTCCAAGATAATTTTGATGCATCAAAATAAGGTGAAGTCATAGAATATTAGAATCATGAAAATCAAATAATTCAACAAGAGAATACAGAAAAAAATAAAATATTAGATAGAATATAGACTCATGGGCCAAGTTAAAACCGATTCCAGCACACCTTCAAGTTACAGTGCTTATGATGGGTACCGTACTATAGGAAAAAAAAATAAGGAGAAGTAATTTGATTGAAACTAAATGTTAATAATCAGAAAGCTCCTGAAGAGACTCCCTGCCCAAGCATTCATGTAACAACCGACACTAAATCAGGTTAGCATCCAACATCTAATTAATAGTAATTATTATTAAATCAAGATGTTAACAAGTTCATAAGGAATTTCCTTACAAACAAAACAATTTCATCGGTGTGATGCGATGAAACGACAAAGAATTAAATCAATCAACAGGATAAGTTAAATTAACTAAGTTACATGATTTAATTAGGATTAGTAACATTCATTGAAATTTTTTTAATGAAGTTATTTGGGAAGACCTCCCCTTACGGGGCAGTCCTCAGCGTCTAGGTCCCACAATTTGCAATACGATATCAATCATAACTAAGATAGAGTAATTAAGTTGCAGAATTATGAATTACATGTACAAACATTAGGATAAGTTTAACACAATTTTAGTACGGATTATAGTTTTCGAATTAAACTTATAAAGGGTACAAACTAGTCTAATACATGTCATCATAAAATCAAAGCAAATCTACCCAGACCACCACAATTTATCATCTTCAAAGTTGTACTAAAAGGGTCATTAGAGTAGTGGTCTATGAAAAACTTCACATGATCTATGGTGATCTAAGAACTAGGTCCTGCAGGTGCTTTCCCTTTATCTTTTCCTGTAAAAAGGTTTAACAACAACTATAAGCAATGCTTAGTGAGAATATAGATTTATCAGATTACATGCATTTCAACAAGCGGATCATGGGTATTTTGCATGATATATCTTGACTGCCGCTACAGTCACGCTTGATTGAGACATAATAAATCAGAATTGGATGATGTCCAGGACACGCTCACGCTTTTAGTGGAAGGTATCCACTCAATACTGGGCTAGCTACCAGTAAACATCGTGGAGGGGGGGGGGGGCATCGGAGTAATCAATATCAAGTTCAAAAGAACAGGTGACACAACAAGATCTAGAACAATAGACCGACAAGGCTAAACATGCTAAGCTGAATCAATACATCAAAGATACGAGCAATGATGAAAGCATAAGTAAACTAGGTCATGATTGCAATGTCAACTTATATCAATAAATGAATTGAACTGTAAGTACAATGTATGCAAAATGATAAGTCAAATAGCCATAATGATCCACAGAGCATCACCGAACCATGGTGAGCACAGGTCACAGTCCAGCTGAGCATAAATAAATGCCAAGATAAACTATCATTAACAATATGTCTCAATCGGAATCAAGCATGTAAAAGTTAATATCTATAACTCACTGGTACTGGTTTATGCTGAACTGTTGTCTTATCAAGCAGATTTCTCCACCTCCTGAGTTATCTCAGGATTTAATCTTTAATCTTTGTCTTTCTGGACTTTAGTTTGACTTTACAATCTTTGACCCACTTACTTTATTACTTTGTTCAGAATTTATTTGAACCTGTCCAGAATTTATCATTGCAAGAAAATTAGCTTTAAACTTTATTTGGTCATGATTCTCATAACTCATCAATATTTATGTCATTTTGCATGGGTATGTATGACTTTTATTAAGTCATTAAACATTCATTTTTCATAATTGTATTCTAATAAACATAAGTATATTGCACACACTTACTTAAGTTTTGTACATATGAAATAAAAATCGTAAGACTCATATTTTGTTAATTAAAGCATCCGAAATAGGCCATCCGAATGTTTGGTCATCAGAACTCGGATATCCGAGTTCGGATCAACACTCATCGAAATTCAGATCTGCTCATCCGAGATTTGGCATCTGAGATGGTCCCATCCGAGATTTGGCATCCGAGATGGTCACATTCGAGATTGGCATCTGAGATGGTCCCATCCGAATTCGGATCCAACAGTTAGAAATTTTCCCAGATTTCTTTTAACTCTTTACACATATTTTGTGACTGAAAATTATTAATATCAGTTTAAGTGCACTCTTTTATCACTTCAAACATAAAAACATTACATAAAACATACCAAAAGTAGCCTCTTTTTGACTGTTTTGCAACAGTCCCTCGAACACACACACACACACACATAGTAATTTCGAAAATCATATTTATAGTTCGAACTAGAGGCTGAAATTTAATATATTACTTCTCTAGTACTCGATTTACACTAATTCGTAAGAATATAAAACATGCAACCATATTCATATCCTAGATCTTGGATTCGGTTTTCCTAAAAACCGAATCATCAAAGCTTTAAAATTTGGAATTTTTAGTAAATCTTACCTTTTAATCTTGTAGATTTTGTTGCTTGATAGTTGTTTGTAGATTCTTCTTGGCTTGAACTCCACTTTTGTTGCAAAAATTTAATGATTCTTGATAAAGAAGATGATGATGTCGTAGATGGATGGAGAGAGAGAGAGAGAGAGAGAGAGAGAGAGAGAGAGAGAGAGAGAGAGAGAGAGAGAGAGAGAGAGAGAGAGAGAAGAGAGAGAGAGAGAGAGAGAGAGAGAGAGAGAGAAGGAGAAAAGTGAACTTTCTTAAATGGTGATAAATGAGCATTTAACTCATTTGTGTTTTTTTTATTTTCAACTTTATTAAATGTTCCATTTAACCCTTAAACTTATGTTTATTACATCTCTTTTATATATTATCATCTAAATAATTTATGTCAAATATTCAACTTAATTAAATAATTTCATTACTTGATTAAAATAACAATACAACTAATGTAATTAGATTACATTATTGAGTCAAATACAGAAATTAAATGTTCGGTTAAGACTAGGTTGTTACAGAATGGGCTCCACCACGCACAAACATCGTCCTCGAAGTTTGTTATGTTCGAACAGACTCGGATATGTAGCTTTCATTACATCTCTTGATTCCCAAGACTGATGTGAACCTTTGTGGTGTTTCCACTGAATGAGCACCATCTGCACCTCTTTATTGCGAAGCTTTTTGGTCTTCGAGTCTAGAGTACATTCTGGCTCTTCAACCACGCGAAGCTTCTCATCAATTTGCAAATCAACGTGTGGTATCTACACTTCTCTTTCATCAGCTAAGCTCTTTCGTAGATGACTAACATGGAACGCCGGATGAATTGCCGCTAAGTCTGTTGGCAATTCAAGACGACAAGATTGGTTCCCTATCTTTTCAACAATCTAGAACGGACCAATGAATCTTGGAGCTAGCTTGTTTCGCTTTATAAATCGAACCACAATCTTCATTGGAGATACTTTCAACATCACCCAATCGTTGACCGCAAAACTAATTGATCTATGAAGATTGTCATAATACGATTTCTGCCTGCTTTGAGCTTCAAGAATGTTCCTCCTAACGAGTTGAATCTTCTCATGAGTCAACTGTAGAAAGGCAAAACCCGCTAATGGCGATTCACCTGTTTCGCACCAATAGATGGGAGTTCTGCACTTTCTTCCGTATAGAGCTTTAAAAGGAGCCATCTTGATAGTGGAATGATAACTGTTGTTGTATGAGAATTCGACCAAAGAAAGATGGTCATCCCAGTTTCCACCCATATCAAGAATGCAGGCACGGAGCATATCTTCAAGAGTTAAGATAGTGCGTTCACTTTGGCCATCTGCATTAGGGTGATAAGCAGTACTCATAGAGATTCGAGTACCCATCCCGTCTTGCAGCGCTTTCCAGAATCTTGAAGTGAAGCGACTATCACGATCAGAGATGATAGACTTCGACACACCGAGACGAGAAATAACTTCAGTGATGTACATTTGTGCCAATCTAACAAGGGAGTATGTCTCTTTCATCAGTATGAAGTGAGCTGATTTCATTAAACAATCCAGGACTACCCAGATTGAGTCGTGCTGTCTTTTGGTTTTAGGCAACTTTGTGAAAAAGTCCATGGTTATATGCTCCCACTTCCACTCAAGAACTGGTAGTGGTTGCCTATTCCCGAAGGTTTCTGATGTTCTGCCTTAACCATTAGACAGACTCTGTAGCTTTCCACAAACTGACCGATGTCTTTCTTCATTCCTGGCCACCAATAATCAGCTTTAAGATCAAAGTACATCTTTGAGCTGCCAGGATGAATAGATAACTTGGACTTACGGGCTTCGGATAGAAGAGTGTTGCGAACAGAACCATACTTAGGAATCCAGATTCGGTTTCCCTTGAGACATTGAAGTCCCAAATGATTCATAGATAGAAACCAAAGTTGCCCCTTAAGATTTTCATTACAGATATTTTCTTCTTTCAACGCTTCGGCATGAGCAGATTTGATGTCTTCAATGAGAGCGGAAGAGAAAACAATAGGAGTCAGGGCGTAACAACACTTTTCTGGATAGACTTTTCTACTCAAAGCATCCGCGACCACGTTTGCTTTGCCGGGATGATATAGGTTCTCACAATGATAGTCCTTGATGAGCTCCAAGGAATGTCGTTGTTTCATGTTCAGATCTTTTTGAGTAAATAGGTGTTTAGGCTTTTATTGTCAGTATATAGTTGACACCTAGTACCATAGAGATAATGACGCCAAATTTTCAGTGCAAAGGTAACAACAGCCAACTCAAGATCATGAGTTGGTGAACTTTTCTCGTAATATTTCAATTACCTTGAAGCGTAGGCAATGACTTTTCCCGTTTGCATGAGAACACAACCTAGCCCTGTAACAGATGCATCGCTATAGACAATGAAGTCGTCATTTCCCTCTGGTAAGGCTAGGATCGGTGCTTGAATAAGGTTTTGCTTCAGAATCTCAAAAGATTTTTGCTGTTTCTCAGACCATACGAAAGGTGTGTTCTTTCGTGTTAGCATCGTGAGTGGTACAGCAATCTTTGAGAAGTCTTTAATGAATCGCCGGTAGTAACCGGCCAATCCAAGGAAACTTCTTATTTCGGAGGCATTTCGAGACGTTTGCCACTTTTGAACAGCCTCGACTTTGGAAGGATCGACTGAAATACCTTCCCCAGATACAACATGGCCAAGGAATTGGATCTATATATAAAAAAAACAAAGTAGAATTTCAAGT
Organism: Centrapalus pauciflorus; assembly: GCA_020465985.1. Taxonomy (NCBI): domain Eukaryota; kingdom Viridiplantae; phylum Streptophyta; class Magnoliopsida; order Asterales; family Asteraceae; genus Centrapalus; species Centrapalus pauciflorus. The sequence goes on along the minus strand of JAANYP010009410.1, from coordinate 22,878 downwards.
TTTCAATGAAACAAGGAACGCTGAGGACATAGCTCGAGACAATATAACGTTATACTTATCTGAGCCAGAATTCGCATTTAGAGAATTTTGCATAGAGTATCTATTTTCTCAATAACTCTAGCAGTTGACGTAAATTAAGAACATGATCAGCCTCCGTTTTGGAGTATATCAGAATATCGTCAATGAACACAATAACTGACTTATCCAACATAGGTCGGCACACGTGATTCATGAGATGCATGAACGCCACCGGCGCATTTGTTAGACCGAAAGGCATTACGAGAAATTCGTAATGACCATATCTCGTTCGAAAGGCTGTTTTCGGGATATCCTCTTCTTTGACTTTTAGCTGATGATACCCAGAACAAATATCAATTTTGGAGAACTAACTTGGTTCTTGTAGCTGATCAAATAAATCATCGATTCTGGGTAGAGGATACTTATTCTTGATAGTGACTTTGTTTAATTCACGATAGTCGATGCACATACGGAGAGTTCCGTCTTTCTTTTTAACGAACAAGATAGGTGCACCCCATAGAGATGAACAAGGTCAGATAAATCCTTTCTCTAATAGATCTTGCAATTGCTTTGACATTTCTTTCAGTTCAGCAGGCGGAACTTTGTAAGGAGCTTTAGCGATTGAAGCCGCACCAGGAACTAAGTCTATTCCGAACTCAACTTGCCGTTCTGGTGGCTCTCCAGGGATATCATCTGGGAATACGTCTGGGAACTCACAGACGATCGGAATATCAGAAATGGAATTCTTGTTGACATCGGAGACAGATTCAGATAAGACGCAACACAAATATGATTCATGGCCCTTAGACAAGTATTTACGCGCTTTCTCAATAGATATGAAACAATGAGCACCTTTTCACTTGTCGCCTTTGATTTCCAACACTCGGCCGTCTGTAGACTTGATTCTAATGATCCGGCGGTTGCAAACGATAGTAGCCTCGTTATTCATTAACCAGTCCATGCCGACAATGACATCAAACTCTTTCAACGGAATCGGAATAAGATCGAGGTTATATACGATGCTATTGACAAGTAAAGTGCAATTACGTTACATGGAATCAGATAGCATGCGAGCAGGTTTATAATTCAACAGGAACATACTGGTAACCACATCGGGGGTTTCCTTTACTTCCTCCGCTGTAATTTGAAATGCACGGGTCCTTGTAGTTGGAGTTGCGGCTGAGCTTTTCAACATAGAACCTCCGGATGACGATTGCAATTGGCTTCGGCGTCCACTCTGACATTGATACATAAAGTGTCCACGCTTCCCACATTTTGCACATTCAAGACCCCGCTAAGGACACTCCTTTCTACTGTGGCCGATCTTACTGCACACATAGCAAGTAACGTCATCAGGATTGCACAGCCCCATATCTGATTTCCGGCATCTTTTGTAGAATCGCGGTTCATTTGTGAGAGCATAAGCCTGAGCTTTTTGAGGTGAACTGTATTGTTGAGATTGCTGGGATTGTAGGGACTGGGATTTGTTAGGCTTAAAGAACTTGCCGAATCTTTGCTTCTTTGGGGGAGAGGGACTTGTTGGATTTGTCAGTGAAGAATATTGTTGATCGCTGTACTCTAAATATCCTCTCTCTATCTGTCTTGCTTCTTCAACCATTTCCAGGTCAGATTTATACCTCATCGCGTTCATCGTGCTCATACTTCTTTCCTCGGGTTAAGACCTCCACGAAATCTGTTCATACTTCTTTCCTCGGTGGCTACTTGATACGAGGAATAGCCACAGAGCCGCGAGAATTCGTGCTCATACTCGTCAACAATCTTGGTTCCTTGAGTTAGTTGCATCAGTTGGACCTCCATTTTGTCTTGTTGGTCAACAGGACAATACTTCGCGTTAAACATGTCAAGAAACTGGTCCCACTCTAACGTTTGGATGACCTCTTCTCCATAAATACTTCTCTGTGTCTTCCACCAGGCATGAGCAGCGACGACGAACAGAGCAGATGCATAACTCACTTTCTTTGAATCTAGGCAATCGGAGATTCTGATGATTTCTTCAGTATGGCTTATCCAATCCAAAGCCTGAATTGGATTTACTGTACCCTCAAAGTTCAAGGTACCGCTTGCTTTAAAATCTTTAAACTTACAGCCTTTCGGCTGTTCTGTTTGGACATTATGGTTAGAGCTATCAGAATCAGACTCATCATTTTGGGCTTTTTTATCTTTTTGCTTATTCATCTTATCAGCACGTCTTTTAGCTTCGGCCTCATCTCTGGCCCGAAACTGTTCTTGCATATTCTTATTTTGTTGCTCAGATTGTTAGGCTAATAATTGTTGTACCATCTCAAACATCTGTTGAGGAGTCATGTTGTTGGGAATATCACCTGATCCTGACATCTTTACTGAAAATGAAAAATCATGTAACTATTAGTTTATTCACTTAGTGTTATGTACCCTTATTCCCATCCTAACAGTCTATACATCCTATCTCAGTTCAAACCACCAAAATGATTGATACTTATGTATTGCTTTAGTTTGAGATCAAGTATTACCCACATAATACTTGATTCACTCAAACTATGGGCTCGGATACCATCCTGTAAAGACCTCCCATTACGGGGCAGTGCTCAGCGTCTAGGTCCTACAATTTGCAATACGATATCAATCATAACTAAGATTAAGTAATTAAGTTGCGGAATTATAAATTACAGGTACAAACATTAGCATAAGTTTAATACAATTTTAGTATGGATTACATTTTTCAAATTAAACTTGTAAAGGATACAAACTAGTCTAATACATGTCATCATAAAATCAAAGCAAATCTACCCAGACCACCATAATTTATCATCTTCAAAGCTGTACCAAAAGGTTCATTGGAGTAGTGATCTATGAAAAACTTCACCTGATCTTTGGTGACCTAAGAACTAGGTCCGGCAGGTGCTTTCCCTTTATCTTTTCCTTTAAAAAGGTTTAACAACAACTATAAGCAATGCTTAGTGAGAATATAGATTTATCATATTACATGCATTTCAACAAGCGGATCATGGGTATCTAGCGTGATATATCTTGACTGCCGCTACAGCCACGCATGATTGAGACTTAGTAAATCAGAATTGGATGATGTCCAGGCCATGCTCACGCTTTTAGTGGAAGTTATCCACTCAATACTGCTAACTACCAGTAAACATCGTGGGGGGAGCATCGGAGTAATCAATACCAAGTTCAAAAGAACTGGTGACATAGCAAGGTCTAGAACAATAAAACCAAAAAGGCTAAACATGCTAAGCTGAATCAATACATCAAAGATACAAGCAATGATGAAAGCATAATTAAACAAGGTCACTTTAGCAATGTTGTTAGAATACATTTTAGTTGATGGAATGCAAAGTAAAGGGTTTCTTTTGTAATTAGTTAATAGTTGTGTAATTGTATATAAATAGAAAGTTTGACTTTCAAAATAGATAGATCTCTGCCAAAAGGAGATCTTTGACAAATACTTTTGGCACGCATAGATTTCAGAGAAAAACAGTTACTGTATTTTGAAGCTTCCATTTCATCATTTTGTAATCGACAATCTGCAATGTAATCATTCGGTTAGTTTTGATTCCAGTTATTGTTCTTAATTATTAATATTGTTGTTTGATTGATAAGAAACTGTAATTCACAATTGGTATCAGAGCTTCTAGGGGTGAATTTTGATTCTGAAATTGAAAATTCACGAACTGTTCTTGAATTTTTTTTTTCTTCGAAAACCCTAAAATCACCAAGGGTTTTTAATCTGTTGATCATACACTCTGAAAATTGGATCGAACGAATAGGATAAGTAGTCGATTCAATTGACTATAATTTTGTTTTGATTCATCAAACACAGAAAAAGATCTAGTGATTTTTTCTGAAATTTTGAAAAACCCAAAGTTTATTACTGTTTTATCGAAAAAGTCACATCTAGATCTATTTTTGGACAAAATTGTTTCACAAAAAGTGTTTGTTATCAAAATCCTTACCTTCAATTTCAATTTGGGTGAAAATGGATGTGTTTTACAAATTATTTTGAATTTCAGACTTGAATAATCTGAAAAACTAGGAAACTCGGTATACACATAGTTTATGTGCAATTCGAGTTGACTGTATTTGTAATTCGAGTTGAGTATCTTTGTCAATCGAGTTGACAACAAGTGTCAATCGAGTTGGAATTGTTAAACAAAAGAGTTAACTTGAGTAAATCGAGTTGACTTGCTATTTAGTCGAGTTGACTTACAATTTCATTCGAGTTGACTCTCAATTGAATCAAGTTGACTAACCATTCGAGTTGAACTGAAAGTTAATTCGAGTTTTATAGATACTTGATTCAAGTTTTTTTTTGAGAAACATCAATCGAGTTTTACAAGAGCTTAATTCCAGTTTTATACAATATTATTCGAGTTTCACTCTAGTTAATTCGAGTTTCATACAAACATCATTCAAGTTTCATACAAACATTATTCGAGTTTTACAACACATCATTCGAGTTTTACTACACATCATTCGAGTTTTGCTACACATCATTCGAGTTTTACAAAACATCATTCGAGTTTAATCAGTGTTTGATTCCAGTTGATTATTGCTTCTAACAAGTTACTTTGTTGTAGATTCAAGTTGATTATCTGATTCAATATGTTTCACTAATCATTCTTATAAAGGTTGATCAACTTTCAACTGTTGTTCAACAAGTTCAATTTCAATCAAAGTTCATCAGATCTTGGACAGTTTCCAAAATATCAATCAAAATGTCAAAAGACGCTCTAGCAATGGGATCAGAAACCAAACCCCCAATTCTTTACAGGGGAGAAGAGGTCCAATGGAGGGAGAGGTTTCTAGAATTCATAAGTTTTCATGATCTGTCAGAAGAAATGTTGAAATCCTTAACAGAAGGACCAGCCACATTCATTGAAACAATCCCTGGAGTACCCACCGGTAATCCCCTGATTCCACCAAGGACAGTCGAGGTTACCAACTTGACTGAGGCAGAAAAGAAAAGAAAATTAGGGGATAAAACTGCCAGGAAATTATTACTGATCTCTATCCCCAATGATATTTACACATGTCTCACAAACACAAAAACCACCAAATCCATATGGGATGAAGTGCATAAACTTATGAGGGATCCGATAGAGCTGCAACAAACAGAGCTAGAAATAGTCTGATGACATTCGAGAACTTTCGAGCTCGTGAAGGTAAACTACTGGAAAACACTTACCTGAGGTTTGTGAGTTTGGTAAGTGAAATGAAAAGAAATGGAGTGACAAAGTCCAATCTGGACATAAATGTCAAGTTCTTAAATGTTCTGAACCCTGAATGGGATAAGTATGCCATGATTATCCAGCAGACAAAGGACATAGAAGAAAACGATTTTCATATGATATTTGAGAACCTCAATAACTACCAAGAGGTTGTATTGAGGAAATTATCTGGCAAGAAGAAAGCCGAGAAAGAGACTGCTGACCCGTTGGCTTTACTGGCAGAAAAGAAGTACAAATATAAATTGAAAAATGAGAAAAGGGCAGTAGTCAGCAGTACCTCTTCCGAATCAGAAACCTCAGATTCATCTGCAGATTCTGAAATTGAAGAAATGAAAAAGCAGATGGCACTGCTAACCAAAGCGTTTCAAAAGAAGTTCTACCGTATCCCAACCAACAATAAGATGCGCTACAAGACTGGCTCGAGGAAAATTAAGAATAAGAAAAAATATGAAAAATCTGGAGAGAGCAGTGGAAGAAAGGCTGACAAATATGAAAAATCAGATAAGACAGCAAAGAAAGATTCAGAGCAGAAATGTTATAACTTTGGAAAACCAGGTCATTTTGCCCGGGAAGGTAGACTTCCAGTAGTCAAAAACTCAGACTACTATACGAGAAAGGCTCTCTTAGCCAAAGAAAAAGAGGCTGAAAAAGCTCTTATGGCGGAGGATGACCATTGGCTGCAGTTATCTGAAGATGAAGATATTCTAGATGAGGATGCTCATATTTGCCTGAAATCAGAGGTTCTTAATGAGTCAGAATTAAGTGAATCAGCCATGATAGCTGAGGATGAAGTACGGGTTGGTTTAACAGATGAAGAGGATGAAGAAAGATAAGAGTCTGAGGAGGAAGAGACAGAAGAAGTTGCGTTGATGGCAACTGGAAAAACTGATGTTGAGGATAATGAAGATTCAAAGTCAGACAGATCAGATGGTTCAGCCAAGCCGGAGGTACATTCTAACTCTGACTCTGATATTGATGATTCTTGTGTGCTAGAAGAGAAATTAACTCATATGGCCTTTATGCTTAAAAAGTTTGAAAAATCGTTAAAGGCTGAAAAGAAAAATGCTCACTCTTTGGAAAGTAAGCTTCGTAATGAACATATTTTAGTTTTAGATTTTTCCAAAGATAAAGCATTAGCCTTACGAGCAGTTTCAGATTTACAAGATAAAGAAAAAGAACTTCAAAGCAAAATACAAGAACTTAATCATAATATATCTGACTTACAAGAAAGACTGAGAATAGCAGAATTAGAAGCTTCAAATTTTTCTGTTAAATATCATGCTATTTTTGAAGAACGAACTAAACTTTATGAGAAAATAAAGAAGATGGAAGATGAATTTATCAAAAGAGGGCAAACAGATCAAACCATTTATTTAAATCGACCAAAAGACATAGAATTTTATAATTCTAAATCTGGTATTGGTTGGGAAAATCCCAAGTATCTGACAAAGGCAATATCTAGTTCACCAACTTTATATGATGTCAGATACATGAACTTAAGATTAAAAATGATGTTTATGAAAGCATCTGATGAAGTAGAATCTAATGAATAAACAAAAAGATTAAGATCAGACAAAATGCAAAATTCTGTTGATTATAACAGAATAAATGAAGCAAGCAATAATACTGATATTAAAGAAGAGTACATTCAAACATATTATGAAAAGGATTTGTCTGAATCCCTTACTCAATCTCAAAAGTTATACCTGCCATCTTCAATTCTAGAAAAGATAAATTCTGATTTAGAATTGAAAATTAAAAACTTTGAGACAGAAAATAAATCTCTCAAGGCTGAACTTAAAATTATGAAACAAAAGTTACAAAAACAGCCTGAGAACAAACAGTTGTCTGATCCATCATCTTCAACTTCTCTAGATTCTATCAATTCAGAAAAGGAATTTGATCTGTTTATGAACTTTGACTTTAATTCCTTAGAGGAAATGTTTGTTAAAATTGATGATTTTTTAAAACCTTTACATAACAAACAATCAGATGGTCAAAAAGAACCTGTTAAAATTCTGCAAAGAATTTCTACAGATTCAATAAAATCATCTGAAAATTCATCAATTTTACAAGAAACGAAGGAGAAAACAAAAGTAATTTTTGATACTCCTAACTTTGAAAAATGTGAATCATCTTCAACAGAGAACTCCATTGCACTTAGAATCCAATCTTCAAAAGGTAAGAGAAATTTACAGAAGAAACAAGTGTCTAAGTCTACTAATTCTAATGTGTCTTTTATGTCAGATATTATTGTGAACGGTTCAAGAAAGCAAGTTTGGAGAAAGAAGAAGAGAGAACAGAAAAACAAGAAAATAAAACAAGAGTGGCGCGTGAAGAAAACTATTGTTACAGATAGAAATCGCAACTTAGAAAACTCTGTCTGTAATAATAAATTTGTTAATACTTCTTGTATAAAATTCTCTCGAAAAGACTTAATTGCTCTGAATTCTAGTGCTTGTAAACCTTTAATTGTAAAATCTGATAAGCTCGTCTGTCAACCGAAGAAAAATGACCCATTTTCTAAACAGAAAAAGGTTCCACAGAAAATTATTTCAAAAACAGTTTCACCACGAATTGTACAAAAGTGGATACCTAAAAGAACTGTTCAAAAGTGGGTACCTAAATCAACATCAAATGTTAAGCTAAAAGCCATATCTGATGAGAAAACAAATAATACATTGCATGATTTACCTAAAATAAAAGTACCCAACTACAAGTGGGTACCTAATGTGCTATTTCGTCTTATAGGTAAACCATGTATGGTATCTTGACTCCGGATGTTCCAAGCATATGACCGGACAAAGAGACACACTCACGAACTTTGTAGACAAGTTCTGTGGGACGGTCAGATTTGGAAATGATCAGTTTTGTCCGATCAAAGGATACGGGAGTATCGCATACGACAAAATTACCATTCAGAAGGTTTTCTACGTTGATGGACATGGACATAATTTGTTTAGCATTGGATAGCTGTGTGATAAAGGATTGGAAGTCAATTTCAAAGCCAATCGGTGCAGCATCAGATCCGGTGAAGGTAAAGAAATACTGGCAGGAAACAGGAAAACCAATTTGTACTCCATTGACTTAGCCTCTATTAATCTGAAGAAAGATGTCTGCTTACTGTCAAAAGCTACATCTAAAACAACATGGCTATGGCATCGTCGCCTTTCACATCTGAACTTCAATGAATTAACCAACCTAGCGAGAGGAGGGTTAGTTAAAGGGCTGCCAACTCTCAAATTCCAAAAGGAGCAGTTGTGTGTCGCATGTGAAAAAGGAAAGATGACAAGAGCTTCACACAAATCCAAATCCAAACACTCATCAACGAGAGCACTGGAATTACTACATATGGATTTGTGTGAACCAATGAGGGTACAAAGCATTAATAAGAAAAGATACGTATTGGTGATAGTTGATGACTATTCACGGTACACATGGGTTTTCTTCCTGAGGTCCAAATCAGATGCGACCGAAATTATCATACACTTCATCCGGAAAATATAAGTGAAGTTGCAACATACAATTCAATCAATCCGCTCAGATAACGGAACAGAATTCAAGAACAAATCACTTGAATCATTTTTGAATTCTGTAGGATCCACACATCAGTTTTCAGCTGCAAGAACTCCACAACAGAACGGTGTTGTTGAACGAAGAAATCGCACACTAGTGGAATCAGCTAGGACGATGTTGGCGTATTCAAATCTACCGTTATTCTTATGGGCCGCAGCAGTTGCAACAGCTTGTTTCACACAGAATCGTTCAATCATAAATAAAAGATTCAGAAAGACTCCTTATGAATTAATAAATAAACGAATACCTAATATTAAATTTTTCCATGTCTTTGGATGCAGATGCTTTATTCTAAACGACAAAGACAATCTTGGAAAGTTTAATCAAAAGGCAGATGAAGGTATATTCATCGGATATTCAAAGGAGCCAGTCGCTTTCCGTGTCTACAACAAGCGAACCAAGACAGTCAACGAGAGCGTCAACGTCAAATTTGATGAAGGAGTGGTAATGGTTTCTGAACACCAGTTCAGGACCCGAACCTAACAAGCAGACTTCAATGGAGTCACCTGAACAGAATGCTGAAAATTCTGAATTACATAAATTGTTTGAGAATTTTTATGAAGACTACTTTGAGAAGCCCAGAACTAATGTTCTAAATTTGGTGCCTGACAGGATTACAGAAGATCCCGTCGTAGTCTCTGATCTTTCTCATCAACAAGTATCAGAAGAAACTGGAGAAGCCTCAACAACAGATGTGCACTTGCCAACTGAAAGTGCACAACCCATTGAACCTCAAGAATCTTCTGAAACCCCCTTAACATCCGAACATTCAGAAGCTCCTAACTCAGATACCCTACCAACTACATCTGAAGTAACCCCCCGACCAAACCGTAATCCCAATCAAGACCATATAGAACCGTATCTACATACTTTCAAGTGGACGAGAAATCAGCCAATAGAAAACATTATTGGTGATCCATCTGCTTCAGTCCAAACCAGAAGAGCCACTATAAACAAGTGCCTATTTTCAAATTTTCTAAGCCAAATAGAGCCTAAGAATGTGAAAGAAGCACTTCTGGATGCTGATTGGATAGTTGCGATGCAAGAAGAACTGAATCAGTTCGAACGATTAAAGGTCTGGAGACTTGTCAAGCGCCCTAAAGACAAATCCATCATTCGCACGAAGTGGATCTTTAAAAACAAGAAGGACGAACATGGAGTAATCATTCGCAATAAAGCTCGTCTCGTTGCCAAAGGATACAGTCAACAAGAAGGGATTGACTACGATGAAACGTTTGCACCAGTTGCACGAATAGAAGCGAATAGAATGTTTTTAGCTTTTGCCGCTCAAAAAAACTTTATTGTTTATCAAATGGATGTTAAAACTGCGTTTTTAAACGGGGAACTAATCGATGAAGTATATACATATCAGCCCGAAGGCTTTACTGATCCTTCGAAACCTGATCATGTATATATTTTAGATAAGTCACTGTATGACCTTAAACAAGCATCGCGTGCTTGGTATGATGCACTTTCAATATATCTGTTGAAATGTGGATTCAACAAAGGTGCAGTTGACACAACCCTGTTTATAAAACGTCAGGGGCTGGATATCATAGTAATACAAATATATGTAGATGACATAATATTTGGGTCTACAAATCCGGAATTTTGTAAGAAATTCGCATTTTTAATGTCTCAAAAATTCGAAATGAGCATGATGGGAGAAATAAGTGTTTTCTTAGGATTACAAGTTAAACAATTGGCTGATGGTATTTTTATCAATCAGTCAAAATATATACAAGACATGTTAAAGAAATTTAACATGGTTAACAGTACTCCTATGAAAATTCCCATGGCTCCGGATTCAAAGTCAAAACTCGATGAGGACATTTCAGGGAAACCTGTAGATGTGACTCATTATCGATGTATAATTGGGTCATTAATGTATTTAACAGCAAGTAGACCGGATATTATGTTTGCTACATGTGTGTGTGCTAGATATCAGGCGAATCCAAAAGAATCACATTTAACATCTGCGAAAAGAATTTTAAGATATCTCAAGGGAACTCCAAACCTTGGTTTGTGGTATCCCAGAGAATCTTCATTTAATCTAACTGCTTTTTCTGACGCTGATCACGCAGGTGATAAGATGGACAGAAAAAGTACGTCTAGAGCAGTACAGTTCTTAGGTGACAAACCCGTATGCTGGTCATCCAAGAAACAACACTGCGTTTCATTGTCTACAGCTGAAGCAGAATACGTGGCTGTATCTTCATGCTGTTCTCAGTTGTTGTGGATGAAAAGCCTACTGCGAGATTACGGGTTTACACCACAGAAAATACCTATCTACTGTGATTCTCAGAGTGCAATAGCTATTGCATCAAATCCGGTGCAACATTCAAAAACAAAACACATTGACATTCGGTACCATTTTATAAAGCATCATGTTGAAAATGGAAATATAGAATTATATTTTGTTCCTACTGAATATCAACTAACTGATTTGTTTACCAAAGCGTTAGATGAAAAAAGGTTTAATTTTTTGGTCTACAAATTGGGTATGTTGAATCATTAAGATTTAATAATTCAGTAGTTTCAATTTATAATTTTAAGTTTACATTTTTTAATTGATTCTAATCTGATGTTAAATTCTTGAATTTTGAAAGTTCAATATTTTTTGGAAATTAACAAGATCTGGATTGTCATGTGCAGGGGGAGCAGAAAATGTATTTATCTGATTTTGAGAACATCTGATACAATTTATCTGATATTTTGTAGGGGGAGCTGAGTTGAGAAATATGATATACATTTGAGGAGGAGCAGCTTTCAGAAATTAAAGGGGGAGCATTTTAGCATTTTAAATTTTTTTGTGTGTTTATTTTTTTTTGTTTTGTATTTTGTGCATTAAAATTTTTTTTTCTTCTTTCTTTAAGTCTGTTTTTAATTTTTTTTATCAGAATTTTTTTTTTGTTTTGATTGTTTTGTTAGATTTTTTTTTTTGAAAAGATATTGGGTTGTGGTGATTAAATGGGTTTAAAAATGATGAAAATTGGCCGGTTAAATTGAAAATCAAAATGGGCCGTGTAACTTCGAATATAAATTTGAAATTCAAAATTCAAATTTTATTTTTCAAGCAACCGACTATTCATCATCTTCTCCAAAAATTCTCTTCAACATTAAGAAACCTCAAACCCACATATTTCGATAGATTCAAGCAAGTAGTTCATTATATTGTGATTAAAATCGTTTGTTTCTTTCATTTTTACATCTTTTATTCCAATATTAGCATCTATATGTGACTGGTCGTGTTTTTGTATTTTGCGTATTCATGGTGTTTAATAATTTTTGCTCATAAAACTGAAATTAAATGTGTGGTAAGTTTCGGTGTATGAATGTGAACATGAATATGAAATTTCATGGTTCAAATCAAACCACACAAACAGAATTTTCGATTTTACTTTCAAACACCTTCGAGTTCTTCCTGTTTCTGAAATTTGAATTTTTAACAACTTTAATGTTGTTTTTACTCAAAGTTCAGTAAATCAAATGTGTTTAAAATTGATTTTCGAGTATGGTTCATAATTTTTATCGGTGAAAATGTTCCTGGAATCAATTTTAAAAATTCAGTGAGTATACTTGGAAAATATTTTCAAGAACATTTTCTCGATCAAAGGTACATACGAGAAAGTCTAAGAGTCATTCGAGTTGACTATATTGTTAATCGAGAAATTCTAAGAGTCAATCGAGTTGACTAAAATGTTAATCGAGAAACTTTGTATGTCATTCGAGTTGACTGTCTGTTTAACACTTAGAACATTTCAAAACATGAGTCTCGATTAATACATTGCCCGAGAAGTCTTATGTTCTATTCGAGTTGGACTAACTGATCATTCGAGGCACATCAGGACTTAATCGAGAATTTTTGTATTTCATTCGAGTTGGTGTATTGTTGTTATCGAGGAAGTTCCTTCTTCATACGAGTTGTGTGTTAGACATAATAGAGTTGGTCCATATACTCTCATATTTCATTCGATATTAACACATTTCATTCAAGTCTTAGTAAACTTCATTCGAGTTGGACTAATTGATCATTCGAGAACATTCAAGACTTAATCGAGAACATTCATGTTCTATTCGAGTTTAATTCATATGTAATTCGAGTTGATTCAAGTCTTATTCGAGAATCATCATGTTTTATTCGAGAAAGACTATGGTTCATTCGAGTTGATGTATAGACTAAGTCATTCGAGTTGTTTCATATATCATACGAGATTTTTCAAGAGTCATTCGAGTTGTTTCATATATCATCCGAGATTTATCAAGAGTCATTCGAGATGGATGCAGTTTCATTCGAGTTTATATGAAATTTTTTACTAAGTGTTGGATTTTTTAATGTTTTAAGAAAAATGTGACATTTTTTCAAGAAATTGTAATAAAATTGTGTTTTTCTAACATTGGTCTCTGAACGATTGACTCTAGAATCCTGTCAATAATATTTTATTATTGTCTGGAATCCCGATGCCTTAAACAGAAAATCACAAATTTTCATAATTTCTGACGCAATGTTATATTTTTCTACTTTGAATGGTTTCATTTGTTTACCTGTCTTGTCTAACATGATTCTTATTTGTTTACAGGTTCAAATGGCATCTCCGAATCATTCCCAGAATTCTAACTCATCCGATTCTCATTCATCCTCCAACCATACACTCGTATCAACACCCGTTAGATCAACCTCAGTGGCTAGACCTTCACCTTCAACCATCATACCTGATAACCAACTTGTTAAACCCAAACATTGCCTGCCTTTCAAAGACAACAACCATCGTTTGGATACAAAGGTCATAAAAGTTAGTCACCCTATCATCATAGATATTCTCAAAGGCCATCCTTTGGGATATCTTCTTCAGTACAAACCCTCTATCCCACAAGTCTACCTGCAATAAATTTGGCATACACTCAAATTTGTTCCTGCTGATGGAAACCACCATTTTAAAGTAACCATTGATCAGTTTAAAACCAAGATTACCCTTGCCAGACTTCGCCACAACTTGTTTCTTCCAAGACGGATAGACACAGTTAACTTTCCTGAGTTAGCTGATTTTGAAGAATTTGTTTCCGATGAGGAGCTGGTTCATGACTTAATATGTTTGGGTTACTCAAAGCCACTGCCAAAAAGCTCCAAGTTTCATCGAAATGGATTAAATGGAGAATGGTACACGTTATTTGGGATCATCAATAGATGCATGACGTCTAAGCATATAGGAATAGACAGGTGCAACATTCACTGTCTACGGATCTTCCATGGTATTGCCTTCAATAAGCATTATGACTATGCTCAAAGCATCTGGGAAGACCTAAAAGAGATTGTACTGGCTAAAACAACCAACAGATCAAGGAAGTTTTTTCCGCTTCAGAGATTCATTCAAATCTTAATCCGAGGGATTCTAAGAGCCAATGAGAATATACCAAAGCGAGAAAACTCACAAAGATGTCCCGACTATGTAATGATGAGTTTACACGAGGTGCCGGATTCTCCTAATGCGAATATCATGCCGATTCCTGAATCTTTATTAAAATATGCAGATCCAGAGAGTGAGAATGTGAAGTTGTATAGGATAGATCATGCTCCAATAGAGACCCAAGAACCGGGTTCTCTTACCCACGGAGTGATAGGAAGTGAGGAACGTCAGCACGGGGCTGAAGTTCAGGGAAACCTGTAAGTGAGTGAGGGAGTTGAAGTAGAGAGGGGTGGTGAGGAAGAGGCTGATAGTTCTGATTCTGAGCAGACATTGTCAAATATACAAGAGGGTGAAGCCGAAGGAAATGATGATGATGATGATGGTGATGATGGTGGTGATCATAATGAGGGAGGGATTGCTTTGATCGATGTCGTGAGTATTGCTCAGGAGAGTGTGAGGGATGCACTTAACCTAGAAAGCTGGGATTTACCCACATCTGCTGTTAGCTCCCCTTTGGGAGTTAGCATTGAAGAGGTCAGTAGCCCACCGACAAGTGCACACCCAACCATCCACTTAGTCTCCTCTCAACAGGAGACTGTTTCATTTGAACACCGGGATGAACCACAAATACTTTTCGAAAGTCATTTGGACTTGATGGATATTGAAGTAAGTACACAACTGCCCGAGTGTACAACTTTCATTCAAGCACAGAGTCTAGAACCTATACAAATTAGGACACTTGAGTTGACTTAATCGGTTGAAGTAAGTGCGGTGGAGCTTAGTGTTCCCGCTGGAACATCCTTAGCTTCGGAAGCATTTGTTGCTCCGTCGCTTGAAGAGGGTGGATGTCCAGTCAGAGCAACAACTTTGCCAACTCTGAGTACTGGCCACACAGATGTTCTTTTCAAAAGTTCAACTAATGTGACAACTGGAAGTCTAAGTGACCCAGTAGTGAATCTTTCCCCGTTCGTTACTGAATCATCTTTAAGCCAAGCCTTGAATGCAGCTGTTGCGGGAGTGAACAATCATGTCTCTGCTCAGTTATCTGAAGTGATGGCACAAATGTCGAATATTCTTAAGTTTTTGAAGGGTAAGTCAGTGGCAAAAGAATCGATCAAGCAATCTGATCCAAATCAAGCAATCGATAAATTGAGGGAAGAGCTGAAAGACTTTGTTTTTGAACAATTCGATGAAATGAGAGAAGGGATGATAAGTTTGGAGAGTACGGTGATTACTGCTCTGGGAAATTTATCTGAGAGGGTTGCGGCTGTTGAGGAGACGTGTAAGGCGCAAGCTTCATCATCTAAACGAAAGCATGATGAGCATGATGAAGACTCCGATTATGCTCCTCATGAGGGGGAGAAAAGGAGAAAGCTTGCTGAGCCTACACCAGGTCTTTTAATGATTACATACCCTGAGAAGGAAACAGAGGTGAAAGAGAAAGAAGCAGGGAGCTCAAAAGAACCTGCTGATGTACAAAGTGAGCTGGGATTGATTCTTCATGAAGATGTTCCAGTTCCTTTGAACATTCAGTCGGATATCTACAACTTTGAAGAATATAATGATTCAGATGATGATGTTCAAGTGGTTAAGGAACAGACGTTCATGATTCATGGTTTAGAAGAAGAGAGATAGGAGTATGTTGAAGTATCTGAGGATGATGATGTGATCACGTTGACTGATATTGACTTTCAGGGAGAAAGGATTGAACAAGAAGAGAAGTTAGTGCATGAGATTTTGAAAGAGTCCATACCGACACCGACGGTTGAAAAGCCTGAGGTTGTATTTCAAATAAAGGAGGAAGTTTAAGAGTTTCCGGTTGAGAATGTGGGTATTCAAGAAAGAGTTGAATTGAATGAAGTGGAGGTTATGGAAAGATTTTTTAATGAATACATTCTAGCAGATGAGTCGCAGAAGCAACACAGACTCAGATTTGAAGCCCAACAGGTAGTACAAAGAGAAATAAGGGATATGCTTACATTGTTGAACAAAGATGAGATAAGTAAAAAGAAAGTGAAGAAGTTTGAACTGTCAGCGAAATGATCAGTTGAGTTCATCAGGAAAAGGAACAAACTACCATATCTTGAAGACATTCTGGAAAAACGAATTTTTTGTAAGAAACAAGCTCCGTGTTCATTTCTTAAGTTGTTTAGGGTTTTGGAGCCGAACATGCCGAATCTTGTTAATTATGCAAGTTTTCTGAGGAACAAGACTCAAGTTGTTGATAAAGTGAAGAGTGAGTTCAGGATCGTTGATCTAGTCAAAATTGAAAAAGATCGATTCATTCAGATTTTCTATCCGACATTCACTGTCACGAGAGCGGATGGCAATACCTATACATTCACTGAAGCAGATATGTTTAATATGCATCTGGTTGACATTGAAGGTTTATTTGATGAGTTATGCAGAAATAAGAGAAATAAGCACTGCAGATTTGCCTTAAAGACAATTTTCCACTTCATGCATACCAAACTGGTATTGATGTCAGTGCAAGATCTGCAGATAGGTGTTGAACGAGGAATGAGAAAGATTAACATCACAGCTCCAAATAGAGATATTAAGTTTGCAGGAGAGTTAAAAGAATTTCAAGTTATCATGGTAAAGCATCCTGCGGTGATGTACAAAGACAGAAACAAGAAGTTAAGAGCAATGAGGAGTGTGGAACTTAACAAGTTTTCAGATGGTACACTACAAAAGGTGTTGAGTGGATTGAAAGGAAAGTTAGCTTCGGACAGAAAAAGAAAAACCAAGAAAGGAGCTTTATCAGTTAACCATAGAAGACTCATGGTAGAATTCATATCAAAGATTGAATGGAGGCTCTCTGATCGAAAGAGCATCAGAATATTTGAGCAAAAGTTGGGATTATCAACTTGAAGACTTTGCACATTACATCAAAGGGGGAGATTGTTAGAATACATTTTAGTTGATGGAATGCAAAGTAAAGGGTTTCTTTTGTAATTAGTTAACAGTTGTGTAATTGTATATAAATAGAAAGTTTGACTTTCAATATAGATAGATCTCTGACAAATACTTTTGGCACGCATAGATTTCATAGAAAAACAGTTACTGTATTTTGAAGCTTCCATTTCATCATTTTGTAATCGACAATCTGCAATATAATCATTCGGTTAGTTTTGATTTCAGTTATTGTTCTTGATTATTAATATTGTTGTTTGATTGATAAGAAACTGTAATTCACAAATGTCAACTTAAACAATAACTGAATTGAACTGTAACTATAATGTATGCAAAATGATAAGTCAAATAGCATCATGATCCACAGGGCATCAGCGAACCATGGTGAGCACAGGTCACAATCCAACTGAGCATAAATGAATGCCAAGATAAACTATCATCAACAATATGTCTCAGCCTTAATCAAGCATGTAAAACTGAATATCTATAACTCATTGATACTGGTTTATGCTAAACTGTTGTCTTATCAAGTACGTTTCTCCACCACCTGAGTTATCTCAGGATTTAATCTTTAATCTTTGTCTTTCTGCACTTTAGCTTGGCTTTACAATCTTTGACCCACTTTCAGTACTTTATCTTTTTTACTTTATTACTTTGTTTAGAATTTATCTGAACCTGTCAAGAATTTATCATTGCAAGAACATTAGCTTTAAACTTTAATTTGTCATGATTCTGATAACTCATCAGTATTTATGTCATTTTTCATGGGTATGTTTGACTTTTATTAAGTCATTAAACTTTCATTTTTCATAATTGTATTCTAATAAACATAAGTATATTAGACACACTTACTTAAGTTTTGTACGTATGAAATAAAAATGATAAGACTCATATTTTATTATTTAAAGCATCCAAAATAGGCCATCCGAATTTTTGGTCATCCGAACTCAGATGATCCGAGTTCGGATCAACACTCATCTGAATTCGGGTCTGATCATCCGTGATTTGGCATCCGAGATGGTCCCTTCCGAGATTGGCATCCGAGATGGTCCCATCCGAATTCGGATCCAACAGTTAGAAATTTTCCCACATTTCTTTTAACACTTTACACATATTTTTGTAACTAAAAATTATTATTATCAGTTTAGGGGCACTCTTTTAACATTTTTAACATAAAAACATAACATTAAACATACCAAATTAGCCTCTTTTAGACTGTTTTTCAACAGTCCATCGAACACACACACACATACACAAAAACAAATAGTAATTTCGAAAATCATATTTATAGTTAAAATTAGAGGCTGAAATTTAATATATTACTTCTCTAGTACTCGATTTACACTAATCCTTAAAAATATATTACATGCAACCATATTCATATCCTAGATTTTAGATTCGGTTTTCCTAGAAACCGAAAACCGAATCATCAAAGCTTTAAAATTTGGATTTTTAAGTAAATTTTACCTTTTAATCTTGTAGATTTTGTTGCTTCATACTTGTTTGTAGATTCTTCTTGGCTTGAATTGCACTTTTGTTGCAAAAATTTAATGATTCTTGAGGAAGAAGTTGATGATGTCGTAGTTGGAGAGAGAGAGAGAAGGAGAAAAGTGAATGTTCTTAAATGGTGATAAATGAGCATTTAACTCATTTGTGGTTTTTTTTTTTTTATATTGTCAACTTTATTAAATGTTCCATTTAACCCTTAAAGTTATGGTTATTACATATCTTTTAAATTTTATCATCTAAATAATTTATATCAAATATTCAACTTAGTTAAATAATTTCATTACTTAATTAAAATTACAATACAAATAATGTTATTAGATTACATTATTGAATAAAATACCAAAATTAAATGTTCGGTTAAGACTAGGTTGGTACATTATTCGTAGTTAATAGTGTGCAAATTTGTTCAAGTTATCTACATTTTAACATACGAAACTTTTGTAAAATTGGTTACTGTTAGGCACAAAAAGGCCTCAGTCAAACCTGTTCTACATCTGAGGGGGAGATTGATAATCAAACCTGTTGATGCATTTGAAGGTTGAATTTAAGGCCTGTTATATGCCTTATTGAAGCCTGAAAATGATTCGCAATATTAGTCATAAGCTGTTCTATGTGTTGCATGTGTTGCAACTAAGACAGTTTGTCCAAACTGTTCTGTCTGCTGAACAGGCTGGACATAAACTGTCTACGCTGCTCTACACTGGTGAGCAGCTTGGGCACTTTTAAAGTGTTCTGTTCTTTGTGAACAGAACCTGTTTTTTGTGAACAGGCTAAACACTTTATGGAATACGTTTCCAAGTCATCATGTATTGTTTTTGACTGCAAGATCAGTTCACAAAGTCGAAGACAAAGTGGAAAACAGAACTGCTCAGCCTGCCCAAGCTGTTCTGTAACATGAAGACAAAAGGTTATTTGAAAAAGGGTGACAACCTTTTTCTTATATCAAAATAGGCCTTTACAAGGAAGAAAGACGCAAAGTTGACATTCCTAAATTAGTTAAAGGCAATGCAACAGTAGACAAAGTAAAAAGACAAAAGTTCTGCACATATGAAGACAAGTCTGTTTTCAGAAAAGTGCAGAAAAGGTTATGTTGTCTTTTCAACAAGACTTCTCATTTTTCATTCCGTCCAATGAAGATGTTTCTCTTAGATCCTCTGAGTGAGTATAAAAGGAAGCTTCTAAGGACAGAAAGATGTGTGAAAAAAGCTAAGTGCTGAAACCAAGAGTGAACGTGCAAGTGTGATTTTCATGCATGCAAGCCTTCTGTGTAAATCAGTATCTGTGTGTCTAAGCTGTTTTACATAAGCTGTTCCCTTAAGTCTTGTAAACACAGTGAGTGCTTCTTAGTGAGTGTATTCATTGTATTCTAGTTTGAGTTTGTCTTAGACTAGTAAACANCAAGTGTGTTTTTCATGCATGCAAGTCTGATTGTGTAATACAGTTTCTTTGTGTCTATGCTGTTCTACATAAGCTGTTCCTCTGAGTCTTGTAAACACAGTGAGTGCTTCTTAGTGAGAGTATTCATTGTTAACTAGTTTGAGTCTGTCTTAGACTAGTGAATATACTGTTGTATCTGTCATCTCAGCTTGAACATTTCCGCATTCAAGCTTGTTTGTAATTAACAATTTGTTGATAATACATACAAACATTGAGAAAATAGTGTGTAGTTTTTAAATAGCTGTATTCACCCCCCCTCTACAGCTTAAAGCTATATACTTTAGGAAACCTCTCGGGACCTACAACTGGTACCAGAGCAGTTTAGAGTGTGTGTCATTCTAGATCTCTCATTCTCCCAAGTTTCCATGGACAACAGTGCTGCAGGTTCTTCTTACTATGACAATGGCTCTATGGGCAAACCTCCAAAATTTAATCATCAAAACTTCTCTGGTTGGAAGTGCAGAATGATGCTCTATTTAGAGAATCTGGATGTACAACTACCAGAGATAGTAATGGAGGGTCCCTATGTGCCAACCTCTGTTACTACAATAACTCCAGCGGTTGAAGGAGCTGCTCCTGAAATCAGGACCTTTGAGAAAGCTAAAGCTCAATGGTCTGATGAAGACAAGAGACTGGTGGCTCTAGATGCAAAGGCCAGGAACAACCTGGTCATTTCTCTTCCCGATGATGTGTTCAAACAGGTTGAGAAAATGAAGACAGCAAAAGAGATGTGGGATACTTTGTGTACCGTCTATGATGGACCCACAATCACACTGGACAACAAGATCAACAATCTTGTTAGACATTATGAACTCTTCTTTGCTAAACCAAAGGAGACTCTCACTGAAACCTACACCAGGTTTACTGCTCTAGTGAATGATCTCAAGGCTGTTGGGATCACTAAGGATAGTCTTACCCTGGTGAATAAATTTCTGGACATTCTACCTGAAGAGTGGAATTACTTCTCAACAATTCTAAGGAACTCAGGTACTATCAGAAGTATGGATCTGGTCAATCTGTATGGATCCTTACTGAATGATGAACAGTCAAGGCAACAAAAGAGAAATGCCTTGGAAATGTCCAAAAGAGGTGCAGCCTTTGTGGCTAATGTGAGACAGCCTGTAAATCAGGTGAGTGATGTGTTCACTCAACCTGATCAACAGGATGATGACAAGGAGGAGGTGTCAGATGAAGAAGATACTGCAGATCTTGCTAAACAAGATGATGAGCAAATGATAGCTATGCTTGTCAAAAGGTTCAACAAGAAAAGGTTTGGAAGAAACATGCTGCAAGGAAGTTCAGGTGCTGGCAAAAAGAAGGCATTTGATAAATCCAAGGCTGAGGGTTTCAAATGTGGCAAAACTGGTCATATAGCTGCTGACTGTGTGTCAAAAGCTGTTGGTCAGTCATCCAAACCATACAAGACAAACAAGGATGATGGTTATAGGGTTAAGTACCTTATGGCCATGGCTAAGCTGAGGAAGTTGGAAAACTCAGTGGGTTCCAACCGCCAAAAGGGACTTATGGCAGAGACTTGTGATTGGGAGGAATCTGATTCATCGTCTGATGAAGAAGACAATCAATGTCTGATGGCCAACACTGATGTCCCATCAACAAGCAGCTTCAAACAAGATATGGCTGAAGCTGAAGCCTTCAGCAGTTTAGAGAACTGGAATCCTACTATGATGTATAAGGTACAAAATTTTATGGCTTACAGTTCTGAAGAAAAAGTTAAAATGTTTGAATATATGCTTGTTGATCTAAAAGCTGCTGTTGAGAAGCATGATGCTTTACTATCTGAAATCTCTAAACTTAAAACTGATCTTAAAACTAAATCCAGTAAACTGGACAGTTTCCATAAGTTGGAAACTGAGCTTGATGAATTAAAACACATTAACTCTATTTTACTGGAAGAAAACAGATAAACAGATATAAAGCATGCTAAGCTTCAAAAGATAGTTGAGTCTTGGTGCCAATCTGCACAAAAAGTCAGCCATTGTATAAGTCAACAGATCCCTGCACAAATCCAAGCCTATCTTGGAGGGGATCTTGACACAGCAGCTTCCATTGTTGAGATCAATAATCTGAAAGAAGATTTATCCACTCTTGGTGAACTTCCAAACACATTCATTCAAAATGTGAATGGTAAACTAATCTCAACAAATAGGTTTGTCAGGCCTCAAAACACTGACAGCTTGTGTGAACTTAGCTCAAAAGCTGATGTTGGAATTTGTTCTCCATCAAGTCAGCCTGCTAATTGCTCTGCTGGTTCACACAAGCAAAAGAAAGGAAAACATGTTCAAACTGAAGTTGTGGATACTAAACCTGTTGACAAAACAGGTTCTGAGTCCAAAGCTGATGGTAAAAAGCATGTTAATCCTTTTGATGCTAAACACTTTGAAAACAAGTTTTCGAAAGGTAAGCAGCCTGTTTTCAACAAGGGTAAGTCTCATGTTGAAAACAAAACTGCTGTGATTCCAAATAAGTTTTCAAATCATAGTGGTAAACTGGTTTTAAATAAGAATAAGCTTTTCAAAACCAGACACAGTGAGTATGCTGATAGGCAGCATAAATCACAATCCAATAGGGGCAAAGGCAAAGCCATTGCTCAAACTGAGATAATTGGGAATAAGTTTCTCAAACCTGTGGAAGCTCAAAAGCCAATCAAGCTCCCTGTCTTTGACATCTGTCCTCCTAAAAAGAGGAAAGAAGATGCAGCCAAAGCTGTGGCTATTGAACTATCCACTCAAGCTGTTGATTCAACAAAAAGTAATAAA